>OY855910.1:31225858-31260858 GCA_963693305.1 Meandrina meandrites
TTAATAGGGCCAATATTTCGACCAGGACAGAGACAAGTTGTAGTAGTCGAAATATTGACCTAATAAAAGTCAGTTCCCCCCCCCCCCCCCCCCAGGTAAAACAGTGAACTACGTTATCGCAAAATATCGTAATCTGTCCTGTATCTTGTAGACAAGGTGCCTGCTTCTGGCGAATAAACGATTGCTGGCCACTGGTAAATCACGATATTTTGCTGAACCTAAAATTTTCTCTTTAAGGGATTTACCATCTTTAAATTAATGTGTGTCAAAACCGACACATCTCAAGCCCTTGGGGTCGCAATCAAAGCCGACTAAATTTCATAAAAGTTTTGTAAATAAACTTATGTCTTGTGCGTGTATACGGTGGGGGGCTTGGGGTAAATATTGAGTCTCTTTTATGAGGAGTTATTAATTTCAATAGAGCTTGAAGAAACTGATCACAATTGTAGTCATAAAAGCCAAAAACGCAATTCAAGCAAGGCAGGAAGAGAGTAAACATTTACTTCTACTGTCAAAGCTGCTACTTTTTGTACAAACATTTTCGCCAATTATACCCTGGGTGGGCGAAAATGTTTACACGAGGAGACACTATATCCAAAACATTGCTATTACACTTTTTGACTATTTGCAACACGAAAAATCAAATATTTATGCGAAGTATGCAGCTACTTTTCAAAGGAAATTTAGGTTCTCAAGGAACAAAATGTACTTAATATAAAGTATTTTAAGTAGGGAGCCTTGTTAAAATCATCGTTATTTTTTCGCCCACTCGCTGATATCGGCTTTCAAAGAAATATAAAGAAAGTGAATTTTATGTCTTTGGTCACTCTGGAAACTGTTGACGTACTCAAATCAGTACAGGATTTATCACACAAAGATATCGAATGGTATATTTTTTTAGCTAGCTTTTAGCACAAATTTGTGGCCATGGGCTGAAATTACGCCCACACAACGTATGTTAATTTCTAACAGGCGTGAAGTTGCAGGTTTTTCTGTGAGTGATCGAGAATCACTAATTTGCTTTTAGCTCGAAATGATGTTTACGAGATGACACCATTAATATATAGCGAAAAACAAACAGTAGTACAGTCCGTATAATATGCCGATTTACTGGGAAAAGTAAAGGTTTCGTGAGAATCTCTAACCCTGCGGTGAACAGAGATCTGAAGAGAAAACTTAACACGATTTGAATTAAAAGGCTCCTTCACTTCACCAACTACGTTAATTGCAATTAGTTGAAGTGTATTTTCAGTTGTTTTGGGCGCGATTTCAAAATTAACAATTCTGACAAATTTTTATGAGGCTAGCAATGAAAAAAACCTTGACATGACCGGTACTTCAATTCAACAAATAAATTAAGAACTCTCGGGGCTATCGAATGAAATAGGACGCGTGTTGTAATACAATTGGTAGAAAACTCGCGTGGACAAATATAAACAATTTAAAAGCGAAAAGCGACACTCCGTTCTCAAACCAGTACGTACATTTGAATGACTTTGCACCTGCGAGGCAGAAAGCTTATTTACAGAATTAGGACTGTAAGACTAACACATCTGACACAATTTAGCATATCTCCTCTTAACCAACAAAATTTAATTAAAATGCAGCCGAAGCACGGGGTAACAGTGTTGTTGAGACGAAATGAATAAGGCCGGTGGCAATTTGGGGTCGAGGCTTAAGTTTTCATTCAAGTCTGTTTGCGCCCTGTCAGGTCTCGATTCGCTTTGAATATTGTTTCCCCTTTTTGGGCATAAAAGAGATATTAAGGGTTCAGGAAAACTGCTTTTAGTAGCGGCTGGTGTCAATGGGCTCTTCTTATTGGTGCTTTTCATTTACATCCGGCTGCAATTGGCCAAATGAAAACATTTAGACCGAAAATAGGCTTCACCAGCTAATTTATTCACTAAAAGTCTCCGTTGTTGTGCAGACGTCAAATTTAATGTTTTTTCCGTCAATTGCACTCTTTCCTGTCTCTAAACGTCACTTACGAACTAAAAGCTGAACATGGCTGGCCACTTTCCCGCGATGTTTGAGTTCTAGGTCGGTGTAACGACCATTCTACAAGTTCGTGTCGCTCGTTTCGCGAGTTAAAACACTGTTTACAAACCTTTAAACCCTTTTTCGCGGCTTAAATTGCGCCTGGAAACGTCTTTATGGCGTTCGCGTTTGGAGATTCGTATTTGAAGCTTCCGCCAATAAGCAAAGAAAGTTCTGTCGAAATCGATGGTGAAAATTCGAAGAGGGGATCAGGGATTGTGCGTGATAAACATGGTCTTGTAAGGCTGCCTCCGATCGTTCGACTGGAATCGCTTCGCTCGCCGTCAAGTGCGTCAAGGTTACGAAAGGAGGCGAAAACTGCAACAACTGAAAGCGAATCTGAGCTGTCAACATTGGGAGCACCCTTGAAAATTTCGCACAAAATGGAGAGTTTACGGCACGGAAACTCAAACAAACACAAAAAATATACCGAGAAACGTGAAGATGAAACGAAATTAATTAAGGAACCAACTGTTATGGAAACGAATGAATACGAAGCACGTTTTTTTGACGGCGAGGATGCATCGCGCGGAAAACAAAAAGCGAGTCGCGCTCGCTCAAACAACTTGCTAAATGAGGCTGCCGATGAGGATTTTATACCGCTCTTCAAAGACTCGGTGATTCGCCGTCGGGGTAGCAGCATACTTCAAACCTCGGGCAAATTAACGAGATCGCATAGGCTGGCGAAATCTTCCCCCGAATTATCTAATAGAAAGATCAATTCTCGTCTCCGTGCAGATGGAACTGTCAGGGATAGCACCGTGTCACCGTTTGCGGCAGGTCTTCGGCCATCAAGCCGTTCCCGGTTTTCAAAGCCTCGGCTTTCTGTTCACGACATTGATGGCTCAGTGCTATCTCATCTTCAAAACACCTCGAAGATCGACGAGAAACCAAAAGAGTACGGTAAGCGACGAAATCATAGTAAACATAGGTGGCGAAATGATTTGGGTAATCAGCCACAAAGCACCCCAAGCTCGCCTGTTTGCAGTGAATCTGCAAATAAAGAGATCAAGCAGAAAGGTCGAAAGTCATTAAACGATATTACGGACGCACAGCAGTTTAACGACCGAAGAAGACCGTCCTTGACGCCGAAAAAGCAAAATTTAATCCAGGAAAGCGAAGTCGGCGAAGTGCTCCAAATTGAAGGCAAAACCTGCCCGCAAAATGAGCGGGAAGTGCGTCGAGACCGTGCTCATACCGAATGTCACATTGACACATTGCATCCGCCACAACAAGACGAAAAAAGACACTCTTTGTATGATTTGCAACAGTTTTTAACTTTGCTCCAAGAAGAAAATTTAAAGCGAAAAGCATCTTCAACGGCTTCGACGCCTCGAAATACAAGCGCGACATCGAACGCCAGCGATAAAAACATAAATGCCTCCGTTTACGATTTGAGGGAGTTTCTGATGCTAGCGGCCGCCGAAGCATCAAACGCTACGGCGGGGCAGCAGAAAAAGAAAATGAACACATCGTCGCATCTCCTACTACCTGGCCAAGAGCGAGAGCATGCACACAGTGAAAGAAAGGGTTCAGTGTACGATTTAATGGAGTTTTTATCGCTAGGAAACGATGGCGAAACTGAGTCCGGCTCGCCGAGCGAAAACTCGAGTAGAGCGACTTCGCCGAGAATTCTGTTTTCCCCGCGCGATGTCTCTGGTTCAAATGATTTACTTTCTGTTGCTAAGAATGCTGAAGAAGGAAGACGCTCATCTACCTACGATCTTATGGAGTTCTTATCTCTACCGCGTTCCGGGGGGAGCTCACGCTCTGATTCGGGACAGAGTAGTCCAGCTTCGCATGGTGATGGGCCTAGTGGTGCAGAAAGCGAAGAAAGTGAGTTTGGAAGACGCAAGAGAGAGAACAGAAGCCTGTCTGTTTATGACCTTGCAGAGTTCTTATCTATGACCTCTTCAATACCTCCGCTTGTGCGAGTAACACCTTCGAATGAAGAGCAAGCCGAGACTAGCGCTGAATTGGGAGGAGCCGCGAAGATAGCTTCACAAAAGCCCAGGGAATCAGTGTACGACCTGAGAGAGATTCTGAATGTTATGCAACATGAACACGAGAGAAAACGCGAATCCACCTACAATCTGCAGGAAATTTTGTCGCATTATCAGCGAGAAGCTGACGAAACAAGCCAGCTCGCTTCTGTTCCGTCCAATTCCCACGAGAAAAACACCCTCGCTTCCCCCTCGCCTCCGATGACCGCCAGCAGTGGTTATTCCACCGCCAGCGATTCCTTACCGTCAACAACAAGCGCAAAGCACTTGGATACAAAACCCCCTAACCGCCAAATGTCTGTTTATGATCTTAGAGAGTTTCTCTCGTTATACGCCGCTCAGCAAGGCCAGCCAAATCAACAGCAGCTCCCATCCGCGATGCTCAGGCGGAAATTTTCAGGCGTTTCGCAAAGCGGTGTCAGTATTCACGTCACAGACGAGAGCAACAGAAGCATCGATAGCGAAGTTTTCGAAGATGTTTTCCTACCAGTGCCTGGCGCAGAAGCCGGTTTGTCTGAACAATCGCGTAAGAGAAACTCCGTGTACGATCTACGCGAGTTTTTAAGCATTTTAAACGCTGATGATTCTCCACTAAGGAGAAGATTGTCAAGCGTATCATCTGCTTCGTCTAAATCTAGTGAAAGCGAATCAGAGTCAAATCCCTGCACGAGCTCGCTAAAATCGGATGCACATTCAGCTGCTGCGAACGAAAACAGCGCGGGATCGCGACCTCAGTTATCCCCGCGTCAAGACTCAGGCGGCAGCGTCTCTCTGTATGATCTTGGAGAGTTTCTTTCGCTTCTAAACACCGATGAATCTCCGCTGAGGCGAAGACTTTCGAGCGCGAGTGATATTATGGCTGCGCAGAGTGACATACAGGTTCGAACGCCTGTTCTGTCGAGAACTGACTCGGAAAAGGGACTATACAGCCTCGAAGAAATCCTAACTGTCATGAACGACCTTGAACAAAACAGAATCAGCGAAAGCGCAAGTGAAGATCTTGGAGCAGATTCTGGAGAGGAAATAAGTATTCCAGTTCCAACGTTACATCCTAAAACTGATAAAACAAACACGCAATCTTTCGCGTCTAGAAAGCGCTTAGGATCACTAAACAGTGTCCATGAGACTTCTGAAACTAAAATTAACCATTCGAATTCTTTATGAATTTCACGCGCGAATTTTACAAGTTTTGTAGGCAATTCTGTTTTTAAACCTTACTTTACGTCGCTTAAATTAATCAAAATAAACGGTTTTGTTTGTATAAAGCATCTGCTAACTTTTTTGCTGCCAAATTCAGTTGGATGGTCTTCGCACCATGAGGCTATTGTGTGAAATGAGTTTTACTTCAGTTTAACTACAAATATTTGATCACACTTACGTACCGAACACTGTACAAACGTAACCTGGAACATTGTATATAGAATGTAACGCAGGAATAAATCTGTTAGTTTTTAGTAGTCAATGAAGCGGTCGCAATAAATTTCTAACTAAACGAAAATTTCACCTGCCTAGCCAACTAAGGAAACGAAATTTACATAAACACTCTTAAACAAATTTGCTGTCAAGTTGATATTAAATGATTTCATTTGTGGATACGAAATGATAACAAGAGGTAACGAAAACAAATTGAAACTTATAGTGAAACGATCGAGATGATACCAGCTTTTGACGTAAACAAGACTTCGAAATCGAGGTTTTCTTAGAATTGAACGAAAAGTCAATTCAAGGGGAATATTTCCTTCATTTAATTAGCGTTCATGTGACAAATTTCAAATGTAAATTCGTACGTACGCCGTCCGGTTCGAGAACTGCATGGTATCATGACGCGTAGAAGGTTTTGTACCATGTATATACTTTTACACTAACTAATATGAAATATGGTTTAAAATTTGAATATCCCTTTGTTGATTCCGACGAAAAGTCCGGCTGCTTTGCACGTTTAGCCTTTTTTCTGACACTAAAAACGAAATTATAAAACAGGCCATAATTATACTTCTGTTTCAGGAAAAAACACTGAGATTTATGAAGACATTTAGGATCATCAATCAATTTCTATTTCAGTTTATTTCACCTAAAAAAACACGTTTCTAAAAATCCCATTAGGATTTGTGAATACACTATTTGGATTCTGTTGTTATCGTTTTTTAACAACAGAATGCACAGTTTTTCTCCATTTTCAAAAGCTTTTCGATGGCATTTGGGATTTCCAGTAGACATTCCTCAGTAGTCTAAAATCCTAGAAAAATTGTGAAAAGAATGATATGCGAGAAAACAATTTTATCACCGCAAAGAAAACTAATCCACGAAACATCCGTTGAACAGTGTAAGGTCCAATGGTCTATTTTCAAAAAAATTTTCCCAGTTATAAAGGCGCTTATATATAAATCACTTTTCCTGGTTTGTACTTCGGTCACTTTCTTAGGGTTTTAATTTCTGAAGTTCAAGAGCAAAAGAGAATGATCAAACTCCATAAATGGACACACTCAGTCAATTGAATTCGAGTAACGTCACTTTATCTGAAACTTTTCCAGAAACGTTAATGTTTCTGAAAATGAATATTTTTATCTGCCGCTTCATATATCTGCTGCCTTATATAATTTGGCGTTAATGTTTCATGCTTACAATTTGCTGTCTAAATTTACCTAGACCGGTCGGTATAAAATGAGTGAATCATCAATTTTTCTCGAAACTGACGCAATGAGCGGCAAACTTAGCCTCCCTTTTTGTCAGATTTAATAATTCAAGTATCGCAATGGATTAATTTTAGCCGTAATGACTACATTTATGGAGTAACCTAATCCCGCCAATCTGGGTTTGACGCAAGTTGTCGTTCATTATTGAAATCGATGTCTACCCCCGCGGTTTAGAAATTCATATGCCGGCGTAACAGCGAACCTTTTGCACCTAAAACTTTTATTAATCTACTTTCTTTTGAGCTTTGTCTTTTTTCTCTATTTCTATTCATTTGCGCTGGGCCCACTGCAGACAATGTCTCCGTTATGTCGATAAGCACTTAATCCCCTTTTATTTTTCATAAAAACAATAATTTTAAATCCTGTGTATCTAATAAGTTTTGCAGACGATGCATTTAGTTTATCTTGGGTTGATCAGTGCAGTTTCAATGGTGTGGACGACGAACAAAGCTTCACGCCTCCGAAATCGCCAGATAATGTATTCTATTGACGTGGCTTTGAAATGGAAATACACCATTCAGGCCAACAAAAAAAACTAACGTGGACAGAAAACTCCCTCATCATGAGAAACCTCACGAAATGAAAAAACGAGATATTAGTAGCTGATGGAACGAAGAAACAAGGACTTTAGATACAAAATTGGCTTTCCAACGCCAAACTTCTAATAACGTTTCGTTAATGGATCAAAAATGGCCGAAAACTCACCTCTAATTTGAGATGCAAATACATACATGATTACACCTGCTTTGAGTTTAATTTTAGAACCAGGCAGCCGCTGGCCGATTGCAGATCATAGCGCAAGGACTTTGAACTGTTGAATTGTGACACGTTGGCCACGCCACATACAAAAATAGCTTAGCCAACTGGTCTGAGTCTACTGTAGGCATGGGTAGCCTACGTTGCTGGCTGTTTTGTCGGCGTATCCTCTCCTCCGCAGAGCATAGGCTTCTGTTCTATTCGCGTGTAAAAGCGCGCGTAAAACGGGGGCCCTTTTAGAGGAGAGAGAGTTGACGCGCGATGGCAAAATATTGCGGGCCGGCATTTTGCTCTATTTCTGATTCTGCCTATTTGTAATATTATTTTATTTTTCATGGATACAGAGTGTCGTAGCCCTTCAGACCACATAAATGCACCTGTATTTAAAATAAAGCGATTTATTTTTTCCATTCTTTTTTAAAAAATATTTCTTGGTCTGGGAGGGCATAAATACGAAACTAAATTGGCCAAAAATGATGTTACAATGAATTTAAATTTGCAAGGACCACCGTGACGAAATAATGTAGAAGATCTAATCAGCTATAAAAAAATAGTAAACGAAGAAAAGCAAGGCTGATTGAACAGTTGGGAAGTATCTATAGTTCCCAACTGTTCAATCAGCCTTGCTTTTCTTCGTTTACTACGAAAATGTGCACGCCTTGCGGACCTGTCGGATTTCCTTGGTAGTTTTCGTTTTGAAAACCATCTTTAATTAGAGAAAGTAAACAGAGCCGCGTTGGCCTTTTCCATTGTCGTCAGTTAAAAATTTTCTAATTTTCCGACAGAAATCGAGGGGGGCGTTTGGGTAATTATCCACCTGCCACCATCCGTTACTGACGCTCAGCGGTCAACCTCTTCAACCTACAGGGCCTGGGCATTAGTGGAATCACAAAATGGCGGCTCTGAAACACGGATCACGAAAGTTCTATGATATTCCAAGCGAGGAATTGACGAATTTAAGCCACCGATATAGTCTTAAGAAAGAAAAAAATATCGAGGAACTCCTCGAATATATCGACCAGAGTTGTATTGGAAAGGATATAACGTTTACTGGGCCGTATGGTCCACGGAAAGGTAGGCTTGTGCTTCCAGTTGCAACTAATAAATTACAACTTACGTAATTCTTATTGATATAAATTCTTTGATTTCTTTATCATTCATAGTGACTTATTGCGACTATACAGCATCTGGAAGGTAGGAATATGGCATATAAGTAAGACCTGATACAGAAATAGCAAAAATGCCAGGGATCAATGTTTTGGATGTTCAATTTGCGCACGTGCTTACTTTTACGTGTAAGCTTATAAATTACGTTTTGTATCGATTTATAAGCTATAAGCGATTGATATAAAGGGTATATGCATTGCATTACGTGTGCAGCAACCACATATGTAACCATAATTTGAAAGTACAATCAATTTAGCATCTAATGTGGAGTCAAAATAAGCAAAATGTTTACCCTTTTGACATGGATTTAGTTTAGTTTTACACAGTTCTGTTTATTTATTTAAATATGCTATATGTACTTTCTTTTCCTGGCCTAATGGTTAGTACGCTGGGCTAGCTCTGTTCTTGGGCGAGACACGTTACTATCATAGTGTTTCTCTCCACCCAGGTGTATAAATTGGTATGGGTGAAATAATACTGGGGTTAGCCCAGCAATGTGGGAGGCGCGGTGACCTAATGGTTAGTGCGCTGGACTCCGGATCGAACGGTCCGGGTTCGAGTCCTGGTCGGGGTCACTGTGTTGTGTTCTTAAGCAAGGCACTTAACTCTCATAGTGCTTCTCTCCACCCAGGTGTATAAATGGGTACCGGCAAAATACTGCTGGGGGTAACCCTGCGATGGACTAGCATCCCATCCAGGGGGGGAGTAGAAATACTCCTAGTCGCTTAATGCTACGGAAACCTGGATAAGCTCCGGCGGTATGAGCCACTAGTAGGCTCGACGCAGACTTTACCTTAGCCCAGCAATGGACTACAGCATCCCTTCCAGGTGACCAGGGAGTAGAGATATTCCTAGTCTTTTAATGCTACATTCAGAAACTGGGATAAACTCCGGCAGTATGGTGCTGCCTGGCTTGATGCAGACTTAGCCTTTTATTTTAATTTTTTCTCCAGTTTATTACTAAGTCTTACATCTTATTGGTCTGTATCTCCTCGTAGCCTTTAGTCTCTGTTTGCCGGTCCAGGGTTTTTGCGAGCTAAAATCTGCGAGCTGCGAGCTGAGAGCTAAGAAAAAATCAGAAACTTTGTATGTTATAAAATAAACTAGAAATGTAATAATTTAAATTTTTTTGCTGCCGACATGAATTCCCGATTGCAACGTTGCCAAGTAGATACAAGAGTTTCATTGTTTTGTCAACGTCTGCAGTACAGTATCAACAGTTTTTACAGTGCAATGAATGGATACATTGTGTGTGACAGAAGTTTGTCATGTTATGAATAGCGTGACCAAAGTGACGTGGAATATTTTTGACCACATGCTGGGAGCTAAAGTTCCTTCCCCAGGCTGCTTGAAAAATAAAAAAAATCACAAGAAATTTTGGTTGAATAATGTGTCTAACAACATAACAGCTTCCAACAGCGTATTCAACATTGTCACATCACGATATGTGGACTGCTACTAAGTGTGCCATAGTGGCGTGCATGTAAACATAGATGTATACCACGCGCGCAATATGTGACGTGTCCACCTATGCATCCAGTTTGCGTGATTTCCTTATCAAGAGTATGAGTTAGAAAGGGCAATGAAAAAAGTCCATCATCAGTCAGCATTCTGTTATCCTCCATAGTTTACCATCTCAAGCAAGACTACGCTGAGTTTCGATCCTTTAAGTTGATCTCTTCAGTTGCTACTGTGCTAGTGTCTAGAAAGCTAGGAATCAAAGTCCAGTGAAGACTACCCTGGGTGCCAGAGGGTTAATTTTTTTTGCGGCGACAAAGAGCAAAAAGACAAAGGGCCGCAAAAAGAAATTCTCTGGCACCCAGGGTAACTGAAGACTGTTCTCATTCTGTAATTTGAGGTGTGCTAAAGCCAGCCTGTGCTAAAGCTAAAGATACCTGTGGCTAAAAATACCTGTGTACCGGATCGCAAATGGAGGATTATTATTGGCTAGTTTAAAACTGACAATGGGGTAGTTTTTTAATTTTCATTTCTTTACTTTTTATTTATTTTTTTTTGTTTTCAGCTCACAGCTCACAGTTTTCAGCTCTCTCATTCCCCAGGTCCCTGTTTGCAGCCATGATTCTAGCCTTACCCTGCTTGAAAGAAATTATACCTGTCAACTGCCTACGGGTTGAAAATTGAAATTTCTAATGCTTGCTCACATCCTCGGACCAAATTCTCATGCCTAGCTGAAAAGTTTGAGCTATTGCACACACTTTCTCAAAATATTGAAACTCAAACAATGCAAGAAGGATAAGTACAGGTATTTCTGTTTTTAGAAGGCAAAACTCCTTGCTAATAATTGACACTGAGTTTGGCAAAGCACATCCACAGACTTGGACAGAGTGTCTTTGGAAATCTTCCAGAACATCCTCAAAAAATATCTTCAGATGTCTTTAAAAATCTTGACGTTCCCAGAATAGAAATATCACCCTTTTGTCTCAAAAAAGTTGGCAGATACAGTAGGGAAGGGCCCTAACCACAAATTAATTAACTTTTTTTCCCTTGAATGCTCTCTACTTTAGATCATTAACATTTATTGAAGATTACATAAGAGAGCAGGTCTTACCTCACTATGGCAACACGCACACAACTACAACTGTGACCTCCCTACAGACCACCTTGTATCGTCATGAAGCAAGGTATATGTACATAAAATAAAATAAATTATCACATTATTTAAGATAAGTGTCAATGCCTTTAGCACTGTCATGCGAATTCGGAGACACTGTAAATAAACAAACAAATATTGTAAATAGAACAGAAACTTGTTAAAAATCCCAACTGGTAGGAGGCTGACCAGTTGGCTATGTACAAAGTGTGGAGGAGTTGAATTTGGGACCACTGAACACAAATCCATCTTGTGGCAGGGAGGAGGATTTGAAACCATGCCCTTTGGATTACAAGTCAAGCACCCTAACCACTAGGCCACGCTGCCTCCCTAGCATGTACATTCTCTACACAGATTCAGTGTCAATGTGCTTTGCAATCCACTTTGTAGCCATAGCTCTGAATTTACAGGTTTTGTAGGGAAATCCAAACAAAATATAAGAGAAAGATATGCAAAAATATTAAAATTCCCAGTGTCACAGATTTCTAGCTGAAACAAAGACATGTACATGTATATGTTGTGGTTCAAATTTTTCTTTGGTTTAAATTTTTTTAAACCAGTTTGATTTTTATTTTACATTATCTTATCTTGATTATCATAATCAGGAACAAAGGGAAATAAAAATCAAACTGGTTTGAAAAATTTTAAACGAAGGAAAAATTTAAACCACAACATATACATTAAGTTCTTGGAATTTGCTAAATTTAAAGTACAGTCAATTCTCGCCATGCAGACACCCCACTATTACGGACACTCGCTATTACGGACAAAATTCAGATCTCCAGCTAAAGAGGTTTGACTGGAAATGACTCCCGCTATTCCGGACTCTTGCTAATACAGACACTTAACGAAGTCCCAAGCGTGTCCGCTATAACAAGAGTTGACTGCAGTTTCATTATTTGGCTAAGTTGTACTCATTGTTAACCTAGTCATAGATTTTAATAATTGCATGTTTTAGTTAGATTTATTAGCTAGTTTAATATTTTAACTCTGTTTATCTGAATACTGAATTTCTGTATTTAACAGCATTTTTACTTTAAATTTATGGGTTTTTTTTAATTCTTTTAATCATGTGCAATTGTAAGCGCATTGAGAATTTTAAATGCGCAATAAGAGCCTTTTTATTATTATTATTATTATTATTATTATTATTATTATTGTTTTATTTATTAGGGATATCATCAGAAATGCAGTAAATGCCAGTGAGAGTGATTCTGTGGTTTTTGTTGGAAATGGTGTGACAGGAGCAGTCCACAAGTTGATACATGCACTTGACTTTAAACAGCCTCCAGTGAGTTATCTGATGTTGTTAGTACAGTTGAACTCCACTATCTTGAACTCTTTGAAAGAGAAACAAAAGTAGTTTTTGAAAGTGGGGCGTTTGAGGTAGCTGATAGTAAGTGACTGAAAAAACAAATCCACAGGAAATGGATTTGAGTTCGAGATAGTGAGGAGTTTGAGATAACCAAGTTCAAGATAGTTCATAAAGGAGCTGTGTCACAGACGATCTTGAAAAAATTGGTATTTTTTTTTCAAGTTTGTCATTCGTAATCCGTATTAATCTCTGTCAGTTGAAACCACCCTTGTTTTTTTTTGTGGTTTTAAAACTCCGCTGGTGTGTTTTTTTTAACATTACAGTATTGTGCAAAAGAAATACAAACAAAATTCGTCGAAATTCGTGGCTTTTCTTGGCTTTTCGACGAAAAATTAGCGAATTTTTGTTGCGTGCGAATTTACCGTGAAAATTCGCGCTGTTTGGCAGTGACTACTGTTTTTAAACTCGCGAATATTCGAGCGAGCGATTCGCTTGCTTCGAAAATTGACTTCGAAAGTGCGAGCGAAATTTCGTCCTGTTCGATAAATGACTTTGAAAGTTCGAGCTAACCTTTCTTATGTAGAAGACTTTGAGGTTTCCTTCAATTCGAGACTAATCATAAAAATGACTTAATATCATGACATAGCTCCTTTAAACAAATTGCCTACTCACAGTACCTCACTTTGGGAATGGCTCACTCAGGCTAGTTCAGCTCTTTGTCTGTTATTCATAAGCTCACAAATAATTATATTTATGATTCCTTACAAAGTATTTTTGTGTGTAATTATCAGATTGTGTTTGTTGGACCATTTGAGCATCATTCAAATCTTCTTCCTTGGAAAGAATTGAGAGCTGAGGTTAGAAGAGAACAAAACATAGATTGAAATACATGTTCAAACTTCATGGGCCTATATAAAGTTAACTAATAATACAAAAAATGTATTATAAATGTTAGATATAAGCATTATTGAAACTGCATGCAGGGCTTGAGACTGGCCAACTAGCCAACTAGACATAGACAAGTGAAAATTTTGTTTTGGCTAGTAGCAACCCTCCAAGTTAACACCATTTTAGTTGCCACTAAAATTTTGGAGCTGGCGACTAAATTGGAACTGAAGTCGCCAGCCTGGTGACTAAAATTGACCAGAAAGATTGAAAGCGTGAGCTTAATTTAGTGACTAAAATTTTACACTGGCAACCCAACTTGAGCAGTCGGTGGACAAATGGCCACTAAGGAAAAAATAAACTTGGAGGGTTGAGTAGGTTTTGTTTTGGGCTTTTACTAGCCATTTTGGCTAGTGAAAATTTCAGGCATCTTGAAGTACATGTAGAAGGAAGCAACTGATACCACTGATGGAAATCAAGTCTGAGAGAGCAGAACTAGCATGTAACATGTACGACTATACATCAAAGAATTTTATTCCTGATAAAAGAGCTCTGCTATCTGCTATACAAGTTTGATGGTTCTGGCTAGCCAAAGCTTGTTGTGGCTAGTAAAATCAAAGCTGCCACTTAAGCAACTGGGCTAGTAACCTAAAGAGTGTGTCTCAAGCCCTGTGCCTGTGTGCACTTAAATTTTTTATAGAGCTAATTAAAGTTGATGTCATTTGATTTTTTTCCTACTGTTTTAGGTTATATGGATCAAGGAAAACTTAAAAGGCTTAGTTGATATATCAGACTTGGAATCCAAACTTAAGGTAAAGGAATACTATTAATAAATACAACTATGTAGAAATAGTTTATTTTTTCTTAATTGTTGTTTTGCTTAATCACTACAAAACCATTTTTAATGTTGTTAATGGTGATTTTGTAAATACATTGAATTGCGGGGACACAATAAAGCACTCATTATGTTTTTATGGCCACTTATAAAAGCTTAGACATTCATTTTCTTAATTTAAAAAGTCCCTTTAAATATGACCACCCTGTTGATATGACCAGCATTTGTTGGCCTATTGGTGATCAGGTTAACAGCATTCCACTGTACATTGTGTACTTTTTCTACTTCTAGCTTCACTCTTCAGAAGGCAGGCAGCTGATTGGCTGTTTCTCAGCGGCATCCAATGTGACAGGTATTTTGACAGACACCAATGCCGTCACTGCCTGTCTGCACAGACATGGTGCTTTGGCTTTCTGGGATTATGCCACTGCAGGTACATAAAAGCAAAAGGCAATTTGTTGACTGAGTGCAAAGCAGGCACAGTCTTTGTGCATAGTTAAAGTTTACAATACATCAGTGTACTTGTAAGTCTGTTAAAATCTCCATAGTGACTGCATCCAGTGGAAATCATATTTGACATAATAATTAAGAGTAATTTGAATTGAACATTAAGATTACAAATATATTGTGTGGTTCCAGAAAATGTCCATACTCCCCCCACAGAAGGGTCGATTGGAATTTCCTGGGGGTGGGAGAGTTCTTAAAGGCAAAAAAACTTTATAGAAATGTATGAAGCTCAATTGGAATTTCCAGATGGGTGGGGGGGGGGGGCCGGGGTCTTAGGAAAAATCCCTTCCGTGGGGGAGGTATGGACAATTTATGGAACTTCACATTGAGTTATATTTTAAATTTCACCTTGCTTTTCTTTCTGTCTAATAGGACCTTATGTGGATATCAACATGAATCCTTTGGTAACCAGGTGAAACTATTTCTTTTAATTTGCAGTGTGATGAATAATATACATGTACATTAAGCCTTCATGGGAGGTGCAGTGGCCTAATGGTTAGTGTGCTGGACTCCGGATCGGGCGGTCCGGGTTCGAGCCCTGGCTAGGGCACTGCGTTGTGTTCTTGGGTGCCTCTCTCCACCCAGGTGTATAAATGGGTACCGGCGAATTTACTGCTGGGGGTAACCCTGCGATGGACTAGCATCCCGTCCAGGGGGAGTAGCAATACTCCTTGACGCTTCATGCTACGGAAACCGGGATAAGCTCCGGCCTGATGGGCCCCTAGGCTCGTATACAGACTTTACATTAAGCCTTCATTCACTGGCTTAAATACATGTTATTGTAGTATTTTTTGGCCAAACTTACTGGCTGAAACAGAGACATTCCCCCCCTGATTCCAGTTACATCATATTAGTGGTGCATCTAATAACAGAGTACTTAGGTGAAATTTAGATTTTGCTTACTTGTCACACTCGTCTTTGAAGGTTTAGGGTGCATCTTATAACCGAGTGCGCCTTGTATTAAGTGAATAAATATGGTACTTATAAATTTACTAACAGTACAGGTTGCCTGTTAATGTTTCTTATAGCAATGACCAGGGGGTTGTTTACAAAGATGCAATTTTTCTTTCAACACACAAGTTTGTGGGAGGAGTAGAAACCCCAGGTGAGTAATTTAAAAATAAAACTTAAGTTTAACAACTTTAATGTGCTTTTTTATGATGACCATGTTATATTTGTTGTGGTTTAAATTTATCTATGGTTTAAAATTTTTCAAACCAGTTTGATTTTTATTTCCCTTTGTTTCAGGTTATGGTAATGAATATAGCACAATGAAAAATCAAAACCAAGCTGGTGTGAAAAATTTTAAACCAAATATAAATTTAAACCACAACATCAACCCTCCAAGTTTATTTTTTTCCTTAGTGGCCATTTGGCCACCGACTGCTCAAGTTTGGTCGCCAGTGAAAAATTTTAGTCGCTAAATTAAGCTTGTGCTTTCAATCTTTATTCTCAATTTTAGTCGCCAGGCTGGCGACTTCTGTTCCAATTTAGTCGCCAGCTCCAAACTTTTAGTCGCCATGGCGACTAAAATGGTCTTAACTTGGAGGGTTGAACATAGTTATAAAAAAATTAAAACAATAATCTTGGGCTATTTGTAGGCATCCTTGTAGCCAAGAAGAGTCTGTTTGTTAACCCTGTTCCCTCTGGTTGTGGTGGAGGCTCCGTGTTCTTTGTAAGTACAGAAAAACACACACAAGACATTTGTTTCTGTCAATGATATTTTGACAAGTATCTTTGGGAATTGGTTACAGTAGTTTCTAACCAAACATCTGATTTGATATTTTCAAATTTCTCAAACTCTCCAATTTCTCAAAACCAATATTTTTAATTTCCCTTGGTAGTTCAAGAAATCAAGATTCCATTGTATCACGAAAATAAGCTGCTTTTTTTTAATAAAGAACAAAAAAAATAATAAGCTGTTAGATAGTGGCCCATTTTGAGACTGCTACATAAATTTTATCAGGATCTGTTTTGTGTTTTATATCGCTCTGTGTTTAGGTGACAGAAAACTCTCACAGATACCTGAAAGAGATTGAGATGAGGGAAGAAGCTGGCACGCCTGCCATTGTAGGAGCTGTTCGAGCTGGACTTGTCTTTCAACTTAAACAGGCACTGTACATAACAAATAATTACCTGGAAACACTGTACAGGCTATTTATTGCAGTGGTGGGCAATTGTATCTAATTTGTGTTGTCAGTTAATATTGTTTCAAAAAAATTGATGCTGAAGTATTTTATTGTTGCTAACTAAGCTTAAGTGGTCAAAGGATGAAATTTATTGCAAGGCTGTGCTCTAGTGGTGCCCGGGTGCCTGAGGCACCTAACATTTGGTGGCTTCAGGCCCGTAAGAAAGCTAACTGGGGTCGCGGCAGGGCACTCTGGCTTGTACCTGTAGTTAAGTGTGCCGTAAAAGTAAAATAATAAAAAAAATCATACTTAAAATACATACCAATGCTTACCTCACTTGCTTGCTTTAATAATAGAAATAACTTGATCAATCAATCAATCAATCAATCAATCAATCAATCAATCAATAATTTGATCTTAAATCATTAAATTAATTGATTCAATAATTGATCCAGCTGGAATGTTTAGGAGCTCCCCTGTAATTTTCCTTGGAGCACAGCCTTGTTTTCTGTTTTGTATATTGGCCAAAATGTTGCTGTGGACATTTTTAATTCAACATTTTCAATTTAACTTTCCTTCAGGAAGTCAGTTCAGCTGCCATTATGACCAGAGAGGAAGATTTATGTAGGTTAGTCAAGTATTGAATTTGCCTTCTGCTGTTCAAATGTGCAATTTCTGTTGGAGTGAACAAACCAACAAAGGAAAGAATTGTTGTCTGTGTAGCATTCAAGTAGTGTGACCGGAAACGCAACTTCATCATCATCATCATGTCCTTTTCACTACAAGGGAAAAAGGGCCTTGCGTTCTCTCTCACCAAGCTTCTCGGTTCTTAGCACAAGTACTGACATCCAGCCAGCCTTTGAATCCGAACTCCCCCCGTTCCCTCTCCACAGTTCTATGCGGAGCGTCTTCTTAGGGTTAGCAAGTGACTTGATCAGGGTACATGCTTCCTTTCGGATTGGGCATGAACCCATCATATCACCGTCATCCCAACTTATGTATTCATCGTCTGGAGTTCGGCACTCGTTGATTCGAGAAATTAAAGTTTCCATAATCCATTAGTTTTATGGGAAGGGGTGATTAGCCCCATGCCCAACCTACTACCGGTAGGAACGGGAGGGTCAGTCTTTGTCTGGGCTCTACCTCTTGACCAAAACGGAAGATTGAACCTACCAGGGACATAGGTCCCAGCCGGCATAGCTCTAAAGGTCATTGAGGCACACAAGCCTCACCACGATGCAAAGGTTATGACCCATGGTGAAGGGAAACACAACTTATTGTCCCCTAATACATGTAGAATCAAGATTTCTTGATCTAACTGTTCCAAACTGTAACCTGTATCTCTTTCATGAACAGAAGAGCATTGGTGTCATGGAGCAGCAGCAGTAATCTTGTTCTTCTTGGGAACACGTCTGTCCCACGACTTCCCATCTTCTCCTTCCTCGTCAGGCACCCGATCGCTGGGGTGTTCTTACATCATAACTATGTGTGTGCCCTGCTTAATGATCTGTTTGGAATACAGGCTCGTGGAGGGTGTGCTTGTGCCGGTCCCTATGCACAGGTACCCACCATTCTTGTAATTTAAGTTTAATAATTATTGTTAACGCTGTGAATTGTTGAGAGTTTTGTAAGCACAGTAAATTTTATCTTGAACTGAATTTGTGTGCCTCAGGCGATCAGATGAAATAATTAGTCCTAGACAGAATTTTGATGTTCATTTTGTGTTTCGTCCTTGATATTCTACCCTAACTTAGCAGTAAACAAACTATATAGTTGAACATACTTTTTTTGTTTGTAGAATCTTTTGGGAATAAATGAACAACTGGCAAAAGAGATTGAAGATCTTCTATTGGAAGATAGGTGTGTGTCTGTATTTATTTCGTTCTGTATTTTTCTTTTGATCATTCTGATTTTGTCAGTTACCATATTATTTTTATCCCTCTAATGTTTTTTTTTTGTTATTCGTAGTCGTTTGGACAGGGTACATCTAAGACGGTACCAGGAGTATTCTGAACGAGAAATTTTAAGGTAGGTTTTTTATCGCGTGAAAAGCAGTAGTGGGTAGAGTTATTGTTTGTTGGCCCTTCTTTAGCCTGTTGGAACATTCGTATGTATAGAAGACTGATCTCTAATGTGAGAAGCCTATTTCAAGCTCTCAAAGTGTGGTGGATTTGACGATCAGAAGTGAACGCAAGATGAGATGCTAGTCTGTTTAATTGCAGGTTACCCAACATTTTGTCAAGTTCTGCTAACGTTTTTCTGGTACACATAAGTACAGCTGGGTGGAGATAGTCGCTGTGACAGTAAAGTGCTCTCGCGCAAGAACACAACAGGGGCAGGGCTTGAACCCAGACCCCTCGATCCGAAATCCAACGCACAAATCGACTATAAAATTACATTGAAAGTGATGCTAAATTTCTTTCATCTGTCGTTTCTTGTTTTACAGACCAGGTTTTGTCCGTCTTAATTTGCCGTATTTCATGTCACACGATGCCGTTGAGTTTGTTTTGAAAGCTGTTGAGATGGTGGCAGAACATGGCTGGAAGCTGCTTCCACAGGTAAACCTGACACGCAAAAAACATTTCAAGCTTCGTTAGTTGACATCCCAAGAGACATGCACATGTCCGTCCTTGTTGGCGTGTTTGATAGCCCTTACTAGTGGTAATCGCTTTTGTATTGATGAAAACGATCTCGTTTTCGTTTCATCCTGTTTAGTATATGTTTAATCCAGAGACTGGAGAATGGAAACACAGAAGGCATCAGGTGACATTACACACCATGTTTGTTTGATGGTTTATTTATGTTACAAGGACAATTTTTTTTAGTACTGAAACAAAACACTGTTCATTTTGTTCTGCATTTGCTGAGATCTTTTTTATAATAGACCGTGTTCGTATTCTCGGTATTGAACTGGAACTAGCGTGCGATGGAAGCTAATGCGTGGAAACGTCATTAAAAAGAGCTTCATGTGATTTGCATTTGAAAAGATTCCCCGCATTTGCCTCAGTTGCAAGCTAGTTCTAGTCCAATACCGGGAATACGTATATGGTCTGGCGTGTAGTACTTATACAACATCTTCAAACCCATTAAAACATGCAACAGTTGTCCATAATGCTTCGTCACTGCCTCTCTTTACAGGTGTTTCGAGACCGAAAGTGGCTTGGTTCCATCTCATATGCAGAGGGTCACATGACGTACCCATCACCCTTTCCGATCGCAGAGGAAACCCCAAGTTCCTACACGGTAAAAAAAAAATATGAGAAATTTGCCTTCTTTTGCAAATCTGAAGAGAAAATACATTTGGATCACTCTAAGGTCTTACTAACGTTTCTTTCAATTTATTCAGGAGTGTCTCTCTAAAGCTGAGGAAATATTTCTTAAAGCAAGTGCAAACAGGGTACGGCCACTGGAATTTTTTTGTTCGTCGCACGCAGTAAGATAGAGGTAACTAATTTCGCATCGCACGTTGCTTTAATTGAAATTATTTTGTTCTCTCCTCTCAGATTATTAACAGTGTTGGTGATCAGTCGTTATTGTTGGGCGAAGAAGGTGAAAAATCCCGCTGGTTTTTACTGCCCAGCGAAGCGGCGCAGCTGCTTAGTGGAAAAAATCCCGCGCATTTTCCTATGACGGTGCCGTTTACTCCACCACAATGGACGACTGACACGAGTGTCTTGGAGGGAACTAATTATGGTTGCTTGAAACCTTGTGATAGGACTTGTATAAGCACCGAAGAAAAATGCTCCTCGAAATTGATAGACAATTCTGCAATCTCCAGGGAAAATGACAACGATTTGTTTGTGAACTCTAGTTCTGTTGCTAGTGGCACAAATAGTGGCGATGTTTCTTTTAATAGTCAAAAGTGCGAGAACTATGAAGATAGAGATTTATCTACATTTCAACGCCCGGGTACGGCTAAAGTTGTAAATTCGGTGACAAACAGCGATGCTAAATCTCTCGAGGCTGTCAAATGCAGTCCTGCAAAATTCGACGCTGAAAATATGGATACCAGATATTTAGAGAATGGTGCTTGCGTGGAAAGGAATTTAGAAACATCGACAACAAAAGCTGATTCTTACGACTTAACCAACGAGGAAAAATTGTTCAAAAATGACGTTATGATAGATGGTGACTCTTTATCAAGCGAATTTGACACGGGACCTTCATCTACATTGGACAACGAGGCGGCGAAGATAGCATCAAATTCAACGGGCTCGATGAGTTTAATCACAAATGCTTCATCTGAAAACAAAGTAATTTCCGAAAACAGCGATGATATTGCAGATTCACAAACCGTCTGTCGAAGGAAACCGAGAAAGAACAAGCAAAATGAAGTGGCTAGTGGTAAACCACAGTTTCATCACCCGCCAAAGAACATTTTCAAACCAACTGTAGAGGTAAGAAAGAAGTAGCCTTGCTAGTCTCGAGCTAGTCAAAACTGCAATTCTCCCTACTGGTTTTTATACATCTCCTTTAATAACAGTTTCACATGAAGAATTTGGTGTTACATCAACTACAGTCAAGCCTCCCGTAAGCGACCATCCGAAATGCCAAGCCTATGTAGTCGCTAAGGGGAGATAGTTACTTACGAGAAGTAGACCGTAGCAGGTCTAATGTGTGAGTCTTGGGGCGTTTACCATTAGACAGAACTGACTGGCCGGTCCGGTGATTTTGAATGTGAAATGGGCTTTTTTCACGAGATTTGCGCACAAATCCAGCACAATAGTGTACAATATTTATGCGTTGACTGATTTGACTCGACAAATCTGACTAAAAACGGACGCTTAATCAATGCACAAATGCCTTCTTTAACTCATAAAGCGCTTTGTGTTCAAGAACACATTTGAATGAATTTTACTGCGTCCAGTGCGATCCCAGGTTGTAATAATATCAGTCTCGCGAACAACGGATACGAAACAATGTTCTACTAACTACAGAAAAAACTTTTATCGTCATATCAGTGTTGTAAGGTGTATCGTTATCCAATAGGCCATTTCCGAGTTTGCCTCTGTTTCAAAACGAGTCTACGTGCGAAACCATTCATATGAAAATGTTTTCCACCTTCACGTTCATTTTCATGCAAATCAAAGCAATTTTCATTTGAATGGGTTCGCACGAAGACTCGTTTTAAAATTGAGGTAAAGGGCAACTCGGAAATGGCCTTAGAAAAAAGGCGCCCGTTGAGAGGTCAAATCAAGTGAAGTGGTCGCTTACCGGAGGTTAAAAACAATAGAAAATCTCAAACCGTCAGCCCTAAAAGTGGTCGCGGTCCCCCACGAGAGGTTTTCACTTATAGAGGTTTCGGCTCAGTGTAGTGATATGACTAAGAAAAATTTGGTATGTTTGATTAGAGGTCGGTTACGATAGGTGCTCAGCTCGCACAGGGAAATTTGACTGTAGCAAAATCTCATCAAATAACTCGACCATTTTTTGAGAAAAGTTAAAACGTTTGTAAAACATACTTATTAACAATTGATCTTTCTTGGTGATTTCATAGGCTTTAGAAGAGTACGATATGATTCGTGATGGCGATCGAGTGATGGTCTGTCTTTCCGGAGGCAAGGACTCGCTGTCTTTGCTACACACATTACATCAGTATCAATACTACAGCAAGTCTAAGGTATGCAATCGTGAACCTGTATTCTACAGTAACCGTCAAATCTCCATTGCGAGCATAGGGTTTGTATTTCTTCAAAAACACTTTTCGATGAGCTTATTTTCAGGGGGCCGGAGGGCTTGGAATCGGTAGAAATGTTACTTTGTAGAATTGTTTGGTTTTATATTTGGAAGGAATATTTGCGTCTGAAAACATTTTAGGTGGTACAGCTGGTAAGTAACGCATGGTGATACTCTCCAAACATAACGAAACAATCGGAAAATGTTTTGTCATTCTTTAGGAGGCAAATCTTAAAATAAGGGAAAGGGATCATAATATGGTAAAGCCCGGGCCAAACGAGGATAAGGGTTGATGAGATTGACTCTCATGAGAGTTTTTGTCAACTCTCATCGACTATCATCAACTCGGGTCAAACGAGAACGAGAGAAGTCGAGAGTTCGTCAAAACTGACTGTGAACGAGAGAAAACTGTCATCAACTCTCATCAAAGATTTGAGCACGTTCAAAGTCGATGAGAGTGCACGAGAGTCGATAAGAATGCATGAGAGTTTCAGGCCAAACGAGAGCGAGAGTTTGAACTTTCATCAACTCTCATACTTGTTTGGCCCAGGCTTAAGGATTTTTCCTTTGGAATTCAATTTTGGGACGCTTATTTTCAGAGGGGGGTTTGTTGTGTCATGTTTGGACTTTCTTGCGATTTTGTAAAATTCAAAAATGATCTCTAAATCCAAGTGATCGTTATTATACATTACATTTACACTCGTATTGGTTTGGGTCCTTTTCAGGGTATTTGTTTTGAGCTTGGAGCGGCCACTGTGGACCCTCAATCACCAGGATATGACCCTAAGCCTCTGGTCCACTATTTAGCGGCCCTTGGTGTTCCTTACTACTTTGAAGAGCAGGGTAAGTGACCTGACAGTCCGGGAGAAAACTCGTTTTCGTAGCTCCGTCTCTCCCGTATGTGACCTCACACGAAATTTCATATACATTCACTTTCATATCTTCATCTTCAACGGGTATATAACGAACTCACCAGCTCCCAGTTGGCTTGATTAGTAGCTCCGTTCTAGAGTACTGCACCGCTATTGAAGAGGTCGTGGGTTCGAATCCCTTTCAAGCCTGATTTTTTTTCATTCTTTCTTTTCGCAACTGCATAACTGCGATGATCTTTCGTGTGTTTTTGTGTGGGTTACCTGTGGTATCGCACACTGATGAGTTATACAAATGAGTTATGTAAATAAATACACTTTATTTAAGTGTCAGAGTATTTAGCACTGTTGTACAAATTGTGGACACTGTAAATAAGCAAACAAATATTACAAATGGAACAGAAATTTGTTAAAAATCCCAACTGGTAGGAGGCTGACCAGCTGGTTATTTACAAAGCGTGGAGGAGTTGAATTCGGGACGACAGAAGACAAATCCATCCAGTGGCAGGGAGGAGGATTTG
Source organism: Meandrina meandrites (assembly GCA_963693305.1). NCBI lineage: Eukaryota > Metazoa > Cnidaria > Anthozoa > Scleractinia > Meandrinidae > Meandrina > Meandrina meandrites. Next base: position 31,249,863 of record OY855910.1, read on the forward strand.
AACCCGGGACCTCCGGATTACAAGTCCAGCGCCCTAACCACTTGGCCACGCTGCCTCCTCCAAGTTGCAACATTGTATTGCACACATGTACCTTTCGGCTACCCTATTTTATTTTTCTCCCGCCGTCCAAGTATACACCATAATCATAATCTTTCTCCCCACAGGCATCATTCAACAGGCCGCCCAACTTACTGTTTGTGAGTCCATATGCAGTTTTTGTTCACGAATGAAGCGGGGCCGATTGTACGCATGCGCCAGGCGAGAAGGCTACAACGTGTTAGCTATGGGGCAACACTTAGATGACTTGGCCGAGAGGTAGCTGAGAGAAAAAACCCTTCAATGAACGGCTTTACAGGCTAGCTTTATACTTAGTTGAAACTGGATCTTAAGTTCTTCAAAAAGGCGATCTGGTTAAATTTTGGCTAACAGACCTACCGCCTTTCTTTGGTGGGCTCATTTTGGGACGCAAACAATAGACAATCCTTTGACCCATTTTCGGGGTTGTTGGTTCGTTGTCATTTCAAAAGGGGCTGGGCATATATCCAGAAGATATTTTGCGGCTAAGAAGTTAACCGCATGTTCAGTGGTTATTCAAAGGAAAATGATCTAGCACAGACCAAAGCAGGTCTACAGTCATCAAGGGAACATAAAAAGAGCTATTCTGACTAAACACACAGTAACGACATAAACTGCAGTACAAGTTCCAAAATATGGGAAGAAATTGATGTTCGTAATGAAGTAAAATCATATTCGGGAATTAAAACTAATTTTCTTGTACTTTTAATTCATTTGTAGCTTTTTGATGTCAGCATTCCACAATGGTCTCTTGCGAACAATGAAGGCGAACTACACAGTCTTGTAAGTCATGTTATTAGTAAAAGGAAAAGAGCAAATGCACTTTTTTCTCTCGAGCAAAGTGTTTCTTTACTTCGGCGCTTACCCTAATCTCAAGTTTATGTGTGTTTAGGTGAACTTTTATCAGTGAGGACACTTTGTGATGCTTATTATAAAGAGTGTGCATCTCATTAGCGTTCAATCCTGGACATATCTGTAAACGTTCACCAGAACACACATTATGCTGTCAAATATGAAGCAATATGAACATGTCAAATAATCCAGGCAAACATGAAGTATTTACTAAACAATACTTGCGGAACACAACAGAATGACCCAAACTAGCCAAACTCTTAACTTGCAAAAGTCAGTAGTAACATTATCAATAAAATCTTACTACGTTTCTGCTCTCTAGTAATGACTTACCTTTCCTTTTGAATTGCTTGGAGAGGTTTTATTTCATTGATTTCTTGTTTCTCTGAGTTTCTTCTGTTTTCCTTTTCAGGGAAGAGGACTTGCGAGTTATCAGACCTTTAGTTTACGTTCGTGAGAAGGAACTGCGAAAGTTTGCTGAGAAGGTAATTGCTGATATATACGAAAACGTATGTTTTTTCCACAACTTAACGCAATTTCATGAACCAGCAAAGATTTTTTATACGATATTTTTATCGGTTTAGTCCTTAGTTTTTGCTTCGGTTAAGAAGATATATCAAACACTCGAGACAGTGTTTCATCGGCTATCCAAACACCTCGAAGTTCGTCAAAGACCAACCTTTTTTTGACAAATTAGCTTTGCTTTCGCAACAGGGCGGCCAAAATGGCTTAATGTTGCCTTGCATGCATTTCCACCTCAGAAGTATTCGAATTAGCTTTATTAGTCGACCAAGCTATGATAGTCGTGAACGATACAAGTTTATGTGGCGCCATTTTGGTTTTGTTTCTTGAATTTCATCCCGGTCACCGAGCTGAAATTTCCCATATGAACAGACGACAAAATGCATCCAGGTAACTGAGCCAGCCCGGTTACAGGGCTCATATGAAGAGAACCTAAGTATTCCGCTGCGCGTCGCATTTTCAACTCTCTTCTAGGCGTTTATAAATGTTATGAAACACAGTCTCTCCTGCTTGTTATATTAATTTTTCTCACCCATTTTCTATGAACTAATTCATGTTGCCTTATATTAGGTAAAATTACCAGTGATTGCGGAGAATTGTCCGGCTTGTTTTGAGGCACCCAAGGTTAGTTTAGTTTCAGCTTATTGTTATAAGGGAGAACTTCGTGACTACAATCTGAATGGTATGGGGAAAGAGTGGTTACCCGCACCCCCCGCCCCCTCAACCCCCCAACCCAAACTCCTTAAATTTATTGTATAATGAGGAGGCGGCGTAGCCTAGTGGTTAGCGCACTGGACTTGCAACTCGGAGGTCCCGGGTTCAAATCCTCCTCCCTGCCACTAGCTGGATTTGTTTTCTGTAGCCCAGAACTCAACTTCGCCACGCTTTGTAAATAGCCAATTGGTCAGCCTCCTGCCAGTTGGGATTTTTTAGCTCCCCAGCTCAATACGTAACTAACTACGAATTCCTGTAACGCCTCATCTCTATTTTACTAAGAATACGAACAAAACTGTAAACTTCATTATGAGCTGAATAAAATTATTATTATTATTATTATTATTATTATTATTATTATTATTATTATTATTATTATTATTATTATTATTATTATTATAGATGTCATGTTTAATTTGTTTCATATTTGTTTGTAACGCGCATTTGATCACATTCACATGAAATTTGCTCGATATAAATGTTACATGTAATTATTAATTAGTATTATTATTATATTTGGGAAAAATAAATGTTGTATTTACACTTGGTGCCTTGGCACTGTGACTGGCCTTGGATACCAGTGTGAGCATTATTTTAAACTATTCTTTTTAAGGAGATCTAGAGCGTCACGACCTCATTTGCTTTATTTGATAAACAGGAACGCCATAGAACAAAGCAGTTGTTGGCAGCTCAGGAAATATTGTTCCCAGGCCTCTATCACAGCCTGCTCACGGCCATGAAGCCACTGATGGCTCGCGACCGAGTGGGCCTGGAGTCCAGCAAAATGAAAGAAGGAAACTATGAGGACTTCCTGTGACGAGAAGAATGGGGCGAGTGCCAAGGAAAATTACTACAGGAAGTACAGAAATGCGGGATGCCGTTAACTATAGCCTCTAACCGCATATAAACCAGTTTTGACGAACAAGATCAACTTCATGTTGTAAGATCAACTTGTCTGACAATGCTTAGAGGAAATGGTCACGGGAGTGTTTGAGATTACACGCAGCGTAACACACTCGCGATCTCGCGTGGAAGTACTAGTTGATACGCGAACCAGAAATGAATGGCAAAGTGTATAGAGATTTGTACAACACTGGACACAACCATTTCAGCTTTATTTTGGACTGCAACCTCTCTTCAGATATGGATCGCCGTGCGAGAAGCGTGGAACGTGCGAGGATAAAACATAGCCCCATGGACAAGAAGCGAACAACGCCTCTCTTCCGCGACGTCCGCGCGGCGCGGCTGCGTTTTATTCTCGCTTCTCCCTCGACGTTCCACATACAAATCCAGGAGCTTTTTGCAGTCTATGTTTATTTCAAGAATGAATCCAAAATTACTATTTACAATTAAAAAGTATGAAATATGTCAGCTATACTTAGCATTTAATTTGGCAAATAAATGAAACATTACATCTGTCGCACAAAAGAATTAAAAATACTCGTTTGCCTCAAAGCCTGTCGCACTGGTTTACCGGACAACAAAAGGTACTTTGCATGTTATTTATGTACAATAAAATACTTTAAATTCGTGCTGTATGTTCAGTTCAAATAAGCCGCATTGGTTGCGCATCTCCTCACCTGTGAGGTGAAAGGAGTTCTGTACACCCTTTAGCTAATGAGATTGTCATGTTGAAAAACAGTTTTGTTGTAATAATAATGCTGCGTAGTTTTCTTTACTAACCTTTAAGAGCACAAAAGCCAGGGGGAGGCGATAAAAACACCATTCACTCACAAAACTATCGTGTTAGAGCGATAACTAAACCCAATCAATTGACAGAGCTATAAATATCTAGGTTAACCAATTAAAATTGAGAAAAACAAGCGTTCGGCGAAAAGGCGGGAAAAGTCGCGCCGGGCAATCACAATCGGCTTTGGGTCTTCGTTCTGATTGGTTAAAGCATGTGGCACGGGTTTTATGAACCAATTACAGAACTTGGCACAATTGCTTACAAAGGCATCCAAAAACCACTGTGGTGGAGCAAGTCATAATTGAAAGAACTGATGCGTTCGTGCCCGTCTTGGCCAGCCTTCAAACAATTGCCAAATATCCAGGCACGGCTTCACAAGTGTCGAAGTGTGTCCTCTGTCATTGCTTTTACACTGTTTGCTACAGCGAAATGAAATGGTAAATGCTTTTGTCAACTGGCATCAAGACTAGTACTTTTTACCAAGCATCGCTGGAGTTTTCTCGTAGTCGTACACATATTCCCAGTGGGGGTGGTTATGGGGATGTGCGCCCCCTTCAGGGTCCCCTGCGTTCAGCTTCAATTTCTCTTCCATGGCCAATTGTACCTCTTCTACTGGGGGCTCGGGGAAGCACTCCTCATATCGGCCCGGGTCCTTCACAGTGCAACATGCCCGGCATGTGGAACATTCTGAGGCCTTGGGTCTTGTTCTGTGATCATGTATGTGGGCGTAGTTTGCTGTTAATACGAACATCATGTGGAACTAAAATGAAAACAAGATATTCGTTAGAAACATCCACACACTTCAGCAGAGCCGTTATTAACCACTTCTGTTTCCTCCAAAGTATGAAGCGGTTAGAGCATTCTACTTGAGTTGCTAGTTTATTGCAGATCATGTCAGATTTTCTGGATAACTTTTCGGTACTGTAGGGCCCAAGAATACAAGGCGATCAGTAGCACTTGCTAGTTGGAATTTAAGGCAAAAACGTCAACCTCTAGATCACTGGACATTCACCCGACCAATCGTGTTGTAAACCGTTTCCTGTTGTTTTCTTGTGTCTACTTTTTGTGACGTCATAATGGGTGCTACTCACCATGCCCACAACAATGAAGAGTCCACCGACAAATGCTGCGGCAAAATAAGGAGTGGCGCCTGTCATCTGAGAATTAAACAAACAAACAAACTAAAACAAACAGTACACTGAGAAAAACTTAGGCATACCCGACTGTCAGGCTTCAATGAACCACATTTCAGAAACCTGAACGAAGAGAAAGTTAGTGACATTTACATGAAGTTGTAGCTCAACTTACCGCCTCGCAGAATACAAGCAGCTCATCGCCACAAACTTCATCAGTATTGACAATGTCGTCCAAACCTGTGTTAAGCAAGAAACTGATCGATTAATCCTAAGTAAGCATTTCAACTACTTTCGTATTTACGTCTGCAACTTAAGAGGCCCTATTAGGGGTTATAGGGATACGGGAAATTTAGTTAAAAAATTATAAGGATGTGGGATATTTGGGGGAGCAGGAGCACATTATCCTGGAGGACAAATTAACGAGATATGGGATATTTAAACAAGAGATTCCAGGATATCGAACATAAAAGCTAAGTTGGGGATACAAACCACCGGAATCAACGGGATAAAGGAAATTTAGGCCAAACATAATGGGATACAGGATATTCAGACTCCCCCTCCGTCCCCTAATGGGGCCTCTCGAATTGATTTATTTACAGAAATCGTGATTAGGTTTCTTTTATTTTACTCACCGTATTCACTGAATTTTATGCATGTCACGCCGAGTTGCTTGACTACTTGCACTTGACATATTCCAAAGAATATTCCCATGAAGATGAGTGGAATGATCAGAATTGGAGCAATAAACATCCACAGGAAGAACATAAAGTAATGCCAACCGAACAGCTGGGAAGAAAAAGAAATACATTTAATAGATAACTCGAAATCTCATTCGAGTATGGTGGAACTGCCGCTCAGAATTCCCGCTTTGCACGAAGGGGATATATGTCTAAGCTATAGTTGAATTCGTGCGGCATTCGTTCATTTCAGTGGACTGACCGCAAAGAAATACATCCAATTTTCTTTATGTCATATTCAAAGCGAGTGAGGAATGCTAGAGAAAATATAGTCGCGCGAAAACTGGAGGAGAGGTGGGAATTTTTGCGCGTTGCCATTCGTTAATTCCGGCAGCCATAAATCTGCTCGTGGGCGCGTTACTTCGCTTCAGCTCATGCTCAATGCCGGATTTACAAGGGAAAATATTGACCTTTGAACGTCGTTAAGAACAGAAACAAGACTGTACTTACAAAGCCGATACAGCACCTCCCCAGTAAGCGCCTCTTATAGCCTCCGCAGCAGTTAAACCTCGTGCGTCCCGTTGCTGCAAACCCATGCAACAACGCCAGTCCTGATAAACCACCAAAGAACACTCCAAGCAGCATGATTCCCAGCGAGGCCAATTCCCTGCAACAGTGAAAACTGCAGTTACCTTTTTTCAAGTGGAATACCTTGTTTTTTTTGCTTGTTTGTTTGTTTGTTTGTTTGTTTTAAAAAGGAGTAACATCGTGGATTTAGCGTATTGAATTTTTCAAGGTTAATTTGGCGCTCCTTTCTCTTTTTTGCATTTTTTGCGATATACTTCGCATTAAAATGTCTAAGAAATTTATTATACCAAAGCTCTCTTTTCCCAAATGCGGGCCTTCAATGGTGTCTTGCGCCGGCTGCGCGATCCTAAGGGTCACTTCAAATGTTACTGTTCGGCAAACCACGTGGGCAAATGTGGCTCAGTCTTCTCAGTACACTCATGCGCAGGTGTAACCTACCTAATATCTGGTCTTACTTGGTCTGCTAGAACACAAATATCGTGGGATTTTGTAATCCAGTTTAGTGTGTTATTTTGAACTTTAGAGAGTGGAGTTGGATACAAACGATGATATTCAGGGAAAGTTATGTGAGTTTCGCCTTCTATGAACGATGATAGCTGTGGTGGAGGAGCGGGTGTTACTTAAAAATAAGGGGCTTTATCGGGAGATTGGGTTGGTTTAATTTAACAGTTTGTACTTACACAATATCCATCTTTAGCCATTTGTTAAGGTTGTTCACTCCTTCACTGAGCCCGAGAGCGAACCCAGTGAAACCGAGCCCCAAGACAAAGGAAGCGATTAATGACGCAACAGGGACACGTGACAAGCAAATGCAACAACATGTGTTACATGAACCACAACATGCTGTGGATTGAAAAAAAAGGAAGCGATTGCAGCAAATGTAATAAAAATGACACCATGCAGTATCCAGCTCCGCAGTCTTCCACCACTGAAAAAACGGTTGACTTCAAGTCAACCATTTTAACAATGGATAATTAACAATTATCCTGCGAAATCGCGCGAAATATCTCCTGATAAAATTAGACGATATCCCGCAAGATTGAGCAGGATAATTTGTTTTATTATTCAACAAATTGTCAACGAACTGCTTTTTGCAGCGAGAAAAACTGTTGTTGTGCAGCACTTTGCAAGATTTCGGACGAATCTCGCAGGATATCTGTTATGTACAGATGACGGATAACAATGACTTTCTGAGCATATATGGGCATCGCGCGAGTTGGTTCAATAATAAAAAGGGATATTTGTAATTTAAGTAGTCCATATATAAGATTTCGGGCGAATCTTTGCAACCTACGTATATCGCAGGATATCTTTTATGTACAGATGACGGACTAACAATTACTTTCTGACCGCATGTGGGCATCGCGCGAATTTGTTGAATAATAAGATAAGTTATCTTTCAAGTTACAGCCGATAGAAGGGCTTTTTCTTCTGACTGTCGTAAAACAAAATCCGAAGTTTATCTCATTTGGGCAATTGCAAAGAAAGTTATACAGTAATATACACGGGATTACAGATACAATCAGAGGCACAGTTCCGAGAATCCCCTTAGCCCGCAGTTCTTCTTCCGGAGTGTTATCTAGGCAACATGACGTCTGTTCATATGGCGTTATGATAACGTGAAAATATATAGACCACTTGCGCTGTGTTTTGATTGGATGGCAAGAATGGGAAAATTGGAAACTCTTCGACTGTTAAGATGATTTTACCGGCGATAACACTGTACTTGTTCACTCTAGTCAAATAAATTTGGTCAAGTCACCCAACTTGATCCAGTTTTGACCCCTTAAAATTTGCACTGATTGAAAAAACTGAATTCGAAGTTCTTGTAGCCTTGAAAGTTCATCTTTGGGGGGACAGACTAAGTGGGCTTGGAAACTAATGCACTCAGTCCCCTCTTCATATCTCCTTTATCGTTCGCACTATAGTTCGCGCGTCCGTTTCACCCGGCGTTCTCTACAATCTGCGAGTCTGGAACAAGATTTTGGTACATTTATTACCGGTATTACTATAAACCCACTTGTACGAGTCAATAGCTTAAACAAAAGGCACGCTCAAGAAAATCATTGTTTGTATTCCAGCTAATTTGCTGCCTCGCCTTATTTACTTCCAATAAATACAACCAATAATAATCTGGTAAGTAAAATCGTGTTTTCGAAAACAAATACCAAAGATACCCCGGCAAAGTTTTTGTAGACGTTCGGTGGGAATCTTTGTTTCTTCTACGAACTGATCGTGGTAAAGATTTCATTTCGGACCGCGCATAATTTTTTCTTCCGGTATTCCGAGACAAAACCGACACCATGGCTGGTTCGAGCGATATAGTTATTTATTATGCAGTACAATATCAAAATTAAACCCTTTTTGATGTTGTTTTAATTTAATATATATTTAGCTTTTACTTACTGCAAGTTAAGAAAAACCGAATTTTAAATGTTCAACTTACTCCTTAGCTGTTGAACCATGGAGCAAAGAACTGAATTGCGAAATCTTCCGCGAGATCTGCTCGCTATTTTCATGTTTTTTAATGCAAACGTCGAATGAAATAATGCTTTTATGGTAAATATGGCGCAATAGACAAACTGAAATTGCCATTAGTTCATTTCTGGGCTTTTTTTTACTTGTCGGAAACTATAATTCTTAAACTGATAATGTTTTTATCAGATCTGTTTACAATATCAGTGAAAAGATTTTTCCAATGCGAAACTTTTTTCCGTTAATCCAGGCGTTGGCACGCTTACATACAAATCTAGCAGGTTGTAAAATAAACTTGACAGGTAGCGTTTCGTAGAAGGACGCTTTGAACGTTCTACTTTCACAGAAAAAGTATACTTTCAGTAAATTTCGAAACGCAAGAAAATATAGGAAAGCATGTTGCAAACGAAATTACGCATTTAGTTACATGAGCAAATTATACCTTCTAAAAAAGAAACATTCTGAATCATTCAAAATCATCCTTACCGTTGCATTGTCGGCAACACAGTAGATGGTTTTTCTGCAGCCCTGCGCGATGGGCCAAAAATCGCACAATCAGCTTCTTAAAAGCTAGACACAGTCTTCCGCAAATCCTTCCGCAGCACATTGCTATGCTGTTTCAAGAGCTTGCATGTAATGAAATCTTTCCGGGAACTATTTCAATTCTCCAACGAGGAAAACAATTTGTTTCGCCCCTCGTTTGGCGAGAGGAAACTGGAGGCCACCTGTTAACTTCGCTTGATTGTTACCTGCCAATCAATCACGATCGTGTGACGTCACGGATATCTTAAGAAAAACAACTGAATTTTTTTTAATCTGGTTCGCGAAGTTTTTTCCTTTAGGTGTTAGAATGAAAATGAAGTCAATGAAAAATACATCCATTTCCCCCCTCCCCCCTCCCCGACCTCATATTGCTACAACAGCATAACTCTTTGCAGCAGAAAGGTAAAATCAAAAGTAAAATTTATCAAAAGCATCGCTAAAACGGAAATTTGTAGCTTTGACGAAGGAGCCGACAAAAATGCAGGTTTCAGAAATTCGAACAAGGAATATTTGACAAATCTCAGAGGTATCTAAAATTTATCATTGCAATATAATATCACGAGTTCTTCTGTAATATTAAATCTTCTGTTTCTCAAATTTTAGCAGCTGAATCTGTAAATGTTGAATTTTCAAAGTCTTCTGTCTGTTTTATGGGGTATTCTATTTATTACAGCTTCCATTTGTTTCTTTACGTGTTAAAATTACAAGTTTTTCACAGCGATTACTCATGCGTATCATAATTATTCATGCCTACGATTTTAATCTATGCAACTTGGCAAGTATTTAAATTATTCATAACTGATAAACAACTTCGCAGTAAAGCCTTCAAGCTGTCCGTAAATCGAATTTTAATTTGTTCGAAAAACTTGCCTACCTTTTCAATTTCACTTTTTGTCGAAAAATAAGTGAGCACCAAAAAGTTATTTTCGGAAGTTCTTTCAATCCTTTTTTGTTTGTAAATTCTAAGCGATGCTAAATCTCAAACGAGGCGAGACCTTATCGAAGCATGAAGAACTTGGTGATGTTTCTTTCTTTCGCTTGTAAGGCCTCTTAGAGGCAGTTACACACGAGACCCTCTTGAAACAAATACAATGAAAAGTTTAAATTTAAAATATTTATCGTAGTTATTAAGTAATTCCCATATGGTCTAGCGGTTAGGATTCCTGGTTTTCACCCAGGCGGCCCGGGTTCGACTCCCGGTATGGGAAGCACTGAATTTTTTTTCTTTTATTTTTATTTCTTTAGTGTTTTATTTTATTTTACCTTTTTAAGAAGTGCCAGTTTCATTATTTTATTTTTTAGCATAAGCTTTTTATTCTTTCTAAAAAACAAAACACGATACTCATATTTCGCCTGAGCGCGAAGCCTCAAGAAGATTCTTTTCGCAAACTGAATCGAACTGGGAGAAGGCTAAAGCAATTTATTTTCGTTTAGAATTAGCACTTTTGAGTTAATGTTTCTTGCTGACTGTGGGATCATCATCTTCCAGAGCGTACTCCAGAACGTAACAGTTGTGACCACATGGTATTGACGTGAGTCACGTGACTTGACGATCGAAACTGAACCAAAAATATACGCGATCTATACAAATGATTAGGCGCAATTTTCACTGACTTTTAAACACCGGTGCCAAATGAGGAAAAAGAATCGACTTTAAAGCACCAAACAAACCGCAGTTGCGTTGATAGTCCAGCGTTGCGTCGCGTTACGTTGCGTTGTTAACT
>OY855910.1:31263358-31308358 GCA_963693305.1 Meandrina meandrites
TAGTTAAGAGTCTCCTCCCTAAGCAACCACAGTCAAATGGGCAAAATAAAGTCGTTGTTCTTCGACTCTCGGCCTGGGATATAGTCTTATCATGTTGTTAACTGATTTGGGTAAATCTCAGCCTCAACGTTCTTATAAAAAAGGTTCTTATAAAAAAGAGTATACTAGAAGAAAGCGACAAGGGTGACAATTTTAATAGCCGAGAGTTTAAACTCTCGTCAATTTTCAGTCTACTCGGCGTTCTTCGCACTCCTCCTAAACTAAACAAACGCCTGATGAAAAACCAAACGTGATCAAAACCAAATTTCTCACCAAAACATCTAGACAAAAACTGGTGGGCAATCTAGCACCCAGCGCTACAAGAAACTACATCAATTCCTTTGAAGCACTCCTCTCTTTATTCAAATGAAAATAATATTGTTTAGACACGAATATGTCTCTCAGCAATTTTACAGAATAATGAAAATATTTTGTTTGTATTGTCCCCCATGTCTCCGTAATAAGTAAGCATTATGAAGCCGCTTGCGTTCGCAAGATACCCAGTCTTTTGATAAATTTCAGTATTAACCAAAGCGTTAAATATTTTCTTATTACCCTACCATGCAGTCTACTGTAGCAACTGTAATGATCCGATTTAGCTCTCTCGGTGCCGTAATCTCATTTTGGAAGCTCGAGGAAACCCGAAGGTGATTAAAATTTCATTGGGGCTATTTCAATGGCACCTTCCAACACCGTCTTTACATCTCTAAGAACCTTGATCAAAACTGCCGAGGATTCTAAAACGGACATGCTGACTCACAGACTTTTGTATAAAAGCCGCCAAGTCTTCATGAATGAACAAACGCCAGAGAAAAGCTGGGACTCATCACAGTTCCTCATGTCGGGTAGTGTGTGACCAATGACCACAAGGCACTGAGTAAGTACTGCAAAGCCTTGCGGTGACAATTTTATAGAGGCGTTGATGGAATAGGGGTGCTTATTTAAAAGAACAAACCCAAAATGGCGCCCTTATTGGTATGGCACTAGGTGCTAAATCGAATTATTACAGCACAGTAAACAGAGGACGCATTGGCTCAAAACAACAGAGAATTTTTGACCAGTGCAGAAATACAAATTGATGTTAGCTACGGTAGCTCTGGGATTTTAAGTTATTTGTAGTTGAAACCACTCAGTTCCACGTTATTCGATATATCAGTTAAATATGTTAGTTACAATCTAATGAAAACGCTTGTTTACAAGCATATGCTGAAATTTGCTTAAATTGACCTCGTTAACTAGTAATTTTCAAAGAATTGATATCTGAAATAGTATTACCTAAATTATTATAACCATTTTCGTGACTGACAGCGAACACCCAGAAGATTAAAGTCAATTTCCTGTGTTGTCGTAGTCATAATTACATATTCAGTAAACGGACAGAGCCCCCTTAAACACGTTGTAGTCTTTGTCAATCACTGTCCGTAGTGTTCTCATCGAGTCCGGAAACAGGTATAGTGGAATATTTAAGGGCATCGCTATTCTGCCCACTACATCTAGGAATACATTGAACTTTCAAAGAAATCTTTTGAAATTCTTTAAAGAACGACAACGCAAACAGACCAAAACACCAGGCGGCCAGCCACTCGGCCAAGTTCCCCACGATTAAAACATTATCTGGCGTCGTGCTGTGGTAGCCCAGTCCTCCGCAGATCAAGAATAGCAGGGTACTTAATGTAAGAATACTTGAAATGACCAGGCGTGCAGTGAACACAGATTTGCTGTTGACGTTGAACTTGCTCAGCTGATAGGTTGTGACGGTCTGGGCCCAACAATACGCAGCACCGCTGGTGAAGAGGAGCACGGCTCCGATTATGTGCGCAACAGACAAGAAATTGTTAACCTAAAGATCACAATTTTTTATCAGTACTAAGAAGTTTTAAAAATACATACAGTTCATAAGAGCTAGTTGTGCCTTTTCAGTTGTACAACATTAATAACCTTTAAATTGAACGAGACCTCAGAGTGAAGGTCAGGTGAAGCCCTGATAAATTCTGTCATCAAACGAAAGCCAAATAAAACAATTGAATGCCGGCATAATTTGGAGTATAATACTACAGTTAAGTCCGATTTTCCAGTAAAAAAAAAACACAACAAAGTTAAAAGAGAAACAATAATTAAAAAGGGTGGTGATGGTTCGGTGCAGTAAACGTTACATGCTTTGTAATTGTTGTTCTGTGCGCAAAAGCTGTGAAACATCAAAGAATATTTTATTACTAGATGCAGCAGTTGTTAGTATTCAGTGCGTTGTTTGCTTTGGAAGTGACCATTTGTATTCGGAGAGTGAGTATGGGCGCCATTTTTCGAGAGAGGAGAGGGTGGGGAAGCAATTTTTCCAGTATTAACATAATAAGGAGCATGTTGTTCATTTTTTGAGGGTGACGCCAAGAACAATAAATTTGTCGAATTTAAATTTTTTGGAGCGCATGTATCAACCAAAGAAACAAGTGAGGCAAAAGACAATCGCCTGCAAACGCGAGAAAAAGTCATGAAGTTTCGTTTGGGTAGTGAAATACGTTGTTGCTCTGAATTCTCGAGTGTTTTCTTTGAGTATTATATTAGCTTAATAATTCGACGCGGACACGACTTAGCGATTCAGGCTGAAGGACCTTTTCAAGAAATATAAAATAAATTAAAATGCAAATTTCACGCCAAAGTACCCGTGTACACGAAAGCATCAACAAACATCGAACAAACAGTTCACAGATTTTGGGACGTGTACACAGTACTAGCAACAGAAAATAAGTGGCGATTCAATTAAACCGTGTTTTGCTTTATAATAAAGCAGACGAGTTTTAAAATCGCAAGAGGTGAATAATTTTCATATTGTCTGCAAACGCGTCAACCAATGAATGGTCTTTTCTTGCTGCCTTTGAAGCCCCTAATTTCTAAGGAAGCGGAAACATGAAAAAAAAAAAATGATAATAAAAAAGCGTTTAATTAGACAGACGAATGTGAGTATATCTTCGAACGCGTAGGTTACATATCACTCAATTGTTGTGATCTAGAGTCGAAATACCCAAAAATAAACTCGATAGATCAGTTTACACGCTTCTGTACTGGGAAACGTAATCTAATGATCTGATCTATTCAACAGATGTGGTTTCATTAAATCTTATTTGGCATTTAAAAACTGCCATAACCGCACAGCGTGTGTCTGTTTTAAAAGGCTTCGCGTTTACAGCATTAAGGGTGCGGCGCGGCGGGTTACGGTTGGCATGCAAACTTCTGAATTGTTTTCACGAATGGCGGGCAGTGAATCGAAGTAGAACAGCGTTCGTGCGAGGAAGGAAAAATCTCAAATCGCCCTTATTTTTTTATAAAAAGGTTCGGATTTCGTTAATTAAGGTTTGGAAAAAAATTATTTTAAAGGACAAACAGTTTCTAGGTAACACGGACAAAATGATATTTAAGTTAATGAAAATAACAAACTTCCTGACATGGGTAGTGACCTTCTCGGTTTTCTTTTCAGACAAAGGATTCATGAACAGCCGGTTTTCGTTGTTTCTCGTTAAAAGTTTTTCATTCCTAGCAAACGCAATGGGAAAGAAATCGCGATCAATTTAACAAAAAAGAACTCGTGGCTCAAAACCGGTGAAACTTTTTGCACTTTCTCAACAATGCGAGCGGGCTTTTAGAGTGAATCAGCCATCCATTTATAATCTTACAAAATTCAAAAGGACTTGAATATTCATGCCAAAAAAAAACAATTAACGGGTTTTGACAGAGGTTGAAAGTGAAATGTTTTATGAGCGGTTTCGTTAAATTTAGTCTTAGAGTAGAGATTTTGTTCATTAAATTTCTGTTAAGAACTAGAGATAGCATCGTCAAGCTAACCTCGACTTCGAGCACGACGCGGAACCATTCAATGAAACGAAAGAAACTTTCAATACGTCATTCTTGCGTGTCCAACTCTAATAAACTTGTTCGGAATAGAAAAGGCAGATTCAATTACGAGAGAAACAAAAATAAGCTGCGGTAAAATTTTATCACTATGTGCTTGTCGTGAGGTTAAAACCCGTAAATTCATGAAATATAAATTTTCCAGACGGTGAACAGGCGATTTTATGTTGCCCGCACAATTAGTTCCCGCGTTTTAGCCGCATAAATCTTCTTATTCTCTTGCAAATTTATTTGAAGCCAGCTTTACTTTAGAAATGTTTTCAAACGAGCATAACTGAACGAATTCGTCAAGAACTGGCGTAGGATTTTCTCTATAAACTTACCTCTAACACTGATCTGAAATTGGCGACGATAGACGCTCCCAACGCGCTCCCAATGCCGAAGAATACACTGAGTAAATTAAGCTGAGATAGATGCGATGACTCGCCGCCTTCAACCTGTCGATTTATCATCTTAACTTGGTAATATCGAATGGCCATCATAATCAAAGTGAAAACTGCGGTTATGTTGAATAACTCGGCGAAAATGGCTCCTTCGGGGTTCTTGGACGTAGTGTCGCTTATAGCGGGAACAAAGGGCGAGACATGTCCGGTAGAGCGGGCAATGGAATACGACAGAATCAGTGCGATTGTGGCGATCAAAACCCATGCTAACACGACACAGCCAAGCCCGGGTTTTAAACATCTACCGTGTTCTTCCGTATCGCCCATTCCGTCCGTAAATCTTCGTATTTACCGGCTAAGTCATGGCGTATGGACTGAGGATTCACCACTTCTCGATTTCTAAGTATGCATTTGCAAATAAACTCATAGAGTGGGGGAGTATGCTAATTCTTTTGAAATCAATCAACGGTGTGACGGGCAAATCAGGTGTCAAGAGCTAACAACACATGACATGCCCCAATCGTTTCAAACAAAAAAGTAATTATTTGGATAGAAATAACTCTGAATAGAGTTTTACAAATGAATTCAATTCTCTTTACGATAAATTGACAAAACTCCAAGGTAATTTATTTCTCGGCAACAAAAGAAAAACTTGCCGAATCGAATGGTTTTCTGTCATCAATGGCGCGCAGTTTGCGGAGATCAATTTCTCAGCTCGATTTCCACACTATATGCATTCATCCGTTCGCAGATTAACAGGGATTTCTTCGCCCACACAATTCCGGAATGATATCTATTTTCCTTATTGTAATTGGAGCTGAGATGTTGAAAGAAAAAGTAAGAAAAGCTATGCATGGAAGATACGACTCAAATTCAAAATAACAGTGATATAACTCCCCAAAACGAAATATATTTTCTCGTGTGTTTAGTTGAAGACATAACAAAAGCTTTCAAATCGCATATTATATTACTTCAAGGGATTAAGGAGGTGCGGTAAAAATCTAGATGTTTTATTTTTGCCGTATTTTAAAACAATCAGTCTGACGGTATCTTTTTCCTACAGATCTTATCGTTTACTTTAACACGTGCGCATTAGTGAGTATTTTCTTTAGTTAGAATCCCTGAAAAGGATATTACTGGAATGGAAAAATAGCACTCGGGCCGAAATTCTCTTTGAAAACATATACATCCCTTGTGACTTACGATGTCTTCCTAATGGCCTATTATTCACTATGCCTCCAGGCTGTTCCAGGCGCTCGGTTAGTTGCGGAGAAAACTGGATTAGTGCGAGAAACGGCGAGTGAACGCCTGGAAGAGGTACCATGAATACGCTACCATGTTTTTGAGGATTGTTACTTCTTCTACTCCCTAGCAGGTCCACATGCCCCAGCATTTTGTCACGCCACTTTATTCCATTCGAGAAGTCAACTTTTAAATTAATTTACTTTTGGCGAGAGGGCCATGGGAGACAAGAAGAACGCAACGAAACGTTTCGGACTAGGACTGGAACCCACACTTCTTGATCAAGATGGGAATGGGTTAACTGGTCATTTCGTCACCCTGACTTCAGTGCGTCCTCTAAAGGTCTCTAAAGGTTTTTCCTTCAGTGGGAGGGGGGGGGGGAGGCAAAGTCCATCTCGAGGTCCGTCATGTTCCCTGAGAAGACGTGCAAATTAGGGGAGAGCCGACTGGTAATGCGGGGACTTCTCATGCACCGGCCTGACAAGAATCCTGAAAAAACATTATCAAATTTATTTTTTTGATTAACGAACAAAAATTAAGAGAAACAAATATTTTTATACTCAATAAAAGTCATTCCTTTTTCATACAATGAAGGCCATATCCCCGCCATGGGGCGTCAAATATATACTCACCCTGGGTGACGCAGTGTCACGATTTAGCTTATAGGCGACCCCGAGGGTTATTATAAAATCCATATTTTGGACGAGGTGTTATAAAAATTGAATACAGAGATCGCTATGCCAAATGATCAGCCATGATAGCTTTATCACGTTCCGTTCATTTCTTGCCCGTGCTGTGGTCTCTTCTGATATTTATTACCATCTTAACTCCGTACATCATAGCGGTGTCGTTGAACCATGTGTCCCCGTTTTTACCAAGCATCAGTAAAACGGCAGCGTATGAACCAGAGGGCTCAATCTTTGGTTTAATGATGACCTTGGTAGCGTTGTTTGGTTTGATGTGCTTACTCTCTCGCTATCTTCAGCTCGATGCTGCAGTTCAAGGCGATTTGAAGGAAGATGTTCTACGGAAGGTGACGAAGTTAAACAGGGTTGCTTTACCGTTTGGGATTTCCTGCCTCTTTGGTGTTATCGTGGTGGCGAACATAAAATCTAACTTGCGCGAGGTACGTTTAGTTCAGTGCAGCGGTGACATGTTTTGCCGGCATATTCCTGTACGAGTGTCAGTTTAGGTTTTAACTTTGGAATATAGAAAGCCCCGCTTTGTAAAACTTATTTAACCTGTATTTGGTCGTATTTTTTCAGTTATTTACTACAAAAATTATCCCGCTAACTCGGTCATTTTGAACTCGCTGCTATCTCGAGCAGTTTGCGGTTTCCCACGACCTAATTTGACTTAATTTCACCCCGCTTTCTCGAACTGTGACAGCTTACTATAGCTAGTACAGCCGTATTGTATTCTAAAAAGTTAAAACATTACCTCCTATATGTCCGTCAAAAGCATGAATATTCTTAATCACCTTCGATAATTTTGCAATTTGTAATTACAAAAGTTCGCGATGAACTAAAGTGGTGTTTACAGCCGTCACGTATCAGCAGGCTTTTAACAAGCCTAAAAGATTGTGTGCGACCTAAATACTTGGTTTAATTTCGCTATCCCGTCATCGGTCCACTTTTTTTCAATAATTTTGGAGCATTTGGTGGAGTTTCAATGAGGTGTAATTTCCAGTTCAGTTGCTAGGCACTGTTCTGGTAATTTATCATAACAAATGAAGTCGGAAAGTGTCAAAGGCCGGTTCAGGTGTACACTGGTGTTATCGCGAACTCAAAAGCGCGTTACTGATTCAGAAACAGCACCTTTTTTTGTTATCGTAAAACTAGCTGTGTAGGTGTTTCGCACCTGCTATTAAAGCAAAGCCTTGGAATAAGATTTGCGCTGAAGGTGGTTCTAAGGGTGTAAAAAGCAGTTTTATTAGGATAACCTCTATTTTCTCGTATGGTTTTAAAGTCAACACAGAAAGGTGGGAAAATGTCGTCGGAAAACCGCATCGATTTTCCCAGTCTCTTCACTGCTTTATACTCGTGTACAGTTTTAATACATGCTATTTAAGTTTCTTTTTAATGGAAGACCCTGGAAGCTGAGTATAGAAACAGGATTCAGAAAGGAATATATAGCTTTTAAAAAATTGACACGTCTCTTGAAACGGTAAGTAAAGAACGCAATTTGGTAATAAAACTTTTTATATCAAGGCATGCGATAAACCAAAATAGGCGGAGGTGATCTTGTCCTTAGGAGAGAAGGAAGAATAGCATTAGAACTAGTCATAATATACCCTCGAAACAACGCCCCCAAATCTCATTGGTTAGATTTGGCGTACCTGGTACAACCTTACCCAACGGGTTATCATGCGAGCACCGTGCCTTGACATAAATTACATTATGTCTGGCCATAATGTCTGGTTATAGCACTTCTTTGATGCCTGATCTTTTCTCTGATTTTTTTTTTGTCTCTATTTACTGATCCATTCGTGATTATAAATGGTACATACATTTGAATTGTTGGTAGCGTGATATTTATGTATAACAATAAGACTGAACATAAATTTATATTAGCCTGTTTGTATAGTCGCACAATGTTCTGCCTCAGTTAAGAAGTATGTTACTTTTAGCTTTGTTGAATAAAATACTGTATATATATGATTTTATTTTAGAGAATCTTGAAGTTAATTTCACTTTGAAAGCCCGCTCTTTCTACCTTATTTCCGCTTTCTCAATTTAAGGATTTATAACAAGTTATCAATAAATAAATAAATAAAATGTGAATATCATTTATGCTTCTGGAGCTGAAATAGTCACGAAACGTTGTTTATCAGTAATTGCTGTTCTTTACTTACCGTATCAAGAGACGTGTCAATTTTTTTTAAAGCTCTATAATCCTTTCTTAATTCCTGTTTCTATACTCAACTACCGGGGTCTTTTATTAAAAAAGAAACGAAAGTAGCATGGATTAAAACTGCACGCAAGTAAGCAGGGAACAGACTGAGAAAATTGATGCGGTTTTCCGACGACTTTGAAACCATACCACCATATCTGCAGTTATAAAATCAGAAATTTCAATAGCAGTCATTAACAGTCAAAAATCACTTTCTAACTGACAAGATATTTTTAGAATTACAAGAGATACTACTTGTATTCCCCATACTTTTCTTTGTTTTCGTTTGAAGCGAAGCCCCACTTGCCTCGCTGTCTGGTACTCGACCCAAACTCTTCCGCGCATTCCGCCATTTATGATGGTAAACATTACTTATTATAACTATGCGATCTGCTTGTAATCGGGTATGTAAAGGCGGGGGTAAACCTGAAGCCCGTTTTTCCAGCGCTTGACTTGGGTTTAATATAATGTGAATACCTCGTTACTTCGCGTTTCAAGCATTCCCAAAACCCTCTGCTCATTTCACAAATCTGTGTTTAGCGGTGTTTTGTAAATTTTTGGGTGATTGTGGGGGATTTTTGTGAAGAGATAGTTTTCTCAAAGGATAAGTAAAATTTGGAGAAATAAGAAATATTAAAGATTTAATGTGATTTTAAAATTAGAATTTGAAGTTGAAAATTAGTATATGGACACCCAAATAGTCCCCTGACAACCTGGGGCGTCCTTGCGTTGGGGTCAACTGTCTGGTGGTGTTCCAAAAATAATTTTCCTTCTTCTATCCCCGGCGTGATCAATCGATGACAATCGATCATCGGAAATCCAATAGATCAATCGATACCAATCGATGTGAATTGGTTAACTGTTATCGATTGCTATCGGCCAATTGATGACCAATCGATAATCACAAGCTTGAGTCCTCAAATGCTATCGATTGTCATCGATTGCCATCGATTATTATTGGCTATCTTTTGCTGTTAATTATCATCTATCAATAATTACTGCAATACGACCCGCGTTATTTCTGCACGTGGTCGTGTTCTATTGCCCGGGGTCTTGCCCGGGTCTATTGCTACGGCTTTTGCACGGGAAATATATCTCGAGCTATTTTGACCATTTACCAGGTTGAAGTAAAAGGATATCATGAATGCCCTTTTGCCGTTGAAATTGGTGTGCGCTTCGTCGCTGATCGATGATCGCGGTCAACTGGGTCACCTCCAAAGGGAGTTAGTAGCACCATGAGCAGACCCATGAGCAAGTATTACATGTCACCATATTTCTCCTGTTAAAGCATTTCTTTTTTACCTCCCCAAAAATATGAAAATCAATGACAATCGATGACAATTGATGAAAATCGATGATAATCGATGAAAATCGATGGCAATTAAAAAAACACAAATTTTTTGGCCATCGATTGGTCATCGATTTCCGATATCAATCGATTAATTGTTATCGATTGATATCTATTGCCATCGATTGTTATCGATTATCGGTTTCATCGATTGATCACGCCGGGTTCTATCCCTTCCTTAAACTCACTCAAATTCACGTTTGCCCCCACCTTAAGATAACTATTACACGACATGTTCCTTATTATTCACAAACATGGAATGTTCAACAAAAAATTATAAACTTAGGGATAATTTTAATTTAAGTAGTCCATACCCTCTTGCCTCTCTCGGTCCGTTCGTCTTTTTCTATTCAGTACCTTTGTACATTTCACGCCAACTATGCGGTAAACGAAATAAATCGAAAAAGAAAGGGTGGACTTGTGTTGATCAAATTTCCAAAGTATCGAAATACAATGGAGGCGTAGTGTAGCTTTTGACGTTCAGCACGCTTCAAAAACTCAAGCCAGCATTGAGAGGTCCATATCTAAGTGATCCTTCCTGTAAACTTTGGACCGCTTAGCCAGCCAAAAAGAATGTTCCTTTTCATCGTGGATCAGTCAGCCAAGATTATAAAGGAAATTATTCAGCCTGCTTTTAACTTTTTTTCTCAAACCAATTGTTCGCATTGTGTCCAGCTCAAGAACCGATTTCATACGGAGTGTATATACGACTTTGAACTTTCGATGTCAATAACAACAATAATATTATGATAACAATAATTATCAGTTTCTGGAATGTTTGGCTTTCACGAGAAAATGGCGTCGTGTGGCTTTTTTCTTTTCATACTTATCATATTTCATTCTTCTGTTTGTCCAGGAAAGCCTCGACGTCAATGGCGATATTAAAACTGGACTCTCTCTTGCCAAACTTCATGATGCTGGGACAGCATTACTGCTTGTCAGCGGAGTACTCTACTACTGGTTCCAGACCGTTATTAGCTATCACGCGGTCAAAATTGGCCTCAATTCCAAATGTATGTTTGTCTTTCGGCTTACTCTGTCCCTTACCATGACTTTTACTGGTGTTGGATATCCCTTCTTTAAATGGCTTGCAGACACAAAATTCAGTGGGAATACAGCACACTGGAACCCAAACGACGGTGGGTACGCCTTGCACGTGATCAATTGCGCAGGGGAATGGGTCGCATGTTCATGTCTGGCACTTTACGCTGCATCGTTTTATAAAGAGTTTCAAAACTTTTCCATTGAAGTTTGTGCTGTTCAAAGCAACGAATTCCAAAGGGTCAGGGAGTCAAGGGATGGGAAGTACACGGAGATAGCATCAAGCAAAGACGAGGATGACGATTGAAGGCAACCCTAACACGAAAATGATGGCTACAAAGATGGAACTGACCTTTCGCGGTAAAATCCATTTTGAAAATGTAGCAAACGTCTCGCTAAATATGGGAATTTTAGGGATAATGTTGTCAAATATCTTTCAGAAAATTAAATTTCTGTGTTATTTGTGAATTTGTTGTAATTTCTGTTTTTGCAACATTCTGCTAATGAGATACACTATCTTTTACAATGCATTACTTGCAATAAACTACTAACAACACATAACTTCCAATAACCTCATTTCAGTATATTACTTACAATGGATTACGAACAATGCATTACTTAAAATAAACTAATTACGTTTTAAATTTAAAAATTTCCATTTCCTTATTTCTATTAATACAAATTTCTTAAATCACGTTTACAAATTGTACATACTGTGAGTGGCGATAAAGGAAAAGCTGTCGTCACAGAAATACGCTAATTTTGCGGCACAGTTGGATGATGTGCGAGTATATACGCCCTGTTTAGTCCCTTACTGGCCAAAGAAAAGCGTTTAGAACGAGGTCTGGAAAATCCGAGCATTTTTTGGCAGAAGTTGAAAATCGATTTATTTCACTTTTGGCTCAAAAATAGCTCATTGCTAGCTTTCAGGTAGAAACCTGATGTAGTTTGTTCCTGTAAATTTGAATTGTAGTAGTTAAAAATATAAGTTATTAACCCAATGTCTAAGTAAACGATTCATAAATAACTGTGACTGAGTGCAATGTCGTTTACTTCAATGTATGTACAATTTAAAGAAAAACGATAAAGTCTTGATTATTCTAGCTGGTCCCCGAGGAGAGGGTTTCATTTTTCCTGCGATGGTACGGAGATGCAATTCTCTCTTACAAATAATCGACTCGGTATCGAATGAGATAAAACCTGAACTTAACTCTGGGAGATAGAGCAGATAGAGCATGTGTCCTTAACTAAAACCATAGTAATAACTCCAGCCAATCACAAAGGGCACAGACAATCCAGTGAACCAATCAAAACCCGAAGCAAATACATGTAGCCGGCACGATGCGCGGGAAAACGTGTGTGAGCATGTCGCGATTGGTTTTGGTTTTATTTCTGATTGGTCGAGAAAGTGGCGCGAGTTTTTTAAGCCAATCACTGAGCGCAGTAATGCAAAACTAAAGCAAATGCGAATTACTTTCTACTCTCAAGTGAAAACCGCTCTTATCGCTTTCGATCACCCCAACTAGAAACTCGGTCGGTTGACTAAACTAGAAACTCGGTCCTAGAACCAGATAAAACACTATTCACCGCATGGTATTCATCAATATATGTCGATTGACAATAATTTGTCTCTGGCGTGCATAGTTAAGCCTGGCTCTCATATGCCGCCGACCTACCTGCGACATAGCCACCGGTACTGCCCGGGATACTGTTCCCACATATGAGAGCATACGCCGCCGGCAACAAAGATCATCGCAGGTCTTTACCGCCGGCATGCCTGCAAAGTTGACTTGAGTTCAACTTCGCGGGCACTTGGGCGGTTTTTCCGGAGCGCCGGCGATAAAGATACTTTATGAGAACAGCATTCCAGGCATCTCTATTAAGATCTGCCAAGCTTGTGTACTCTCTGTACTACTCTACGGATCTGAATGTTGGAGAATGACTGTGCATGACTTGAGAAAGCTGCAAAGCTTTCACACATCCTATCTCCGAAAAATCTTGCACATCTTTTGGCCAAAAAAGATCTCCAACAATGAGCTCTTTAAATTAACAGAACAGGAGGACATGAATATTGTTCTTACACGGAAACGATGGAGTTGGGTTGGCCATGTGCTCCGCAGAGAATCTACCAGCATTTCTAAAGTTGCTCTCAGATGGACACCAGAGTGTAAAAGAAAAAGAGGCCGTCCAAAATCCAGCTGGAGAAGAACTGCAGAAGCAGAACTTTAGGCTGTAAACCTTACCTGGGGGCAAGCTTCAAGGCTTGCGAAGGACCGACAGGAATGGAGGCGACTTGTTGATGTCCTATGCGCCACTAGGCGTTTAAAGGACTGATGATGATGATGATCCCAGGCATCTACCGGCGGCTATGTCGCAGGAAGGTCGGCGGCATATGAGAACCAGGCTTAAATCAAGTAGTTCCAAATCTTGACTTCATACACCAAAACAAGCAAACAAATTTAGGGCCAAACTATTATAGTTTTGTAGCGAGCGCTTTAATTGCTTCGAAAGCTAGCGTTTATTCTTCTGCGACAACGAACAGTGACAAGCTATGTCATGATTTGATTAAGGTGGCTCGACGTTGTTTTTTAGACCTAGGGTGGTTGTTTTGAAAATGAACTTATCTAGCCAATCTTCTATTTTTGTCAAACTGCACCATGATGATCACATATGACCAAATTTTGATTTTTTTATTGGTTTCTTTGCAACAAAGGTTACCATAGCAACGATTGTCGTTTAGTTAGGTATTTAAACTAGCCTGCAAAGCAGGCGGTTTTGCGGGGGGAATGATTCGAAAACAGCGATTACGAACGACCGGCCGCCATTTTGAACGCGCGAACAAGGGAGAAACTGGGGAGAGGAAAAACGAGAAGGGAAGCGGGTGGGGGAGGGGAAAAAGGCGAGAAGAGGGGGGGGGTCTGGGGGTGGGAAGAACCCCCCACCCCACCCCCTCCCCCACCCCCTTCCCTTCTCGTTTTTCCTCTCCCCAGTTTCTCCGTTGTTCGCGCGTTCAAAATGGCGGCCGGTCGTTCGTAATCGCTGTTTTCGAATCATTTCCCCCGCAAAACCGCCTGCTTTGCAGGCTATATTTAAACAAGCCTGATTTTCACGACTCTTGGTATTCATTTTTTAATATGTTAAAGCATAGTACATTGACTGCCTGTAGACGAAATTTTAGAAAAATCTGTGAGCGCGTATTTCAGTAAAGAAAGAATGAAGTTTAAAGCCATAAATTCTAGTTTCCTACAATTCGACAGTTGATATCTTTCAACAAATTCGAGCAAAAACTATCTCCTTTTGGTGAAAGGACTTTGATATGATAAATATGAAAAAGGCAAGAGGAACTGTATTAGCGTTGATCCTCTTTCGGGCAACTTGGCCCGCGCTTACTTCAGCTTAGTGTTTTTTTAAAAAACTAAAACTAATGAACTATCCTTGCTTGCAACTTTTCCATTGTAAGCTAGAATTTTTTTCTGGGGAGAGATTAATACGTTTGTGAATACATGTTAGGTATTGCGCCTGTGCGAAAATCACACACGTGGGTAAACCTAGGAAAACGGGGGTAAATCTAGGAAAACGGGGGTAAACGAAAGTAAAAGGGGGCAAACCTAGGAAAACGGGGATAGACGTAGGACTACGTCGGTAAACTTAGGCGAACGGGGGCGCCTCCCCGTATAGGCCCCTATAGGGAGTACCCCCGGGGGGAGGGCATCTACATCTACCACTCGCTCGCAAAGATACGGAAATATATTGATAACACACCGACACTAACCTGTGATTTGAAGAGCAGCATGATTTTTCTACTGTCTGTCTCTCCGTGTCAATCACGAGCACTTACTACAGTCGTGTGACATCGTTTAATCAGTTTTGCCTTGCAAAAAATAACGTGAGTGTTCAACAAAGCCAATAATTAACAATTATTCACCGAAGTGGAGGTGAATAGCAAGTACTATTCACCTCCGAGCAAAGTAAGATGACTTCTACGAGTAACTTCGGTTAAAAAAGCGGGTTTTGATCCATAAAAGAAGCCGCTGTACTTTAATGTGTTGTCAACTGTACCAGGTCAGAACAATACTAGGTTTAGCGATACGTAGCGATGTTTATTTAAATGTTTTAAGCGTTTCCTTCAACAAAACGATTGATAAAATGTGGTACAAAATATTTTGTTTACCTTCGCCGCGTACACGTACGCAAAATTAAAACGTTTAAGTCTGAATTTTTTCCAAATATACACCGTCCAAATAAGAAAATTAAGTACATTTCTTACCTGTATCTCCGTTTTAAAGCGAGTAAATCCTTGCAGTTGTTTTGGTCGTGCTATAAACGATTTTGGCAAGTTGTTTTCGGCTCGGCCATATAAAGTCACGCGGGAGACTAAAATATTTAGGTTTGCACCGAAGATCAACTTCAATTGTGAATTTGCAGTGGTTTTTCACTCCTCTTCCCCTGACTCTCCTCCAGTCAACTAGCTTAGCAGCCGTATTAAACTTCGGTCAAATCCAGTCCACGTATTCTTGACGTTCACGGTCGTTCGCAGCATCTTGTCAACATAATTCAACGAACAGTTTTTGCAGCACGTTTCATGACTTCACGGACGTTTCCCAGGCTATAGTGACCGGCACAGGTTGTATTCACGAGTAAATTAAAGACTTGTGTTCTTCAGTAGTGAAAATAAAGTAAAGAATTCCGCTTGAAATCGTCCAAATCCATTCAACAAACGAAACACAGTTGGAAATTTATTTCGGTCGATCGCCTGTGTAGTGTTGTCATGTGACTTTTCCCGCGCTGTCGTCTTTTCATGTGCGCAGTGTTCAGTCCTTTGAATGGCTTTCTTTCACGGTAAAACTTTTAATTTTAGGCCGGCTATTCAACTGGTTCGGTATATACTAAAACAATTATTCACCTCAGTGTCGGTGAAAAGCGGCGGATATTTACCTCGCCACTTCGCGGCTCGGTAAATATCCACCGCTATTCACCTCCGAGCTAGCCAATCAGCGCGCGCGAAAAGCACTATTCACTGGTTTGGTATATACTAAAACTAATTATTATATAGAGCTTAGTGGTACCTCGACGATTGAGAGTCGTTTTCCTTGCGTATTTTGCCCAATAAGTGACAAAAAACATCACCTGGCAAATTCGTAACGCCCTTCCTATTTGAGAAGGACCATATCTGAGAACCATATTTCGACCTTATTTAAGAAGGACAATCCTCATTTTAGGCCCGTGAAAGGACAGGGAAAAGTGTGTATGGCCCTGATAGAGTGTCAAATGTGAGAACTTACATCGATCACTTAATACTGTTTACTGAGTTACACAACCATATAAAAAGAAACAGTTTGCCATCTGTTGTGTATTACTATAGAGTAGGCAGTGAATCAAACCAAGTGCTTTACACAACTGAATCAACTACTATAAATACAATGATATCTTGGTATAATCACGTGACTGCAATTTAGGGTGTGCTAACCAATGATTACTGATTATCTCATAACTAAGGTATTTAGGAACAAACATTACACCATCCTGCGAAATCATATGCCTACCCCACCCTCACCCCCCACCCTCACCCCCCACCCTCACCCCCACCCCCACCCCATTCGGGGGGAGGGGAGTTAAAAACATTTTATACGGAGAGGCTCCAAGCTCTCACCCTTTTATTTCAAATCATTTGGACAGAAAGTACCCCTTTCACAGACCTACCTTTAAATAGAACAGTTATGCAGCTCTCGTAAGCTTGTAATTCTACTGGTCCTTCTAGTGTAGCAGCTGCTATTGTTTTGGGGGCTAGGGGCATTGTTCTTGTTGTTTGTTCTATTGTTCTCTCAGCCACTCATGTGAGACCTTACGAGAGCTGCATGGCGACCCTTTCAATAGGGCAATTTTTTTTCAACTTTCCACTTGAATCCAGCAGGAACAAAGATACCCCTTTCAGGAGCCCCCCCGTACGTATAGTCTACTATAGAAAGTACCACCTCCCCCCTCCCCCTCCGGGTCACATGCATATACAGAGCAGCAAACGTTTACTGTTGACAAACTATTTCTAACTTATTTCATATTACCGACGCTTTCCAGGGAGAGAAAAAAAAATACCTTTACTTGTGCAAAGTACAACATTACCCGTACCTTGAGGAGTATGCAAAACCCGTTTGATGAGAACACACTGTGCATCCTAGCTCAAAGCACGTGCAAGCTTGCAAGGTTCGCTTGAAGTCAAGTTCTTGTTGCAAGTGTTTGTGTTTTGTTATAGCTCCAAACGAAGGAACGATCCCAAACTGACGCTAAACACTTTTTCTAGCAATTGGCGAGCAAAATAAGATTTCTATTAGCTGAAATTTGAAACACTGATGTTGACGTACGACCGAAGAACACCAAACGAACAAAATTTCATCGCATGCATAATTTAGCATTTAAATTAAAAAAAAAAAAAACGTTTGCGACCACGGAGCGGTGTCACTGCGTTCATACGATTGGCCTCTTTTTTCATTGTAATTAAGTGCGGGATTTTTAAAATTTCACCTCGGAGATTGGCTATATGAAGCGCAAGTGAAATAAAATTTGAAGAATATAAAGTATCAATGCTTCTAAATTTTTTAAATGGCTGCTCATTCAATAGCTGGACAGACTTTAATAGGGACGGTCCCGATAGGGTGGGGGTAGGGAGCAAAGGGAAGGGAAGGGAGGGAGAAAGGGTTTCCGTTGTATAGAGTGGGCCACGATACCTACCAAGAGCCTTGGGAAATATATAACCTATGTCTTCGCTCCCACCCTCTCCACCCCAAGTACATTTTGATTTGTCAATCCAACCTAGCCCCAATGTTTTAACATTGCTTAAAAGAGGAAGGGATTTCAGAAAATTGAATAACGGTTTCTTTCTTCTAAAAATTTTGTCACTTGGTTACATTCCAAGGACTGTCCACCGGCATTGTTGCCTTTGATAAGGACAGCGAACGCGGACGTAAGCGCATGCAGGCAAGGACAAAGTTACTTATTTCAGTAATTTTCAAAGGATTTAACTTACACTGCCAACACTAGCAAAGGTGAAAGCTCCTTAAAAAAAAATAGAAAAATAGAAAACAAAGCTTCTTGGTTACGAGCACTCAGTTTGTCGTTTTGAACTCTTTTTAATCCATTACACCAAAGCTTATACCAAAGGTTACACCAAAGATTGATTTTTAGAACAAGTGTCTATTATAATAAGGAACAAATAATTTGAAACAAGCATTCAAATCAACCAAAGTTGCACTGTTTAGGTTGCAAACAGCCTTTCCTGTATTTCTATCAAATAAATGTGGGCGTTAAACGAGCTTGCACGCGCGAGAATCGCGTGGACGCGAGCGGCAAGGGAGTAAATGGAGATACGCCACGCAATTCACGTGGCTGTTACAAAATGAAATCGATTAACGTCCAAGACGTCATGTTTAATCCTCGTAAGAGAGCCTGTTGTTTACAATCGAATAACTGTCGTCTGTAGATTGGCCTGTGTCCTTCCTTGGGAAACAGCTGAAATTGATTGAAAGCTTCTGAAATTCCTTGAAAAATGTTGACGAAAACATAGCGAACAGAAAAAATGTTAGCCACTCCCCAAAGTTGCTCGTGACATGTTCTGGGTAGTAATCAACTGTAGCGTTGTACTGGCGCCAAGGAGCCTGGGCAAGAGGATTCCCATCGTGTGAAAGATGATTGATTGTCCACACTTTTAAAATCACGTGAGCAATACCGCTGGCTGTCAAGACGCAAGTTATCAGGAGTCGAATGACAAACATCGTGCACGAATTCATTGACAGTTTAGTGAGCTGATATGTGATGGCGGTTTCCAGGAAACAGTATACAATTCCACCAAGACCAAGAATTAAACTTCCAGTGTAGTGAACGACTCCCAAGTCACCGTCCTCCTAATATTTGGAAAGAAATTTATTGAGTGTCAATTTGAATTGCGAATTTATTTAAGGAGGCTCACAATGGTTTCCAGCACTTTTCCAGTTCTTAAACTTTGATGGGTCAGTACTACAAATTGTTATCAGTTGCTGCTACAATAATGATCTCAAACAAATGTCCAATCACTGCTGAACAAGTTGTAGCCATTTTCATGACGTCATTGATTACCATAGCAACAGTTTAGCCTGTTAAAAACACCCTTAAATTTGCCTTTTAAGTGCTTATAACTCAAAAACGAGCACGGTGACCCCCATTTTTTATTATTGAATAATGATTAGCATGTTAAGATGCAACTTTTTGCAAAGTTAAAAAAAATTCTATCTAGTGGTTTCAGAGCCACCTTAAATTTTCGGAAATTTAATCAATGACGTCATGAAAATGGCTACAACTTGTTCAGCAATGATTGGACATTTGTTTTACATCATTATTGTAGCAGCAACTGATAACAACTTGTAGTACTGACTCATCAAAGTTTAAGAACTGGAAAAGTGCTGGAAACCATTGTGAGCCTCCTTAACAAAGTAATTTATGTAAGTTAAAGGGGCTTTGTCACGGATTTTAACAGATTTTTAAACAGCCAAAATTTATATTTGTGTCGCAGGAAACCCAAAAATAAGAATTCTTTATATTTGTGTCGTAGGAAACCTAATATTATCGGTCCAATTAAAGCACTGAAACTGCTAACAAGCGTCTATGACTGCGGATGGCTAGGATGGAAAAAGACTGCAACTTGAAAAATTAAGGCTAAACTTTTCAAGTCGTTTCTGCGCGTCTTGCAAAAGATTGATATTTATAGCTGTAGTTTGATTTCTCGCTCAAATTAAGGTTATATCTCCCTTTAGATGTTCAACGATAATGTCTTCATCAGGTTCATGGGTTAAGTTGCCTACCACTAATTTCAGAATAGTTTAGACAAAAAGTCCGCTAAATCCCCTTGACGTAGCTCCTTTAACCATTTCAGTGCACAAAGCAAATTATTATTTGTTAGTTCAGCAGAGAATTATTTTGTATGTGAGTTACCATGGTTATCGCAACCCACAGGAGGACGGCGCCTTGAAAACAATGTCCATTCAAATGTATCAAACTCTCTTTATGAGATCTAATTTTGTACCAAATCTCACAACACATTGGTGTAGTTCAGCTACTACAAAGAGCAACGGAGAATATGAAAGTTTGGGATACCTTGCGGCAGTCCTGCGGGTTCTTATTTTTACGATTTTTTGCGGGTTTTTATGATACGCATAAAAAGGTTCCCGCGAATAAAAAAGAAATAACCAACGGCTTGGAAGTGCGGGCTAGAATGCTTTTGAGTCGAGGGATTTTCAATAAACCTTTTGCTGAGTATTGAAATTGGTTGGCCATCGCATTGGGTAGTTATCATACAGAAATCTGCCTGTCTTTGTTGAAGATGATTTTCAGTCCGTATAGCGTACTGCGCAATCTCAGGGTTTGTTGTTACTATACGTTACACTTCGGTAATAGCGTACATGAAGTTTCTGGATTCGATATTTAGTTTTTACATTCGAGATTCCATGGGCTGAAATGTTGATTTAATTTGGGAGAACGTAGAGGGTCTTCTTCTCAGATTCGTTTGGCAAAGATACTTGGGGTCAATAATGAAGGGAAAGGTAGGTTTGTCCCTGAATTTTTATTTTGGCGAGCAAACATTCCTTGGTGTGTCTTTGTAAACATTGAGAACTGAGACTGCGCAGTTTGTACTGGAAATAGATTAAGGAACTCAAGAATTAAAGGCTGGGTGGGCTAAAAGATGCTAGGAAAGCTCTAATTTGTAGCAATGAAATGAGCTTTTTGTAGTGTTGTCTTGTCATGTTTATCACCGCAGTGTGTAAACTATATTTCTACTAAAGTTAAAATGACTGAAAAAATAAGAGTGTTTATGGTCTGTAGGATAGCAGCAGTATTAGCAGAAAAGATTAAACATATTTTGGTGGTGTTGCTAAAATAATTTTCTTTTTGCTATCTCTTCCTCTTACACTAAAATCACCGACTTCGCAATACAATAATTCACATGAACATGTTGCGGACCTATGTGTTAAGTTAGCTCAATGCGTTGGTATACTGAATTGGAAAGCAGAGAGGGCACTCGCACGATCTCTTTTTTTTTCTTTTTTTGTCCTACGACGTGTTTTTCTTTCCTTTTACCCCAAAAAAGCTAATAAGCGCTTCCCATTTATTATTTTGCTCAATGTAATTTATTCAGGCATTGCATGCATTATGTTATTAAAACTCACGCTTGCCTGTAGGCTGTAGCTGCGTTCATTTCGTATTAACAACGACAGCATGTGCTTTGTAGGTAATGTTTTGAAACAATTCAAATAAGAAGTCCGATATTTGCCATATTTGTCGAGTATTCACCCGAAAAGAACATGGTAGATGTTATCTTCTTCAGTTCCACTGTCGGTTCGCATCGAATGTCAAATGAAGTTCGTCGAAGCAAGTTTTCATCGCTTGCTGCACTTCTTTTGACATCATAGCGAGAATTGAGTATTCTTTGAAACTGTTTCTTTCCGTTTTCAATCTTTCAAAGGTACGTTAACACTCACGCAAGTGACGAGCCCAAACAATGGCTGCAAAGCAGGCTACGCCTACTGACATCAATGACACGCAGATGATTGACACTAAGTTTGAAACGTTTAAACATGTGCATGTTCAGTTTGACCTGTGCTTTGACTGTTACTCAAATAAAAAACGAAAATGTTATCATTTCAGTTGAAATAAATTTCCTCGGAATGAAAGAATAAAACAAAATTGTTTTTCAAAATATTCGTCTCTTTACTGGCTTTTTCTGGCGTGGCACAAATTTCATGCAACAATTCACGCAACAAATTATTCAAGCTTGAAGACGAATAATGGAGATTCAAATATTCGCAAGCATCATCTCTAATAACACAGAGCTAATATATGTGCGAATGTCCATGAAATATATCAAACACGAAAGTGTTTCATCACATTTCCAAACACCAAGACTTAAGAGAATAAATACAAGAAATAAGTCGCAAAGCGAAGTACTTTTAGAGTTAAAACTCTTTTATCCTGTATTTAATACTATCGCATTTAAATGATACCCAATATCAAACAGCATCACGATGTGTATTTTATGCGAACATCTTGAAATTCCAATTTTGTGCGACTTGTGGAAAATAGCAAAAATTAATCCACAGTACAAAAAGCTTGACACTATTCCCCAATAGCGATGAAAAGATCCCGCATAGCACAAATTAAATTCGCCGATACACACTACTAAAATACATGGCCAAACCATGGTTTCCGTGAGATTAAAATTCGCCTCGAGTTTTTCAAGCGCGGCGAAGCTTAACAAAATTACAGTGCAATTTCTCGAGCACTCGGTTTCTCGAATCTCCTGATAACTCGAGTCATATGTCATTTTTCGGCTAACCACAGTTGAACACAGCAATTTTACCCTCGCTTTCTCGATCCAACTTTTCGTTTCCCTTAATTGGAGGTTCGAAAAATCGTGATTGCACTTAACTTCTCCATCTGTCAGTTTGACATGCTAACGGCTCGCGTGAAAAATTGGGCACGTTCAAATTCGACAACTGTGGTGATGGATTGACAAGGTTCAACGAGGGCGAGCGAAATTGAGCGGACGGAAATTTGGCCCTAATGGGCTTCCCTCTCGCAGAAATCTCGGCTTTTGGCACACAGTGTTCAAAGAAACTTATGTTCATCATTCTTACCTCTCCGCTTGGAAAGCGGAAATTTCCAGCGATGGTCACACCTACCATACATCCGATCCCAAACGTCAGAGAGGCAATCCTTAAACGAGAAATTAATCCAGTGATATGACTTTGCTTAACACCAGTGGTGGCCATTTCAACTTGCAGAAAGCGAAGAAATATCGTGACGAGTCCAAGGAATGCTATTGTGTCAAGAAATTGATTGAAGATAGAACCTTGTGGCTGAAAAGCGGCCGTTTTGCTGACACTTGGAAGAACTGGCTCGACATCGTGCTCTAGAATTGCGATTATGTACGATAAAATCATGGCAGAGACCAGGAGAAATGATAAAGAAAGTGGAAGAAATCCGAGGCCTCGCGAAATGGTGGCCATTTACCAACATGTAGGCTGAGATTCTGAAAACGTTCGTCACTCGTCGATCGCTTCACTTTGTTCGGGTTAAGAAAAAGCGCCGAAATTGTTGGTTGTTTCGATTACACTAATCACACACAAACACCGCCCCACTGCCCTTGAGGAGAAAGAAATTACCTCATACATAATTAAAATCACGTGTCATCACAGCCAACCACATAAAAGTATACTCTAATCAGTTTGACTTTGAGTAAACGATATTAACATAGTAGTAAAATATTCTGTATATTTAGGTGTTTTTCTACGAGCAGCTGAGACTACATGTACATACGTTAGATCTCGTGTTAATTTAATAACATTTTGAAACCTTTTCTTAATAAGGACCGCACGATAGTATCCCACCGCCGCCAATACCGTACATGATGATGGCAAACAGTCGAAAACGTTTGGTTTCAACATTTTAATTTTACAATTTTTAACCTTTTAGCCTTGTACATAGCATACTTTGACAGCTTTGTGACAACATTCTGACGATTTTCTTTCAAACTAGCCAATGAGGAATTGCTAAGTTGAATGTTTGGATTTTGATTGGACATTTGAAACAGAAACTATAAAAAGGTTGTCACAAAGTGGACAAAAATTTAATTAGAAGCTTTATCAAGTTACCGTGAATATCACTGTGAAGGAGCAAAATAAAACTTAAAAGAGTCATTTGCATAATATGCTGCTTGTAGCATTGCCCCAAGCTAGTAGAGTTATGAATTTGTAATTAATCCGTTTCAAACTGTCATATTGGTTTTTCTAAAACAGAAGAATATTTTTGTATAACAAAAGAGTTTAATTCCTGGAGGAATGGCTTGGTACACTAATATGGCCGCCGATTCTTTGTTTTGGAACACCAATATGGCTTCCGTGACGTCATATGAAAACGCTCCTTATACAGAATAGCAAGAACAGGTGAGTGAGTGGACAAGTCACGGAATAGTGCACGGAGCGAACAGTGTTCGATAAGCAGAGCGGAACGATTATGAGGATTCGTCATCCAACTCGTACACGCACTGCTTCAAACCTTTAAGGCGGCCCGCGGCTATTTCTGGGAACGGAGGTGATCTTTTCTAAATCGAGTTTTCGGCATGTAAACGTTAACCGATTTCTCTGATTTTTGGCAATCGAAATAACAAATGTTCAAATTTTATAAAGCTTTGAACTTTAGGGCGAAAAAAATAAACGAACACGAGATATTAGCGTTTTTAAAAAAATCAATTTATGAAAAAAACGCGAATATTTTCCAAACGCGACGATAGATTTTTTTCTAATTAATGTCAACAAGTTTAAATCATCCAAGTTTTAATGTAAGCAAGTTTCAACGAAATCGGCTGGGTAGAAATTGCTGCACAGTTGACTGTTGAATCTTCACTTCAAAATATTATGCTTGTGTATAATTGGGAGCTGTTTTTTTTTATATATAATTGGGAGCTGTTACAACAACGCTTAAGTAATGCTAGAAGAGAAGAAGAAGAAGAAGAAGAAGTATCGTTTATTAAAAGTATAACACTTTGCAGTTCTTGGACTGAATTACGTGTACTGTCACAATTCATAAAAATATTTAAACTATATATTACAAGATTAAAAAATATTAAAAGCTATTAACATTATAATATATTAAAAACTATTAAAAGCGATCTATGCGATGTAATTTAAACTATTGTCTATAATAAAAGAGTTTTTAAAACGGTTCGTACTACAAACTGGTGTGTCGAACACTCTCCTGTTGCGAAGTTGGTGACTGTTAGTTGACCTTTTAGGCAGCAGATTGACTAGTTTGTGGTCTTTTGTAATTACAATATCATTAAATAGGTTCTTTGAAAGCAAATCACGCCTGCCAGCAAGGGTAGGGATACCAGCCTCTTCCAATGCCTTTATGTATCCTGAATTTGGGAAAATTATACGCATAGCACGCCTCTGGATGCGTTCTAATTCCACTGACAGATATCCAGGAAGGCTGCTGTGAAACAACTGGCATGAATATTCAAGGACTGATCTTATTACATCACATCACATCACATCAACAAGCTTTATTTGCATGACTATAAGTACATACAGTATTGCAAAAGCGTAAAACGAAACTTATAACAATCATAATTATGTAATAGGAGAAAAACAATTACGTGTGTGTTCCATCACTTTCATTCGATAAAAGATTATTTCTTAAAGATAAGCATCTCCAGATGAACTTCATCAGTTGAGTATTTAAATGATAATTATCAGAATTCATTAATTTTTTGGTGGCTTGCATACGAGGTAATT
Organism: Meandrina meandrites; assembly: GCA_963693305.1. NCBI lineage: Eukaryota > Metazoa > Cnidaria > Anthozoa > Scleractinia > Meandrinidae > Meandrina > Meandrina meandrites. The sequence goes on from OY855910.1 coordinate 31,288,516, forward strand.
GTGTTATATTTGGTATTTGATTCTCTATTTTTTTGTAAAATTCATCTCTAAAAGTACAGTATTTAGTACAATGGAAAAGTAAATGAAATTCATCTTCAATTTGGTTTGATCCACACGAATGGCAGAGTCTATTATCCCTTGGGATTTGATCATATCTGCCAGTTTCGATTAATAATTTGTGATTACCTATTCTAAGTTTCACTAACTCTTTCCTGTTATTTAGTTTTCTTGTAAGATCTAAATAGCAGGAAGGCGTATATTCGTCTTTAAAAGTGTTGTAGAATTCTAATTTCTTAGAATTTCGAACAACGTGTTGCCAGTGTGAAATATACTTTTGTTGCATAAGACTTATATAGTGTTTAATCTTAGCATCAGTTAAGAAAGTAGGGTCAAAATCAGGCAGATCAAAATATTCAGACATCCTCATAACATTAGAGTAAAAACTATTTTTGCTGGTGTTATGAAGATCATATGACATTAAAAAGATTTGTTTAACAATAGAGTCATTTTCCTTATTGTGGAGATATAAGGTGTAATTAATTATTTTTTGATTAATAGCTATTATAAGAGGAAACCTTCCAAGCTCAGCTCTACAAGCTACATTCGATGCCTTACTGCTTACTTCCAAATAACGTTTACAATACTGGAGATGAGCTTTTTCAATCTGTGAACTGTCCCAAGACTTAAAATCAGGTTTGGTATATACTCCCCAGATTTCACTGTTGCAAGTTAAAATGGGAGAGATCATAGCGTCAAAAAGTTTATTTGCAAGGAATGGGGACAGATTGCTAACATGTGTGTGTTTTCTAAGGCTGAAAAGAGCGTGGAGAGCCTTCTCTTTCAATTTGTCAAGCGCCAATGAAAAGTTTCCTGTTGAAGAGATTAATGTTCCTAAATAGGTGTAATTCTGAACAACTTCAATGTTTTCATTGTCAATATGAAAACTATACTCAGTACATCTTTTTGCGCGTTTTTGGAAGATCACGACTTTAGTCTTTTTAGGATTGATACTTAACATCCATGAATTGCAGTAGGAGGATAACATATTTAGGCAATTTTGCAATCCCATTTTGGATCTTGATAATATTACTAGATCGTCCGCGTATAAAAGAGAATTTAACTTCGCGCCGTTTGGTAAGACAAAGGGGTCAAACAAAGTTTCTTCGAAAGAGAATGGTATATTATTAATAAAAAGGTTAAACAGTAACGGGCTTAAAATGCAACCTTGTCGTACACCTCTGGCACCTGGAAAGTTTGATTTTGTCCAAGCTTAATAGAACATGTAGAGTTTGAATACAAACTCTTAATCAAATTGTAAAAGCACCCTCCGACATTTATTTGTAACAGCTTATATAAGAGACCAACATGCCAAATTGAGTCGAAAGCTTTTTTGAAATCTACGAAACAAGCATATATTTTCTCGTTGTGGTTATGCACATATTTATCTACTAACGTCCTTATTGTGAGGACATGGTCTGCTGAACGATTGTTTGGTAGGAATCCAATCTGGGAATTGTGGAGAATGTTACACGAATTGACATGCTTTAGTAGCCTCTGGTTTAAAATAGAACAAAAAAATTTTCCTAGACAGCTTGAAACACAAATTCCCCGATAATTTGACGGATCACTTCTATCGCCTGATTTAAATATCGGTGTAATAAGGCCGCGACACCACGTTTCAGGCATTGTACCTGAAATTAGAATTGAATTAAAAAGTTTAAGATATACAGGCATCATGTCTTGAAGGCTAGCTTTGATCATTTCATTTTTTATTTTGTCTGAAAACGACGATTTGTTATTTTTCATTTTTTTCGTCGCTGTAACTATTTCATTTTCGGTAATTAAGTAGTCTAAGGAGTCCATCTGATCTTTGCGACTTTCAAGGTATGCCAAATCATTAATAATTGACTGTTGTGTGGGATTTAAAGGCTTTTCCGAGTGAAGTGAAGTGAAATAATTGAGCCATCTTTCCTCCGATATTAATGGGATATCACTATCTGTTTGGGTGTCGTCCATCGATTTTAAACATTGCCAAAAGTGTTTCTTATCTGAATTTTCTGCATTTTTCTCTAATTCCGTAATCTTTGAGTTGTAATACTCAGTTTGCTTTCTACTCAAAAGCTTTTTGTAATCTGCTAAGGCAATATGATACGTCTCCCGCAAGTTTTCATTTAAGGGGTCCCTGTGTTTTTGGTTTGAGAGCTTTCTTACCTCGTGCCTTTTGAACCGACAGTCTCTATCAAACCATTTTTTATTCGATACTGGCTTCATTTTTTTACGACGTTTTGGTTTTCTTATCTTCAAGCTTCTTTTAGCTGCTGAAATAAGCATGTTCTCTACTTTTTTTAACCTAGTGTTCACATCTACAAACGCGTTGTCGTCATCAAGATAATCTCGTATGAGCATTTGAAGATCAGGTGAGCGCAAGACATCTTTGAACTTTGGTGCAGAATCGTTTTCCCAGAGGAACTGCATAGGAAGACGTGACACTGGATTATTCTCAATTGGGGATTCAGGTTCAACAATAGTTGTGTTAATATTTATCGAGGTGATTATCGAACTATGATCCGATATAGAACATGGTTGACTTACGATAAAATTTGAAACATTTGAAAACAATTCCTGGTCACAAATTGCATAGTCGATAACACTTATTCCATTTCTTCCGTGGAAGGTGGGTCTGCCCAAGGTATCGCCCCAGACTCTTCCGTTTAATATTTTAAGTTCAGCGCTTTTGCATATATCAAGAAGTCTTTTACCGTGACTATTTATTTCGTTATCATAGCTATTCCGCCGGATTGGACAAAATGAAGATTCAGATTGATCATTTACTATGATGTTGTTTCCGTCATGGCAAACACTATCTGAATATTTTCCTGTCCTCGAGTTAAAGTCGCCCAAGAGAAGGATTGACCCTTGGGAAGAGAAATTTAGGACATCTTTTTCTAGTTCTTCAAATAATTCAGGGTCAAAATATTTCGAGCTACTCGGTGGAATATAAAGACCACAAACGTAGATATCTTTCGTTGCCTTGGTATATCTTTTGTTGATCGTAAACCAAAGAAAATTTGGCGATGTTTTGACTATTGAAATCCAATCATGGAATATATTTTTGTATAGCAAAACAATTCCTCCGGAGTTTCGGCCACCGCTTTTTGAGACTATAGCATCATTAATTATAGATCTATACCCTGGAACTTCAACATCGATACATTTCCAAGTCTCAGTAAGGAATATAAAATCAGAGCCATTAATCATGCTTAAAAAATCACTACTTTGCAATTTGTTCCCCAACGTTTTTGAAATTACCCCATGTATATTCCATGCAAAAAAAGATAATTTGCCTGGAGAAGTCGAGCGACTAGTCAAACCCCTAGTGGTATCAAACATCTGTCGAAACTAATGAGATGCATCCTGGTAAAAAATTTAAGACTATATAAATGTCTTTACAAATCTCAAAAAGGATATTAGTTCTTTAGGTATATCAAAGCCTGCGTCTTTGCTAGCACCAGAGGCAAGTGTTTGGTCATTTTCTCTTGGCGTATGAGGCGGCTGCCGGTATTGGTTGGTACTCGGAAGTAATGGTTGTTGGCGCTGGAAGTAAGGTGGACTGTTAAAACTGTTTGAGTTCTGATTGCCTCTAGCTTGCGAGCTTTGAAGTACGTGGCTGTAAGTTGGGTACTTGTTCGCTGGGCTCGACTGTTGGTGACGTGGCAATCTAATCTGACTGTATCGCGAATTATTGGCTCTTCCACGAATCGCAGCAATAAGGTTGGATGCGAAGAGTCCAATGTATTGTCGATTAATGTGCTTTGTATCATGTAGTACATCAGATCCTGCGGCGAGAAGATTGTCATGGCTTACAAGATGTACATTTGGAAAACAACTGCATTTGGCAATTAACTGCTCATTTATCTTTGTAATCGTTGACATCGGAATGTCGCTGCGTGGAAGCAGTGTCGAATATATTATTTTGCTTGTTGGGAATTTCGTTGCAGCCTCGGTAATCAGCGTGAGGAGATTGGAAGTAATTTCGTCTATCGGGGTCGTAATCGTCAAGTCATTAGTCCCGGTATGAATTAACAGAAGTTGCGGCGTATCTTGAAGCTCGGTGAGAGTGTTTCTTGCCTGAGCAATAGTTGGGCATCGGAAGTATTTTAATTTTTGATTAGGTGGGAACATTTTCTTCCTTTTTAAATATTTCCCATTTGAGTCGCATAGGAAAACGGCGTGAGCTGCGTTGGTGTTGACAGCGTTGGGTGGAGATTGGTCGAGGTTGTCATTTGTATGGGCTGGTGGTAAGGTATCTTTATCTTGTGGGTCGTCTGGTTCCCGAAGAGCAGAAAAACGATTTTCCGTAGGTAAATTAATAAGAAGCGGACCCGACGATTTCTGTTCTTCAAAAGATGTTTCTTGCACGATGCTAGCATTTGCGGTGTTTTCGCACGTCTGAGGTTTGACAGGTTCGGGTACAGGATTGTCCAAATGTTTTCGGGGATCGGCCATCTCTTTCTCTAGTTGACGTTGTTTCTTCTCCAAATCGGCATTTGCTTCTGAGAGCCTGGCGTTTTTTTTGTGTAATAATTGGTTTTCCTCTCGAAGTTTCTGGATTAGAACCGATTGCTGGTGTAGATCATCGCTGATGGGTTTCACTTGTGATGATAGGTCGGAAACGATATCATCTAATGCTTTTCTTTGTAATTTAAGGGTATTGTCTTGTTGGACAATTTTGTCTTTGAGTTGCTGAATATCCCCTGAGCATATAGTCTGAAATTGCGTGAATTCGGCTTCTAAAGTTCCGACAGTGTCTCTCAGGGTTGAAATGGTATTAAGCCGAGTCGGTGAAACGGATAAAGGTTCCACAGCAGGAGTAGCGAGTGGATCAGTCGATTTCCCAGAAGAATCAGGATTAGTAGCGGCCGTGCTGCTCGAAGTGTAAATATCATCTTCCGAAACAAAAATAATTGCTTTTTTAAAAAAACTTGACAATGATGTTGTGAAAAACGATTTGCCCTCAGATGAAGGTAATGTTTGGATCTTGTTTACAAGTTCCAGAAGGACCGGAAATTCATCGGTGCACCACTCTTTATATTTCTTCCCTTGGATGAGAATTCGACCGGTGGAGACAAAAACTGTTAAAGTCACCAACTGCTCGTCTGAAATACTTGAGGTTTCAAATAGATGAATGACTATCTTCTCACACTTCGACGGTGAGCTATAAGCCTCTTGCTCTTTCCATATGGTCTTGTATTCTGTTGATTCGCTGTTTAAATATTCATAATAGCGATGTTGAAATAAATGAATCCAGCGCAAAAGGCGGCTTTCTGAGGTGCAGAATGCTGCACATCTTGCTGAAGGCTGGTAGATGGAGAGGTCAATGGATTCAAAAAGGGCCGGTTTAGCTGTGGTAGTTGGTGGATGGAATTTGTCGACCAGATATTTGTTCAGATCCGCGCTGGGTTGCGTAACCACCACTGTGTTCGTGGACTTCGATCCGCATTTTTGACCATCAGGTAATTCATTTACCTGCTCTCTCTGCCATCTTTCGCTGCCTTCTTTCATTAGGTTAACATAGAAGTAAATTTGGTACCAGGATACGTAGAAAGTAAGCCTAGAAAGACTATTTATCCTACATCATAGCTCGAGCCGTGTTAACCCTGTAACACGACACGTCACTTTTTACACTACAATAAAATAGAACTAGATCATTAGAGCTGACTGCGGCACGTTTTAACTGACGTAATAAGTAAAGACGCTTAGCAGCTTTTAATGTGATTATTTCTATGTGATCGTTCCATTTTAAATCATTTCTGATAGTAATTCCTAGAACTCTGGCGGAAGAGACTCTTTCAAAATTAAGTCCATCCACCTCGACTGGGTCAAACAGAGGTGGCGATCTTTTGAAGCATGTCAGCATCTCCTTACACTTCCTTGGGTTCAGCTGAAGGTGGTTTTCATGAGACCATTTATTGACGTGATCGACAACGTGCTGTAAATTGCTGACGTTGGACGGCTGCACTATCTCGGAAATGGTGGTATCATCAGCGAATTTCCACATAAGCATGGACTCTCCAGGTAGATCAAGGTCATTGATCATCGCGAGAAACAGCCAAGGTCCGAGTCGGGTGCCCTGTGGTACTCCTGCAGTGACGTTTAGCCAGGTGGAGAAGGTCCCGTGTAGCTTCACCCTTTGCTGTCTGTCCCTTAGAAAATCTATGATCCAATTCAGGGAAGTTGGTTTGACTTCTAGGCTTAACAGTTTGGCAATTAATGTCTGGTGGTCGACCAAGTCGAAAGCTTTCCGAAAATCCACAAAGGCGGTTCTAATAGCAGCCCCAGTGCCATCGGTAGCTCCCAGCCAATGGTGTAACATAGAAATGAGCGCAAAAGTCGTAGAGGAGCCTGGGATGAAGCCATATTGATTTGGATCAATAGAGGATAGCACTGCAGGCTTTACGGACTTCTCGATTACAAAACTTTCAGCAATCTTTGACAGTGTAGATGTTAGTGAGATCGGCCTCAGGTCTTTATTAAAATCGCATACTGTTGGAGCCTTTGGAAGAGGCGAGACATCAGCGATTTTTCAAACACGAGGAACTTTGCATTCAGAGAAGGAGGTGTTCAAGATGTCAGCAATGGGTGCGGCCAGAACGTCAGCAAATTCCCTTAGCACCCAGTTAGGAAGATCATCAGGTCCACCAGCACGAGATGTTTTAACTGCTCGAATTTTCTTAACGACAGACTGTTCAGTGACGGATATTGGCTGGTCACCATCTCTTGGTACACGAAAACAATTTGTCAGGGGCGAGTAGTCTTTCGTGACGCTGGTAAAGGCTTCATTGACGCTTTCAGCCAAAGTGGTCTCTTCGCAACCAAGGTCTGAATGCAGGACCGATTTAAGGTCACGCCCGGTGTTTCTGGTGGCCCCACATAGCTGCTTAACCTCGCTGCTTAACCTCGCTAAGATCCAATGGATTATTTGAAAGCTTAATGCCAGCTAAAACGTTGCTGAAAAGTATGGAAAGATCGGAAACTCCCAGCAAAAGTTGTAGACAAATGAAGCAGAAGAGGTTTACGGTGCGTAAATTGTGAATTTTAAAATATTCATTTTGTTTAGAATTAAAAAAATCTACCGATTTTTTTCTTTTATTTTCAATTATGAGAAAATACAGCATATGTGCAAACGGCTTTATCTAGTTCCGTCTGTCTAGTCTCGATGAAACTCGTCGAATGTGGCTCGCCAAAATAGCTACTTCTCGTCTTCCATTTTGGAGCGCTTTGAAAATGCTCTTGTTACAGTAGATTATTCAAACTTGCCGCATTCTCAAGATTATTTAGCATCTGGAAATAAACATGCCACGGATAAAATTGCGGCTGAGCTTTGTATTCATGCATTTTATTTGGCAATGAATGGGGCATGTGGCGTATATGGCCCTGATAGACTGTCAAATGTGAGAACTTACGTCGATCAGGTCAATTGTTTACTGAAGGTGATATGTGATCTTCGCAGTGAATTTCCAATTTAAGCAATTGGAATAAAGAAGCCTGAAAAAAATCAGGGCTTCAACGGGATTCGAACCCGTGACCTCAGCGATACCGGTGCGATGCTCTACCAACTGAGCTATGAAGCCACACATTGGGAGCGAGGTCAATTGTGAGTTCATATTTTCCCGTGAAAGGAGTGAAATGATGTAATGTATATGAAATGATTCATATATGAACTGTGGATATATATGAAGGTGATATGTGATCTTCGCAGTGAATTTCTAATTTAAGCAATTGGAATAAAGAAGCCTGAGAAAAAAAAATCAGGGCTTCAACGGGATTCGAACCCGTGACCTCAGCGATACCGGTGCGATGCTCTACCAACTAAGCTATGAAGCCACACATTGGGAGCGAGGTCAATTGTGAGTTCATATTTTCCCGTTCATATTTTCACTGTTTACTGAGTTACACAACCATATAAAAAGAAACAGTTTGCCATCCTGCGAAATCATAATATGCCTACCCCATCCCCATCCCATCCCGGGGGAGGGGAGTTAAAAATATTTTATACGGAGAGGCTACAAGTTCTCCCCTTTTATAACAAATCATTTGGACAGAAATGCATCCCTTCACAGACCTACCTTCGAATAGTCCAGCTCTTAATTTCCATTTGAATCCTTAAAATGATTCAACCGTTTAAATATTCTGAAAGGCCATTTTAATTACCGAAATAAAAGTTTTCCTTCCCTTTTCTATTTTGCAGCTCTTGAAAACCTTGCTCTTTTCTATATCTCCAGCATGTACAAAGGTACCCCTTGCGGGGAAGCCCCCCCCCCCCCCCCCCTCCCCTAGGTATAGTTTACTATAGAAAGTACCAGCCCCCACCCACCCCCCGCTATATGCATAAACAGAGCAACAAACGTTAGCTGTTGACAAACTAACTTATTTCATATCAACAACGCTTTCCAGGGAGAGAAAAAACACTAACTTCACTTCTTCAAGATAAAACATTACCCGTGCCTTGAGGAGTATGCAAAACCCGTTTGATAAGAAGACACTGTGACATCTTTGGTCGAAGCACGTGCAAGTTTGCAAGGTTCACTTGAAGTCAAGTTCTTGTTTGAAGTGTTTGCGTTTCGTAACAGCTCCAAACGAAGGAACGATCCCAAACTGACGCTAAACACTTTTTCGTAGCAGTGGACGTGAACAAAAAGACATTTCTGTTAGATAAATTTTGAAACACTGATGTTAAACGTACGACCGAAGAACGTCACACGAACAAAATTTCACCGCATGCACAATTTGCAATTTAAATTTTTTAAAAACGTTCGCCACCAAGCAGCGGTGTCACAGCGTTCATTTGATTGATCTGTGTTCTCATTGTAATTAAGTGCGGGATTTTTAAAATTTTCCCTCGGAGATTGACTATATGAAAAGCAAGTAAAATAAAATTTGAAGAATATAAAGCACCTATGCTTCTAAATTTCTTAAATGGCTGCTCATTCAATAGCTGGACAGACTTTAATAGGGACGGTCCCGATAGGGTGGGGGCTGGGAGCGAAGGGAAGGGAGTGAGAAAGAGTTTCCGTTGTATAGAGTGGGCCACGATACCTACCAAGAGTCTTGTGACACTTTTACGCCGACCTATAATCTCTGTCTTCGTCCCCCCCCCCCCCCCCCCCCCCAAGTATAATGTTGTTTTATGTATTCAACCAACCCCTAATGTTTTAACGTTGCTTTAAAGGGGGAGGTACTTCGGAAAGTTGAAACCGTTCTTAAGACTTTGTCACCAGATTATACTTCAAGGACTTTCGACCGGCGGGGAAAAAGTTACTTATTTCAGTAATTTTCAAAGGGTTTTACTAAAACTGCCAGGACTACGAAAGGCGAAAGCTTCCTTTAAAAAAAATAGAAAAAAGCAAAGCACAAAAGTGTTGGTAGCAAAGACTCAGTTTGTCGTTTTGAACTCTTTTTAATCCATTACACCAAAGCGTATACCAAAGGTTACACCAAAGTTGATTTTTAGAACAAGCGTCTATTATAATGAGAAACAAATAACTTGAAACAAGCATTCAAATCAACCAAAGTTGCACTGTTTAGGTTGCAAACAGCCTTTCCTGTATTTCTATCAAATAAATCTGGGCGTTAAATGAGCTTGCACGCGCGAGAATCGCGTGGACGCGAGCGGCAAGCGAGTAAATGGAGATACGCCACGCAATTCTCGCGGCTCCCCGCCCGCTAATTGAGAGCCATTTCCAGAATAAAACCGGTAAACGTCCAAGACATGTTTAATCCGCGTAAGAGAGCCTGTTGTTTACAATCGAATAACTGTCATCTGTAGATTGGCCTATGTCCTTCCTTGGGAAACAGCTGAAATTGATTGAAAGCTTCTGAAATTCCTTGAAAAATGTTGATGAAAACACCGCGAACAGGAAAAATGTTAGCCACTCCCCAAAGTTGCTCGCGACATGTTCTGTGTAATAATCAACTGTAGCGTTGTACTGGCGCCAAGGAGCCTGGGCAAGAGGATTCCCATCGTGTGAAAGATGATTGATTGTCCACACTTTTAAAATCACGTGAGCAATACCGCTGGCCGTCAAGACGCAAGTTATCAGGAGTCGAATGACAAACATCGTGCACGAATTCATTGACAGTTTAGTGAGCTGATATGTGATGGCGGTTTCCAGGAAACAGTATACAATTCCACCAAGACCAAGAATTAAACTTCCAGTGTAGTGAACGATTCCCAATTGACCGTCCTTCTAGTATTTGGAAAGAAATTTATTGAGTGTCAATTTGAATTGCGAATTTAACACACCTTATTCGATGGTTTAACATATAATACGCGCGGATATTTTGGGAGTTGTGTAGTATTTTTCCGAGTCCCGAAGGGGCGAGGAAAAATACGAGCAATGAGCAAAATTCCCGCTCGTATTATGTGTTAAACCATCGAATAAGGGATTTATTATTCCACAAAAAATTAAAGTTCAGTTCAGCAATTTTGTCGCTTCGCTTTCAGTCCGTATTTTTGCCCTGTTCCACAGTGTAATAACGTGGCATATTTTGCGCGTTCTTTTGCCGCAATATGGTAAAATGGCGCAACAGTGGAATAATAATGTGAGTTAAAGGGGCCTATGTAAGGGAGCTTATGTTAAAGGGGAATTTGTGTAAGTTAAAGGGGCTTTATCACGTATTTTAACAGATTTTTGAACAGCCAAAATTTATACTTGTGTCGTAGGAACCTAAAAATATTGGTCCAATTTTATCGACAATTGCTATATTAGAGCACTGAAACTGCAACAAGCATCTATGACTGCGGATGGAAATGGATTGCAACTTCAAAAGTTATGGTTAAACTTTTCAAGTTGTTTCTGCACGTCTTGCAAAAGATTGATATTTATAGCCGTAGTATGATTTCTCGCTCAAATTAAGGTTATATTTCCCTTTAGATGTTCGACGATAATGTTTTCATGGGTTAAGTTGCCTACCACTAATTTCAGAATAGTTTAGACAAAAAGTCCGCTAAATCCCCGTGACGTAGCTCCTTTAACCATTTCAGTGCACAAAGCAAATTATTATTTGTTAGTTCAGCAGAGAATTAGTTTGTGAGTGAGTTACCATGGTTACTGCAACCCACAGGAGGCAGGCGCCTTGGACAATGTATGGAAATGGGGTAAGTCGCATGTCCATTCAAATGTATCAAACTCTCTTTATGAGAAATAATTTTGTGCCAAGTCTCACAGTACATTGATGTACTTCAGCTACTACAAAGAGCAACGGAGAAAATGAAAGTTTGGTATACCGTGCGGCCGTCCTGCGGGTTCTTTTGTTTTAAGATTTTTTGCGGCTTTTTAAGATACGCATAAAAAAGTTCCTGCAAATAAAAATTACCTGGAAAATATTTAAATAATAATAAAAAAAACTAGAAATAACCAACGGTTAGGAAGTGCGGGCTACAATGCTTTTGAGTCGAGGGATTTTCAATAAACCTTTTGTTGAGTATTGAAATTGGTTGGCCATCGCATTGGGTAGTTATTATGTCTTTGTTGAAGATGATTTTCAGTCCGTATAGCGTACTGCGCAATCTCAGGGTTTGTTGTCATTATACGTTACACTTCGGTAATAGCGTACATGAAGTTTCTGGATCCGATATTTACTCTTTTAAGCGATGACGTCATTTTATGACGTCATCGGTTAATGCTGTAAAGCGGAAAAGCGATGGAATTTATGGAACGATAAGAGAACGATAAAGTAGGGTTACAATCGCGGACAGCGATTCCGTCCTTTTTGGGACTCATCAGCGCGGTGTAGCAAATCTAAATATTGCCAGCTTGAAGGCCAGCGCAAATAAATTGCGATAATCTCTTGCAGATCCTGGCACCATTTTTGTTTGCGGACCCTTGCTGTTTCAAGTGGTAAAAACACTGCGCTTTAAGGTGACTCGATCGAAATAAATGACGCGCTGTATGCCTGGCTAAAAACTCTAATAACTTCACCATTTCTGACTCGATTTCCCTGAAACTTTCGCATTTTATACGCATGTTAGTTTTCATATAATTCAGAAAAACGTAAATTTGGCGACTTCGCTACATTTTGACGCAAAAGGTGAGTTTATAACATTAGCTCAAACTTTGTCATCGTTTCAAATAGCCGAATGTGATTTGGAGCTAATAAAACTGATACATTGAACCTTCTTTTTCTTCGGTTGTAGTGCTTCTAGGTGAAATTTGGAAGCGCTGGAGTGTTCCAAACTTCGAAGTTCGCCCGGAGTTAATATTTTGATGTCCAAATTGTGCCGGGGTTTCTGTTCCGACGATTTTGCGGAAACTTGAACAGTCATGGCAAGATGGTATTACGAGCTAACTGCAGAAGTTTAAACGAAATCTTAGCGCTCAGTTATCTGTAAATGGCAATTTTATCCAAAAAGTAGTGTTCAATAAATGTAACATCGCGCAAAACTAACGAATATTAGATCAACATATTGACATACATATTATTCCACGATAAATTTCGTATAAAATGCGAAAGTTTCAGGGAAATCGAGTCAGAAATGGTGAAGTTATTAGAGTTTTTAGCCAGGCATACAGCGCGTCATTTATTTCGATCGAGTCACCTTAATACACTGTTTGTTAATTTGAAATTCACCTTCCGATATCTGAGAGTGACTAAAACCCACCCCCCCTCCCCAAAAAAAAAAAAACCTGGCTCACGCTTGAGCCCCCCCCCCCCCCCCCCCCCCCCCCCCACTCAAAATCTTGCTGCGCGGGCCCTGTTTTTAGAATTAAAACTCTTTTATCCTGTATTACTATCGTATTTAAATGATACTCAATATCAAACAGCATTACGATGTGTATTTTATGCGAACATGTTGAAATTCCAATTTTGTGTGACTTGTGGAAAATAGCAAAAATCAATTCACAGTACAAAGACTTGACACTTTTCCTCAAAATGAAAAAATAGATCCCGCATAGTACAAATTAAATTCGCCAATCCACAATACAGTGGGACCCCGATATAACGATATGCCAAGGAAGCAGTAAAATTATATCGTTATATCGAGGTATCGTTATATCGAGACTCCCGATAAAACGATATGGCCGTAAAATAACCGAAAATATCGTTATATCGGGGTAAAATTAAAATGTACTTTTTCTTTTTACTACATATGATATTATTTAATTAAACTTGCAATGAGTATCAAATGATTCACAAATGTAACATTTCAAGCACACAACAATGTCCTTCAATATGCAAAGCATAAGACGTTTTCAAGGTTACACAACAAAGTCTGCGGTATGAATCGTAAAAGGGAAAGAAAACTAAACTTAAACACGTGTACTGATACTGTAATATCGTTATATCGGGGAAGATTTTACGCTCGGTACGCTAAATTCTCATCGTTATATCGGGAATATCGTTATATCGAAGATCGTTATATCGGGGTTCTGTCCCATACATTTTTCTGTAACTTTTGCCGGGACATAGCATATTCATCGTTATACCGGGGATATCGTTATATCGAGGATCGTTATATCGGGGTTCCACTGTACTAAAATACATGGCCAAACCATGGTCCCCGTGAGATTAAAATTCGCCTCGAGTTGTCTTTCAAGCGCGACGAAGTTTAATGAAATTACAGTGCAATTTCTCGAGCACTCGGTTTCTTGAATCTCCTGATAACTCGAGTCATATGTCATTTTTCGGCTAACCGTGACCACAGTTGAACACATCAATTTTACCCTCGCTTTCTCGATCCAACTTTTCGTGTCCCTTCATTTGAGGTTCGAGAAGTCGAGATTACACTAAACTTCGCAGCCCCCAACAGAAGTCACACGCTGGACCCTCCATCTGTCAGTTTGACATGCTAACGGCTCTCGTGAAAACTTGGGTACGTTTAAATTCGATAACAGCGGTGCAGAATTGACAAGGTTCAACGAGGGCGAGCGAAAATTTGGCTCCAACGGGCTTCTCTCTTGCAAAAATCTCAGCTTTTAAAACATAGTGTTGAAAGAAGATTATGTTGATCAGTCTTACCTCTCCGCTTGGAAAGCGGAAATTTCCAGCGATGGTCACACCTACCATACATCCAATTCCAAACGTCAGAGAGGCAATTCTTAAACGAGAAATTAATCCAGTGATGTGACTTTGCCTAACACCAGTGGTGGCCATTTCAACTTGCAGAAAGCGAAGAAATATCGTGACGAGTCCAAGGAATGCTATTGTGTCAAGAAATTGATTGAAGATGGAACCTTGTGGTTGAAAAGCGGCCGTTTTGCTGACACTCGGAAGAACTGGCTCGACATCGTGCTCTAGAATTGCGATTATGTACGATAAAATCATGGCAGAGACCAGGAGAAATGATAAAGAAAGTGGAAGAAATCCGAGGCCTCGCGAAATGGTGGCCATTTACCAACATATGTAGGCTGAGATTCTGAAAACGTACGTCACTCGTCGATCGCCTCACTTTGCTCGGGTTAAGAAAAAACGCCTATTCACACACAAACACCGCCCCACTGCCCTTGAGTAGGAAGAAATTATTGCACACAAAATCACGTGTCATGACAACCAACCACATAAAAATATGTTCTTATCCGTTTGAGTAAACGATATTAGCATAGTAGTAAAATATTCTGTATATTTAGGTGTTATTCTGCGAACAGCTGAAACTACATGTGTTAGATCTCGTGTTACTTTAATAACAAAACCTTTAAGGACCACACGATAGTGTCCCAGTTGTAGTACTTGTTGCTGCACCGCCGCCAATAGAACCAGTTTTTAATAAATTAATGTTCACAGCTTTGTGACAACATTCTGACGATTTTCTTTCAAACTAGCCGATAAGGAGTTGCTATTTTGAATTTTTGGATTTTGATTGGACATTTGAAACAGAAACCATAAAAAGGTTGTCACAAAGTTAGCAAAAATCAATTAGAAGCTTTGTCAAGTTACCGTGAATAGCACTGTAAACGAGCAAAATAAAACTTAAAAGAGTCATTTGCATAATATGCTGCTTGTAGCATTGCCCCAAGCTAGTAGAGTTATGAATTTGTAATTAATCCGTTTCAAACTTATTAGTTTCATAAATATTAAACGAGTAGAGTATCTGTAACTCGGATACAGAATAGAGCGTTTTCACCCACGTGACCAACTGTCATATTGGTTTTTCTAAAACAAAAGAACATTTTTGTATAAAAATAGAGTTTGACCTCAGTACGAGGCTCCGGGGAATAAACTATAGAGTTTGTGGGGTTTATTCCCCGGAGCCTCGTAGTGGTGTCTATTGTTTTAGGCTGAATATTAAAATATCGAAATTGGGCTATTCCTGGAGGAATGGGTAGGTACACCAATATGGCCGCCGTTTCTTTGTTTTGGAACACCAATATGGCTTCCGTGACGTCATATGAAAACGCTCCTTATACAGAATAACTGGTACAGGCGCGATAGTTTTCGATAAGCAGAGTGGAACGATTATGAGGATTCCTCATCCATCTCGGACAGGCACTGCTTCACACACAAAATCTCCTGACTGATCTCCATATATTTTCTTATAGAATTAGTTGGAAGAATGTGTGTTCAAAATCAATGCAAATTTCATTTGGTGATCAATTTATCAACTCTCATAACCTTTTCTCTCGAAGAAGAATTAATACTGTAAGGAGAAATTTGATGTTGTTTTAAGTCCCAATAGAGTGGCCAACCCTCAAAGGGACAATGTCACCAATTTTTAGGATAACTTTGAAAAGCCAAAAGACATTCTGGCTTTTCAAAGTTATCTTAAATAATGGTTCAGTTTCATATACAGAATAGCTAGTACAGGCGAGTGAGTGGACAAGCCAAGGCACAGTGTGTACGGATCGGAGCGAACAGTTTTCGCTTAGCAGAGCGGAACGATTATGAGGATTCGTCATCCAACTCGTACACGCACTGCTTCAAACCTTTAAGCCCCAATATCCACATACAAAATCTCCTGACTGATCTCCATACATTTTCTTATAGAATTAGTTGGAAGAATGTATTCAAAATCAAAGCAATTTTCATTTGGTGATCATTTTATTAATTCTCATAACCTTTTCTCTCGGAGAAGTATTGATACTGTAAGGAGAAATTTGATGTTGTTTAAGGGGGGAGACTCTTAACTACAGATCCAGAGCAGTTGCTAAGGGATTGCTGACGACTTTATTTTGAAGCAAGTGATTTTGAAGCTTTTTGTAACGCTAAATGGTGAATTTTATTTCGGGGTACACCTGCTTTGAGAAATATATCGTTTGCGCGTGCGAAACTAGTGCCAGTCCCAAACCACGCGTTAATATTTAAAATCCCTAAAACTCCAAGGAAACAAGGTAAAGTTCCGATTTCTATCACGAATAAAATATAACGTCGCCGTCTTTAGAATCCTACGTATGCTTTTACCATTTACTCGAAAAAAGGAAACGCTACTGTTGAAAGTCTGTAAATACGAGTGTTTATTACGTCATAACTCTTATAATAATGCGAATTTCACAAAAACGATACGTCACATTACGCATGTGGACGTTCTTTGTCCATTGACGCTCATTTAAATTTTAAAATCTATCCGCCGTTTGAGTTTTAGTGATTTTTCTGTTCTGGTCACGTTTCACGTTAAATAAGGCCGTCGCTTGAAACACTTTGAGGAATCTTCAATAGAACAAACTCGTACAAAAAGCTTATCTGTATGAGGTCTGATTTCCAAAATATGGCAATTAGAAACCTGCCTTAGAAACAAATTGGTAGTTAAGAGTCACCTCCCTTAAAGGGGCGGTCTCTAAAGAGAGCCTTTTTGCAGGCAATTTCGCGCGCAAAACCTCATCCGGATCTCAAATTACTGTAGAAAAATCGCACGATGAAGCAAAATTGCCTCGCGTTCCTTTCCATGAAAGGCGTAAAGAGAGTGTTTGCCGTGGAAAAGAGCTAAGGGAGAGCCCTTACCAAAGAAAGTGGAGAACAACCCGCCGGTAAACGAAGTGAAATGAAAAGTCCTTGCCTCCTTACTGTCAGCGACAAGAGTTCAACCAGCCAACTGCAGAAGTTGTATCAGTCATCGACCTCTATAGAAATCAGTGTAAATTGAAAAAAAAATCGGTACTTGAGGAAGGGGCGTGTAAAGATCAGGTTTATACTAGCGTCCGTTTATAGCCGCAATCAATTCAACATGGTCGACACGCGTGTTGTGTCGATTCCACTCTGGCTCTCGCCCATTTTATGTCCCTCAGTTTCCTTTTTTTTTCTGCTGACTCGATTAACCGACAATTTTTTCGCTGCAAACTTTAAAAACATTAGTAAACTATTCCACACTGCATCCATTGTCACACCGCAATAAGATTGGGGATAAATTTGGCTCTCGTTCCTTATAGTGTCACTTAGTTTGTTCTCGTTGACCAGGCTAACGATGGACTCCTCCCCAATACTAACCACTACCTATTAAAGGAGACCATCGTTAGATTCTCCAAGAAGTCAGCCCCCCAAACCAAGTCATAACTCCCCTAAACTAAACCGAAACCCAGCTGTCCAAGTCTGGCAAAAGGATTATTCGCCTAACCTTACAGTTGCTCTTGTTCATGAGATCTCTCCCCGCGGTAGGTGGCAGGGAATGCACACACAAACCGTTTCAACTGGTTTATATCCTGCCATGAACAGGACGGTTCCGTACCGATGTTTGAGGCTAGCCGAGCAGAGGCTCCAGCTCGATTTAAGACTTTCGCTAACTGCATGCAGTATAGGGCTGTGTAACGCCTAGTCCAACCAACATGATCAATGATCTCAGCCAGATCCGCACCTGTAAGAGCTAAAGTGATGGCACAGTCGGAGCGGAAACCATGGAGCGTCTCGCCGTTATCTGCGTTCATTTCCTTAAGGTAACCCTTTAAGCGTGATTCAGCTGCAGAGGAAGTAAAAGGGGCGTCTTTTATGCCCAAATCAGGTGTGATTGGACGAAATAGGTAACCGCGCGTTAAACCCACTTTTATATCACGCGTCACCTCCATATAACGCTCGATGCTTTTAACAGGACAGATTTCCGCTTGCGCATTTCTTCTCACTCCAAACACATTCTCGTCCCCATCGCTTAACGTCTTTCCCCAAATGTGATTGAAGAGGAAAAAACCGTTGACATTGGGGACTCGTAGGATTTCAGGGACCTTAATCTGTCCCAAGTCCCCAGGTCGATCTCCACTAAAGAAAACTAGTTTAGAATACGCCTGATCGCGAGCTATCACAAATCTGTCAATCGCTCTGTCAGAGTCTCGCAATTTTCTGTCTAGGTGTCAACAAAATTGTGTTAGCTTGTCAACGAAGAAAGGTGGTGGCCTGCTTTGGTGTTACCCGTGCCTGTAATTGTTCCACGGTTAGCAGCCTCAAGGAAAAACAAGGAAACGGCAAATATCCCGTGGACTCACAGTAGCTAATGTGATATGGCCGGGAAGTGAAGCAAGAAAGGTTTCAAACTCCTTTCTAAGCGAGTCCTTCTGTTTAACATTGCTGGTAGCACGATCAAAATCCATTAGTTGACGTAAGCGCTGGTCAATGCTCTTCAGATCGATGTCAGTCTTGTCAATATGAAACGGTGTCACGATTTGTCGGTTATAAGCACAACGTTGGCAGAATCTAAAATCCTGGTCATCCGCATGTGAGCATTTAGGACACCAAACAGAAGGTGTAAACAACTTAGCAACGACGGGGAGATCCTCAGTAAGGACGAGAGACTTGTAATCTATTAAAACACTCTTTATTCTCCTTTAATGTCAAATTTCGTATTTGCATACCCCGGGATTATACAAAGGAGGGAGAAAAAATTTCTTATTCTGAATAAGGGATCCCCAAATTCCAAGGGGTTTTCCCAATTTCAATTTATTATAGTGCTATTGTTTCTGAAAAATTGACACTGACACAGACAAGCTCAGAACTCTAAAGGAAAAACTATCTGGAAGGCCCTAGAAGTCCCCTGGGATCCCGCTTTCTCCGCTCCAACCTTCCTTAGAAGGTGATAACAAGGCTTGAGAATCACCTGCACCTGCCAGCTTCTGCGCTTTTCTAGAAAACCGTTGTAAAAGAGGCCACCAGTACTTTCTCGGGTATGTATCCAGGACTGCAACTGTACATGGTTGCCTATAGGACTGAAGGAAGCGCAAGACTGGGCTGACTAGAACATTTGGCGGGAAAACATACGGATGCTGCATCATGATCACTGTCGAAAACTGAGTCAAATCTTGCGCTAACGAGTTCACACCTATCGAACCAGGCGAAGGATATGGGAGGCCGGGGTGAAATGGGGGAGAGGACGCCCCAGCCTATCAGGCATGGCGTTGGGATTGAGGGCCATCAGATCACACGTGTGGCCCTGTCCACCCCCGAACCTCAGTTGTACTTCATCCCAGATCTCCGGTGTGAGTGTATAGTCTAAAGATGACAATCTACGAGAAGGGGCGTCCGCTGGATTTTCTTGAGACGGAACATATAACATGTGCAGTAGGATGTTCAGATCCATAGTAGTAAAGAACAAAGCCTTTATAGCATTGTTCAAGTCACGACCCTTACCCCCATGATTATTCCATGGATACATGACCGCCAGATCATCAATCAATACATATACATCGACGCGACATTCCGACAATGCCTGTAAGACCTTATTCACAGCAATGGCCTCCCTAGTCGCAATGTCCAACATCATCTCTTCCTTTCACCAATAATCAGATGTTTCCTGCTTCTCAGGTGTGGAAATGACCCCTCCCCATCCAGTTTGGGAGGCATCCGTAGCTAACTCAATCTGAAGATGTCTCTCTTCACGCCAAGGAAGGGGGTCGTCCCACTCTTCTAGAAAAAGCCAATGGGCAATTTCATCGCG
>OY855910.1:31310858-31583358 GCA_963693305.1 Meandrina meandrites
CGTATAACCCTGTAAATCACTCGTAAAAGGTCAAACAGCAAGTAATTCCGTGATTTAGCGTATGTATGGAACAAGGTCCATGCTCGCAGTTCAGTTTGCCAGCTCTGTGGCGGAGCTTACGAAAACCGTCATTTGCTTCGAGTTTGTCAACAAAATTGGCCGGCCTTGAGAAAAATCTTGTATCTTAAATTTAACATACGCGGAATTCATTATTTCTGAGGGTGCTTCGCTTTCAAAGCTGATTTGTACGAAGTGCGAGGGATTCGTGTCAAAGGTGAACGACTTCAAACAAAAATGTCAAGTTATGCAAATCAAACTGGAACAAAAGTGTTCAATGAAGCGCTGTGTTCAAGAGGGATCCAAGACGACCGAGCGATCCTCATGACTCCGACGATCGTGACATTTACAAGCACATTTGACGTTCTGTATTGGATTTCGTCGTCCAATGTATTTCGCTTCTCCCTTGTTTATAAACGGCACTATATGCTGTCAGCTGTATTATTAGAAGGCGTTCTAAGTTCAAAATTGAGTAGAGCCGCGAGACTGCCGCCCAGCAAATGAGAGGTCATATAGGGGTGTTACGAAAACTAAGACCCTCGAAAACTAAGACCTAAGACCCATCTTAGTTTTCGTAATTACGAAAACTAAGACCCCCCAAATCTTAGTTTTCGTAATTACGAAAACTAAGACCCCCCAAAAAAACGAAACATAGAAGGAAAGAAATGCTCTTTTATCAATATTAATGTGTTTTTAAACATGTTAAAGACGCGAAGACTTGCGCCGCATAAAAAAGAAACAACGACAACAAAAACACGAATAGATCGACTCGGTCAACCCAATATGGGCCGATCGTGGGCGATCATTTTAACGCTACCTTGGGCTACTTTTATGCACTCCGAAGGCCTAAAGAAATGCCGAACATAGACCCATATATTGCAGGCAAGACTGATATGATTGTTTTTAGGCAGATTTAGAACCCGAGGGTTGCGTGACATACAGTTCAACTCTCATTCCTTTTATAACCGAACTTCTTTTAGCTCATAAATCGCATACATTTTGTAGTTTTCGGAATGGTAGTATCTAGTCTTAAAAAGAGCAAAGCAAATCAATTTTCGCTAGGTCTTAGTTTTCGTGATTACGAAAACTAAGACCTCATCGGATTACTATCAGTCTCCCATGTGTTTAGAAAAGCGATACATCTTTCAACACTGTCGATAAAATCGCTGATGAATTCACCTTATGTAAACTTGCTTACAAACGGGAGGCGAACGACTTTTAGAAAGTCTATCGCCTCAGTTAAAAAATAAAATAGAATAGCGCTAGCAAATTTCAAGTGACCTTCAAAAATTTTACGACGCCTAAGTACACCTTGCTACTCAAAAATCTGGGGTGATAACCTCTGTTTAGCGATTTGCGAAACCTTGAAGTCACGCCAAAGTAACATTGAAGTTGTGTGACATTCTTTAACATTATTCACTGCGAGCAATGTCGTTCTGCTCATAAATCGACCACATTTTGGTTCTTTGGTTTAGAATGCTCAAATCGAATCTTAAAACATTCAAATAAAACAATTTCCGCTGTCACTAGAAAGCTTCGTGTTGCTCTCCCTCGGGGTCTTAGTTTTCGTAATTACGAAAACTAAGATTTGGGGGGTCTTAGTTTTCGTAATCACGAAAACTAAGACCTAGCGAAAATTGATTTACTTTGCTCTTTTTAAGACTAGATACTACCATTCCGAAAACTACAAAATGTATGCGATTTATGAGCGAAAAGAAGTTCGGTTATAAAAGGAATGAGAGTTGAACTGTATGTCACGCAACCCTCGGGTTCTAAATCTGCCTAAAAACAATCATATCAGTCTTGCCTGCAATGGGTCTATGTTCGGCATTTCTTTAGGCCTTCGGAGTGCATAAAAGTAGCCCAAAGTAGCGTTAAAATGATCACCCACGATCGGCCCATATTGAGTTGACCGAGTCGATCTATTCGTGTTTTTGTTGTCGTTGTTTCTTTTTTATGCGGCGCAAGTCTTCGCGTCTTTAAAAACACAGTAAAAACCGTAGCCGGCTGTTTACTACTGTTGCAAGATGTGCTGCTTCTTATCAGGGATGACATATTTATTTTTGTCTATTTTAGCCAGCGCCTGCGTTGCTTTTCTTCGAGAAAGCTATAAATTTCATTAGAGAGACGCATGTCGTGAAGGTTATGTTTCTTGCATCATTTTGATCAAGAGTTAAGTCTTTTGAACTCGATGTTTACGTTTTTAACTCCCTCGTCCCTCGTTCGTTTTGTGACATTCTTGCTCACTGAATTCAATGTTGATTACATGTAACTGCACATCTACCACAGGCAAGTCTGTTGACTTTTTTGTGTTGTATATGCCACACTATGGTTCAGGATCGCTCATTTGCTGTAAGAGCGGATCCAAGACGACCTAACACAGAAATTTTCTCTCGAGACTCCGCCATCTTGCTCTTTGATTATGCGATATTCGATTTCACTGTTAATTTATTACACCCAGATTTTTCGGGTGTCAGATGGGTACGTGACCAGCCGATGCCAGGGCCTTTTCCCGACCGCTCCCACGAAGAAGGGAAACGCCCTGGGAACGAGGTTGACTGGAGTCTAGTCTCTATCAAGAAACCGAGATAAGGGGCCATCTTCTGAGGAATTGAGATTGACTTTGAGAAACCAAGAAAATACCCTAGACGTACCAAATGAAATGCTACAAGAAACACTGCTGATTTAGCAGCCGCGAGATTGCGCTCATTAATATAATCTAAAGTGTCATATTGTCCCTTGTCAAACGACCCTGGAGCTGGCCATTATGTCTATCATCGATATACAAGAGACACGGAGCACCTCAGGAGCGCAGAAAATCTGACGCCATAAGGCCAGTCGAGTGAGATACATAAGGTGAAATTTTCCAACCAAATGTGTAAAAAACCAACCGCCCCCACTGGATACCAAAATACGTGCGGCTTTCTTCAGAAAGCAAGAGGTGGTCATATCCTGACTTGTCGCCTAGAACTGTCTGATAGGAATCCTTGAAGACATACCGGTGTGGGTCGGTCACTTTGTTCAACGAGAAAGGCTTCTCCAGCATCCACAGATTTAAATATCGTGCATCATGACATAGTCTCGGCTTCGTAGGCTCAACTGTTAACGGTAAAACGATACGAGGTGGACCTACTTGACCAACCTTGCCCACTAGAGAAAATCGCACCGGATTTCAGGCGACTCAGTAGCATTGTTCTAACAAATTCTCCAAACTGTTTGCACGATACGTTATTCTTGAACAACCTGTGGGGTGGCTGGTCGAATCCTAACGCTCCCCCTTAAATGTTCCTTTAAAATATCTGAACCATTGGAATATTGACACCTTATTCCCAATCCACGGCAACACCTCTTCCTGTTGTAAAGAAGGAGCTAATTTTGCGATTTCTGCCCAATTAGCTGCATGTTTGTGGAGCTCCCCTGCCACAAAATGATCAGGATCTCGGAACAGTAACTCATCTACGTGCCCAATGACTTCTCCCTTTTCAACTAGACGGGCTTTCTGCCCCAACCGGTCATTTCCTGTCCACTCACTGCTGACCAATACGGGGTTTCTCCTTATGTCTACCCACTGTATCGCACCTGCGCAAACATCAGCATTATTGATAAGGTTGTCAAAGTTATCATCTTTTTGCCATGACCAGAACATCACCCAAAGGGAAAAAAGAAAGGAAAAAAGGAATCTTATTTACATGTACAAAGACCCCGTACAAGTCAGCAGAGAGAGGACAGCCTTGACCCAGTATGACCGGGAGGGTGTTGAGATACCCCGTTTTCAAAACTCTCAACTCTCTGTGACCAG
Organism: Meandrina meandrites; assembly: GCA_963693305.1. Classification (NCBI taxonomy): domain Eukaryota; kingdom Metazoa; phylum Cnidaria; class Anthozoa; order Scleractinia; family Meandrinidae; genus Meandrina; species Meandrina meandrites. Next base: position 31,314,715 of record OY855910.1, read on the forward strand.
AGTACAGTCGAAGAAAAATACCGGAAAGTGAAAAGAAAGAGATACTCGCACCAAGTGCAAATCCCAAAAAAGGGAGAAAAGATGAGTATTGGATTTAAGTACGTATAGAAGCATATATTCATTTCACCCCCTCTGTAATGTTTAGTTGCTCACTTGAAAACCCTCATTGTAAAACTTTATTAACTTGACACAACGCCTCGCATCGGATTAAATCAAACAACAATCAACTCCAAGATCCATTTTATTGTACTTGTTGCAAACAAGAAAAAAAAAAGAATATATACGTATTTCTGGAACAAAAGGCAAAAACACGCCTTGCTTCTATTTCATTCCAGATTCTCTATTGCTTATTGTCCTTAGCGCGACCACGGGTCGCCGGGGGCTTTTGCTGCATATCTCTTCTCGCGTAACACCTCGCCATAATGTGGCCGAGCTTTCCACAAAAGTAGCATTGGAATGGAGCACTAATTCTCATGCCACGCCCCCTGTACTGAAGATCACTAGTGCGCCCACGGTGAGACGAACCAGACCATGGGCCCCCTGTGCCCATCGCTTTTTCCACTTTTGCGACAGCTTCATACACTTTAGTGTGATTTTTATCCCCTAGAAGGCGTAGAATCAGAGCCCGAAAGTGCTCTTTTGGAAGGTCCACTTTTCCTCTAGCTGTCTGGTATACCAAACGGTAAAATTCATGTTTCTCATCCCGTTTCTTATCCCGGGATGTATTCTGGAGGGTTTAGCTAGCATAGTCCAACATCTTCCTTATCACAGCAGCCACTGAGGGCCTTGGCAGTTCATCAAGAGACTTTTGGAGTTCAGCAAAGTTTTTTTAGAGTCTAAAATAATAAGAAGGGGAAATTGATTTAATGTACAACATCACCCTCACATGCACTCAACAGCCCCAAAATAAAGCAAACCGTGCCATTCCATTGTGAACTCTCACCCCATTGCTCTACTTGTTACCCTGGTGAACTCTTACCCCATTGCCTGTACATAGTGGACTCGCATCCCTTTTCATGGTGAAATCTCACCCCATTACTCTTTTTCTCATGGTGAACTCTCACCCATTGCTCTTTATCTTTACTTTGGTGAACTCTCACCCCATTACTTTTTTTTTTTCTAATGGTGCTCTCTCACCCATTGCTGTTTATCTTTACTATAGTGAACTCTCACCCCCATTGCTCTCTTTTTTTTTTTTCATGGTGAACTCTCACCCACTGCTGTTTATGAGGGTCCCCAATAGGTTTTTCGGGATCCGGGATTTGACTTATTTGAAGGCCGGGATTCGGGATTTTGGAGGAAAAGGGGAGCGAGATTCGGGATTGTAATTTTGAACGGGACACGGGATTTGGCGATTTTACGAAGCGGGACTCGGGAAATGTTATTTTGAAGAGCCGCGATTCGGGAAGTCCGTTGACGAAAATGTACGAAACCAACCTGTTATCTTCATGAATGTCGGAAATTGGTCAGCCAAATGTATCCACGATCCGATCACGCGGCTAATTTGTGACCCCTATGGCGATCTTGTATGTTTCCGTGAACCTTGGTCGTAATAATATCCTTTGGATTAGATTCACAAGCGACCTTTTGTCGACCGCAAAATCTCGTGTCAAGTTATATTTACTGTATATTGATCGGCACGTGTGGCTGTAGCTTTAGGTCGTCGACGGAGAGTGACACAGTAGTGTTTGGAAAAGCGTGTCCTAGCGGATCCTAGTGATGTCGGCTAACACCGACACCGATGATCCAGATGTACATGATATTATAAGTTGTGGAGCTCTTTTTCATGAAAAACGGAAGAGCTGATGTTCATTTTTGGGAAAGGAAAAATTTGGGGGCGCAACTTCACCGCTCAAGGAAACTGTTAGGTTTAAACTAAAGAAATAATCTTTGCGGTAAAATTGCAAAAATTCAGGGTTTCAACGGGATTTGAACCCGTGACCTCCGCGATGCCGCTACGATGCCCTACCAACTGAGCTTGTAGTTACCGTTTTAGAACCTTGCTATTCTCAGTATTCTGGACTCATTTCATCCGTACTATCGGTATAGCTTGAACCGGGGGCTCGTTCCTCCCCCCCCCCCCCCCCCCCCTTCCCTCCCCAGACCTCCATCAACAGACACTGTTTTGGGGAAAAGAAGTCAACAACCTCATATGGTGATGTCCACATATGTCTCGGCTACTCTCGTGATTGCAAGTTACCTTAATGTGTTATATACGACAATACAGATTAAAAACATGGCTTCAAGATGGCTTGCAAATGACAACAAACTGCTTCTCAAAAATGCACCAAATGGGATTCGAGCATGTCTAGATTTTCACAATTTTCCCTGGGGAGGATGTCCCCATACCCCCTACGGAAATTGGCCTCCAACACACTTTAAACATCACCACCATTTGTAACTTTTGGCCCCTCTCACTTACAAATTCGTTCCTACGGGCCTGACTAAAGGGTGGCACTAAAGGCATAGAATAACGACGTACAACACAATGAAGGACTGTGTGACCTAGTTCATTTGAAACTGAAATCTGCCAGATGAACTATGCCCTCGCTTTGGTGGAAAGAGCTAATTTTCATACTTGGATTTGCTGTGAAGGAATCTGGACACCCTAAAAAGGCCTTTTTCCGTTGAGGTAAGGGACCTTAAAAAACGCTAGTGACCGGGATCGGGATTGGCCACTAAAAACCGTCGGGATTACGGGATTGAGGAAAAATTTTGGTCGGGCTGGCGGGATTAAAGAACCCTATTGGGGACCCTCGTTTATCTTTACTATGGTGGTCTCTCACCCCCATTGCTCTCTTTTTTTCTCATGGTGAACTCTCACCCATTGCTGTTTATCTTTACTATGGTGACCTCTCACCCCCATTGCTCTCTTTTATTTTCATGGTGAACTCTCACCCACTGCTGTTTATCTTTACTATGGTGGTCTCTCACCCCCATTGCTCTCTCTTTTTCTCATGGTGAACTCTCACCCATTGCTGTTTATCTTTACTATGGTGAACTCTCACCCCCATTGCTCTCTTTTTTTTGATGGTGAACTCTCACCCATTGCTGTTTATCTTTACTATGGTGAACTCTCACCCCCATTGCTCTCTTTTTTTCTCATGGTGAACTCTCACCCATTGCTGTTTATCTTTACTATGGTGGTCTCTCACCCCCATTGCTCTCTTTTTTTTTCATGGTGAACTCTCACCCACTGCTGTTTATCTTTACTATGGTGGTCTCTCACCCCCATTGCTCTCTTTTTTTCTCATGGTAAACTCTCACCCATTGCTCTTTATCTTTACTATGGTGAACTCTCACCCCCATTGCTCTCTTTTTTTCTCATGGTGAACTCTCACCCACTGCTCTTTATCTTTACTATGGTGAACTCTCACCCCCATTGCTCTTTTTTTTTCTCATGGTGAACTCTCACCCATTGCTGTTTATCTTTACTATGGTGAACTCTCACCCCCATTGCTCTCTTTTTTTTTTCATGGTGAACTCTCACCCATTGCTGTTTATCTTTACTATGGTGAACTCTCACCCCCATTGCTCTCTTTTTTTTTCACGGTGAACTCTCACCCATTGCTGTTTATCTTTACTATGGTGAACTCTCACCCCCATTGCTCTCTTTTTTTTCATGGTGAACTCTCACCCATTGCTGTTTATCTTTACTATGGTGAACTCTCACCCCGATTGCTCTTTTTTTTCTCATGGTGAACTCTCACCCATTGCTCTTCATCTTCACTATGGTGAACTCTCACCCCATTGCTCTCTTTTTTTTTTCTCATGGTGAACTCTCACCCATTGCTGTTTATCTTTACTATGGTGAACTCTTACCCCATTGCTCTTCTTTTTTTCTCATGGTGAACTCTCACCCATTGCTCTTCATCTTCACTATGGTGAACTCTCACCCCATTGCTCTTTTTTTTTCATGGTGAACTCTCACCCATCGCTCTTTATCTTTACTATGGTGAACCCTCACCCCATCGCTCTTTTTCTCATGGTGAACTCTCACCCAATCGCTCTTTTTCTCATGGTGAACTCTCACCCCATTGCCCTTTCCCATTTTAACTGTTCCTGGTGAACACTCACCCCATTGCCTTTATAATATATGTATATATTTTGTCACTCAAAGGTGAAGTTTGACACCATCTATTGTTTTGCTTTGGTAAATTATCACCTTTAACATTCTATAGAAACGTCACACAAATACCAGCGGTACGCTGCCCGCCTCCTCCAGCCGTTGCATGATCCTAAATAACAATTGTCGAACAACAATAACAACAACAACAAAAAGAATAATAACCGAGCCGCTAACAAACATTCCCATATCCACGAGATAAAGAAAAAAAAGAAAAATATATACACAATAGCACATAGTCACTCATAAAGACCCGCCAAGACCTGAAATACATTCGAATTACCGATAAGCTTAACAACAACAAACAAACCGACTAAAGCGCAAGCAATGAATTAGCAGGAAAGCCGACACCAGGCAAGAGAAAAGACAAATAAACGGTTGCTGCCCTTGTCCCTGCTCGTAATTTATAAAAGAAGACACATAAGCGACAAAAGTAAACATATTCTACCTCTAACTCTCCGTGTTGTGTTTGTCCCACAGCTTGTTGAGGTTCTTGTAGCGTGGCTGGTTGAATTTCCTGAGCCACTGTTCGGCCGCCGGTAAAGCGTCCTGTCCAACAACTTGTTGAACTACTTAACCACCGGCCGCATGAGCAGCTAGTTCGTCAGCTGGCTGAATTCCTTGGGCAACCGGTAGAGCGGCTTGAGCTGGGGCTCCTAGTCTCGCAGGATACTGTACGTCCGCCATTAAATAAAAAAGGAAACACGAGGAACGGAAAAAGAACGATCCGCACCGTACGGCAGTTGAGCCAAAGTGATAATTCATTCATGTGCACTTATCTTATATGCGTTGCTTTAATGTATGCAGTGTGAATAGCTATTAATCAAAAAATAATTAATTACACTTTATTTCTCCACAATAAGGAAAATGACTCTATCGTTAAACAAATCTTTTTAATGTCATCTGATCTTCATAAAACCAGCAAAAATAGTTTCTACTCTAATGTTTTGAGGACGTCTGAATGTTATAATTTGCCTGATTTCGACCCTACTCTCTTTACTGATGCTGTACTCAAAATGAGATTTTTTATTCTTTTTTTTCTCGGAAGCTCTGGTTCTTTTAAAGTTGTTTGTTATAAGCAGCCAACCTTTTTTCGAACAGCTTCATTGTTCTTTACTGGGGAGGGAAAGAACTGAAACCCCGAGAGGGAAGTCGGGGGGGGGGGGGGGAGGGGGGGTTATTCCACTGTAATCCGTCATTGCCGGGGGTATCCTCACTAACCCCTCAGGGCAGCGAAGAAATGCAATGTTCAGTTCTCGTCAGAGCTTACGCTCTCTTGGTGCTTCAACATGGAATAATCTTTAACCGAATTTGCCCGCTTTCCTTCACTGTCGTTCGAGAAACAACTCATTTGGACCCCCAAATCGCGAAATTCTTGGAAATACGTAGACGAAAATACTGCAAAGAGCAAAAACATCATCCATTCGGTAATATCATTAATAACATGTGTGACTTTAGTCTCCCCGTCCATCCTGTTGGAATACCATGGTTTAGACAGCTCTGCTTTTTGTTTCAAAAAGCAAATGGCCAGCCATGCATCCATGGTCACGTGCATTAATCCGCTGACGCACAGCAGGCTCGATGTGACGATACGCACGACGAAAAGCTTGACGGTATTGATTTGCAGTTTGCTGAGGTGAAAGGTGATGACAGTTTGAAGTAAACAGTAGGTAATTCCACAAACGCCAACAAGAATTCGACCAATGTAGTGCACTGTACCAGGATGCTCCTGTAAAAAAAGGCAATAAAAAGCTGTCTTCCAAAAGAATAAGTTGTTCACTCAGTCAGACCCCTGAAATAAGTTCTCAGGAGGAATGGGACTCGAGGAGAGCGCGAGACACTCGTGCTCTCGTTTCGCGATCTCCTGGCAGTATAGTAAGAAGCCCGCGAAACTGTATCCTGGAAAGTAACTAGAAATTCGCAGAGATTTTAACTAAGTGAATGTTGCGAATGCAAAGACGATTTTTTGTGCAGGAAGAGAAAAAAAAAAACAGAGTGAAACCGTTTGGAGTTGTTTGGGAGGTAACTGACTTAAACAGAATGAAAGAAATCCAAAGGAACTTCATATTTTTTAAAGTTTGCGAGAAGCAAGCCGAATTTGTAACAGATGGTGCTCAAAACAACCTCACTGATCTAAACTTGATATCAGTTTGAACACACACATACACACACACACCGCACACCCTTTCCTTCGCCAGATCTGCCGGCCGCCGTCTGGATTAGTTTGTAAAGGTAAAAAAACGAAAGCGAAATAAAACAGAGGAATTAGCAGTTAACAATGGCTTCTCTATTAAAGACTAAAACTGTAATATGAGAACTAAAAACTAGTCGTATTTATGGCAAGCAAACGCGGTCTGGAGCGAGTGTCAAGACGAAGAGTAAGACTGACAAGAGAGACGAGAGATGCTTGCGGCGCTTCGCGCCTTCCGAGAAGCGATTTAAGGAAAAAAATTCTCTTTGCAGTCCAGCCGCAGACCCCTTTAGTCCTTTCCCGACCTTAGAGTCAGGTATAATCTCGATTTTAGAACGGTAAAATGACCAGCTTGACTGCGCGAGCTATCCTTTAGCCGAACATTTGTGACTTTTCCAGTCAATTTCAAAACATTACGATCTCGACTTACCTGTTGACTTGGATGTCTAAAATTGCTAATCACTGTTATTCCCATCATACTTCCGACCCCAAACGACAGAGAAGCCAATCTTAAACGGCTGACGCTGGAATGAAACTCTCCTACAAGATCATGTGTAACCATTTCCAGGTGTAGATAACGAACCATAATGGACGCAAGGCCAACCAAGGCCAGCAAGTCTAAGAGTTCGCTAAAAGTAGATTCCACGAGTAGAAAGCGGCTCGAACGCTCAGAAACTTGTAACTGCCTCGTGTAAGCGATCAAACGTGATGAGATAACATTGACGATCAGAAGAAGCGACCACACGAGAGGGAGAAAACGAAGGCCCCGAGAAATGCTTGCCATCACGTAACGTTATCTAAAAGAGTCTCACAATTGTTTCACCGTTTGCATAAAAAGTAAAAACGCGGTAGGACTGCTCCTTTGGGAATGGTACTCAACATACAACGAACAAAGGGCAAATTGTAAATACAGGCGTTAGAAATAGGACAATAATGTACAATTCCAACAATGCATTCTTCTGGCGAATGAATTGAAGTTTTTCAAAAGATTAAACCAAGCACATACGCGGTCTCAAACTAATTATCGTTTCAAACACAACTGATATTATCATAACAACTGCTTTTATTCAAATTATCGGGATACGTTTCGATGCTTACAAAATCTTTTCCAATAATTTCTGTATTTTTACGGAAGTGCTTCGGCAACCTTTTATCACCAAAGAAAAAGCAGAATCGATCTGAAAACATTGAAATGCACAAGGATGGCGTGTTATAAAATTCGCGCCTTTTTCCAAATGAGGCGGAGCACGCCGACCATCCTGATCACGTGCCCGATAGAGGAATGACAAACCACCAACCAATTAACGCTCCAAAAAATGAAGTAATTAATAGCTATAGACATGGCTAGCGTAACTAATTAAAGACAACACCAAAAGCAAAATACTACAAAATACTACAATGACCTTAGAACAAGTTGACATGTACAACCCTGATTGTACTTGGAAATAAATCAGTCGTACATTCTCAAGTTGTTTGAGGGCCTAAAGAACGCTTTCGAGTGGATGCCTTTCTAAAGGCTAAATTACATACTACGATTTGTCGGCCTGATTTGTCGAAAAAGATAAATAAATGAACAGTGCAAGTTCTGCGTATGAAATTTTTACAGTTGTAGAAGGCTTTCATGTGAAAATTAAAATAGTTGGTAATAGATCTTTTAACAGTGTTTTGGCTGACTGGAATGATCTGTCGCCAACAACAAAAAAACTATCTTTTAGAGACTTTAAGAATGTTTTGCGAAAAACTTTCATGTAAATAGGATTTAAATGACTAATTGTATTTTTATATATTTTACTACGAGTTTTAATTTTTAACTTCATATATTTTTAGCTGTATATTTTTTAGCTTTTTAGAGGTTTTTAATCAATGCTGTTATTTTGTTGATACCTTCATTTTTATTTCAGGACCTCCCTGAAAACCACATTTTAGTGAGTGGAGCCTCCTGCGTAAAGATTATTATTATTATTATTATTATTATTATTATTATTATCATCATCATCATCATCATTATTATTATTATTATTATTATTATTATTATTATTATTATTATTATTATTATTATTATTATTATTATTATTATTATTATTATTATTAGATGAGCCAGCACTGCAAATATAATTTGTTTTGAGCCCATTTTTTTGCAGGCAGCGTTTTCGTACACAAAATCGGGTCCGACGCAGCGAAAATTTGTGCAGCTGCAACGGACTTTTCTGAAAAGCTAGACTTGTTGGATTGAAGTCGAAGGCGTACTAATTTTCAGTGCGTCAGAGCTCGAGTCATTAGTTGTTATCATGATCCCAGTTGTGAATTTTTAACTTGACAGGAAAGGGGAGGAAGGGAGAGGGAAGCGGGTTATTATTTAAGGGTACTCAGGAGGGAGGGGGTGATTATCCGAGTAGGAGAATTATTTCAAATATTTCACCAATGAGGGCGATTATCCGAGAGCGGCGAAAAGGGGTGGGGAGGGGGGGGGGGGTAAAAGCTATGCCCGTGTGAATGATGTGATTCCTCCCCTCCCACAAGCCGTGTAATAAGTCGACGGAGAGGATACCTGTTACACGAACCAACCCCAACAAAATTGAATCACTTTCAAATTTCTGCAAGATTTTGCCGCAACAAAATGTTGCGTGAAAAATCGTCCGAACGCTCACGAGATTTCAACGCAGCATATCGCAACATTGATGGGCACAACATGTTGCACACGTTTGGCCACCTGGTCCAACATGTTGCGTGTTGTTGGCTCAAGTTTGAAAATGGTATAATTGTTCTCGCAACATTTTTGGAAATTACGCCCGACCAAACGCTCGTACAATTTCAACGCAACATTGTTGGGTCATGTTGTGAGATGTTGTGAAGAAGATGGCCAAACGCACACAACATTTCAACGCAACATATCGCAACATTGTTGTGCACAAAATGTTGCACACGTTTGGCCACTCTGTTGCAACATGTTGGATGCCGCTTTGAAATAGCAAATTGAACTAGCACGCATGCTCCGACGCAACAAAGTTGCAGGAACGTGGCCAAACGAGTACAACATCGTGCAACATCCAAAAATGTGGCGAGTAAATTTGACCATTTTCAAGCTTGAGCAAAAAACACGAAACTTGTTGCACCAGGGTGGCCAAACGTGTGCACCATGTTGTGCCCAACAAGATCTTGGGATATGTTGCGTTGAAATGTTGCGTGCGTTCGGCCGGGGCTTACATAGCCTGCTAGCAGGCTCACCTTTGGGTCACACGCGCGAGTGATCTGCGAGCGAAGCGATCTGGCAGGCAGGAGCCTGGTGCGGAAGCGCCAAGATAGTCACTTTCTCGTGGCTTCGCCGCACGCGTGTGTAACCCAAAGGTGAGCCTGCTTGCAGGCTGGGGCTTACAAGATGTTGTTCTCGTTTGGCCAAGTTGCGTTAAAAATCGTCCCGTGTAGCATCAACCTTGAAGTAGGTATGCAGTAGTGGAAATTCGTAAACAAAACCGCACATAATTAACAGCTCACCACAATCATAACCGTGATTTAGTTAACGGTTAGCTTACTCACATAAACGTTTTATTTCCTCCCAAATGTTTTGCCAAAAACAGTTCATTATCAATTATTCAAAAGTGCACTAAATGTAGTTAGAGTCAACATTTAAAGTGAGTTTGGCCAGCCATTAAGTCCTCACTGTTAACTCACTAATTCAACGTTAGGATTCACTACAACAGCTATGCTATAACAATACTGCTTTATAGTACACATATATTAGAGAAGACTAGTTCATTTTTCAATCCTTTGCACTTACACAGGAATTCAAAGTTAGGATTGATTCACAACAGCTTTGCTATAACAATACTGCTATATGGTACATCATATATTCGAGAAGTCAAGTTCATATTCTATCCTGTGCACTTGCACAGGAATTCAAAGTTAGGATTGATTCACTACAACAGCTTTGCTATAACAATACTACTATATGGTACATCATATATTCGAGAAGACAAGTTCATATTCTATCCTGTGCACTTACACAGGAATTCAAAGTTAGGATTGATTCACTACAACAGCTATGCTATAACAATACTACTATACAGTACATCATATATTCGAGAAGACAAGTTCATATTCTATCCTGTGCACTTGCACAGGAATTCAAAGTTAGGATTGATTCACTACAACAGCTATGCTATAACAATACTGCTATATGGTACATCATATATTCGAGAAGACAAGTTCATATTCTATCCTGTGCACTTGCACAGGAATTCAATGTTAGGATTGATTCACTACAACAGCTATGCTATAACAATACTGCTATATGATACATCATGTATTCGAGAAGACAAGTTCATGTTCTATCCTGTGCACTCGCACAGGAATTCTACAAAGTGTCCCTGCTTACCAAACATTCGTAGAAATATTAACACTATAAGAGTTTGGTTGAATTTGTAACTTGTTTCAGCCACATCAATTAAAAAATTCTCGAACCTGATTGGTTCTTGAGCGCACCCTATTCGAGACCTTATAGAAACATATTAAGAATAGGTTTATAATTTCCGCCTTTCAGTGCACTTAAGTGGTTCCTTTTCTGTGCAACTGATAAAAATCCGTTTCGACTTTACTACCAAGCGAAGATTCACCTATAGCTAATTCAGTGCTCCTTTCTCCTTTGAATTTTGGCTCTGATATGATTACATAGAAAAAAGTACTTTGTGTAGTTTAATTCTGAAACTGATAATTCTCATTAAGCTATAATTTTAACAAGTACCTATTTTCTCGATTAAACGCCGGGTACCGCATTAAGAGGGGGGCGTTGGGGCCTAGTAGAAACCGCAAAACCGCACAAAAAATCGTCCAAAACCGAAAAACCGCAATAAATTTCGATAAAAACCGAAAACCGCACACAAAATCCCAAACGTTATGTTAAAAATGTTAAAAAAGTGTTTTAAACATTTTTTTTTGATCAGTAATAAGCTAAATTATACTATTTTAAACTTGCGTACGCGTTTTGAACATAAAAACTTCAAGTCGGGAGAGGTTCCTTAGCAGAAGGGTCTTGGAATGTGGTTGGAGCGCATCATTGAGGCCATACGGCAACAGCGAAACTGGAAACCGAATAGGAAAAACCGAAAACCAGATCGATTTCCAAACCCGAGAAACCGCTAGTATATTTGACGAAAACCGAAAACCGAACGCTAATAAGAGGAAAACCCGCAAACCGCAAAAGACACCAAAACCGAAACACCGCACTTTTTTGGTGCAAAAACTGAAAAACCGATCAAAAAAATGGCCAAAACCGAAAATCCCAACGCCCCACTCCATTAACGCCGGGTCTCCGAGCTGGAGTTCAAAGTAGGCCCTTCAGGGATGATTTAAGATAAAATGAGCTGTAGGTATATTAGCCAGATACATTTTTGTCAAAAATAATGAATAAAACCGTTGCTTGATGGCAAACAGGCTCCAATAAACTGTAGGAGTAAAATAAACGCCGGGTCCGCCAGGACAAGTTTGAAATAAACGCCGGAAGCGTCTAATCGAGAAAATAAGGTATCAGAAATAGCTCATCAGTACAAGTACAAGCTTTTACAGTGTCGAACTCGAAGCTACATGCAATCTTTGTTAAACCTATTAATAGACCAAACCATTGACAAAATAAAGTAACGCAATTCAAAAAATAAATAAAGATATGGGTTTCTTTGAGGCTTTGCTCAGGAAAATAATCGATTTTCATAATCATAACTTTAAGGGTACCAGCCCTTTCATAAATTAACAAATAAATATACGTTCAACACAGATATTCGTGAATGCAGATGGGTTCAATTTTTCACTCCCCATCTATATTGTGAGAACATTACATACAGACTACTGAGTTCTGTAAAAGACAAATTCCGTGGTTTTATTACGATCTTTATCATTCTATTCTGACCCTAAATTCCAACAGGAATTATTTTATAACTTCTCTTCACTTTTTGTGTTATATAATTGCCTTTGTTTTCTTCACATGAGAAGTTTAAAATTTCCACTGCATAGACTTCCCAACAAAAAACAAAAATTCCAAATTTGCAACAACAAAAAAAACAAAACTTCCCTCCTACCCGATCCCAAGTCCCAATTTAATCATTTTTTCAATTCACTGTTCATAGAACAAATTCAAGCCGTATGCTCATTTTTATGTACACCAATTTCATATCGCCCTGCTTTCGTGTGATGCATCGAATAATTTAACAATTTTTCCATTCTGATTCAGAAAATAAATATTAAATAACTAAATTTGAATTCAATTTTAAATTAAAGTCAAACTAGAAATTATTCAAAACGTGTTCACGGCAAGCCGTGACTCGCTTTGCTCAGTTCACTACTCCTCGTCCGCGCTGTTTATATTGGCATACTCCAGCAATGGACTGCTTTGGCGTTCCTCGCACTTCTGGCTGCATTCCACGTGTAAAGAAATCTTCTGGAATTCCTGAAAAAACGTGATACCGAACATTCCAAAACAGAGCGCTGCGATCCACTCGCCAATATTACTGAGCACATGAACGCTGTAGCCTGGATCCGAGGGTTGCCAATTCGCGACCACGTGATCGGATTGTTGACGAAACTCTTCGTATGCGAATATTTCCGCCACGAAGAAAATCGTGCCAAATACGGTGATCACGCATGTCAGAATGAAGCGAACCGCGAACATGAACTGAGAGTTCATCCCGAGCTGAGCCAACTTGTACGTGAGCGAGGTCTGGACCCAACAAAACAGAGCACCGCTGCCAAATAAGAGAACTGCGCCAGTGTCATGAACATAAATCATCGAGCCTTCCTGTCAATCAAACAGACAAGACAGCGTCGGGTTAGCGAAAAACAGGATGTACAGGTTTAGATACCGTTTGGGTTTGTGTCACAAGATTGCAACTTGTAGGGACGTGAATATGAAACAAACATTTCAAATGAACACAACATGGTGAAAGGAGCTACGTCACAGGGATTTCGCAGAAAACTGTTCTGAAATTGGTAGTAAGCAGCTTAAGGTGGCTGGTAATGGTTTCCAGCACTTTCCAGCTCTTACACTTTGACTGGATAGTACAATAAATTTTTATCAGTTGATGCTACAATAATGGTATCAAATAAATGCCCAATGATTGCCGAGTACGTTTTGGTTACTTTCTTGACCTCACTGGTTTCCATAGCAACCCTATAACCTGTTAAAACACCCTTAATTTTAGCTTTAAGTGCTTATAGCTCAAAAACGAGCTCGATGACCCCCAATTTTTATTATTGAACATTGATTAGCATGTTAAGATACAACTTTCTGCAAAGTTAAAAAAATTTCTACGAAGCAGTTTCAGAGCCACCTTAAATTTTTAAAAATTTAAGGTGCCTCTGAAACCGCTTTGTAGAAATTTTTTTAATTTTACAAAAAGTTGTATCTTTACATGCTAATTATAACGCAACAATAAAAAATGGGGGTCACCGAGCTCGTTTTTGAGTTATAAGCACTTAAAGCTAAAATTAAGGGTGTTTTTAACAGGTTATCCTGTTACTATGGTAACCAGTGACGTCAAGAAAATGACCAGAACATATTCACCAATCATTGGGCATTTATTTGATACCATTATTGTAGCATCAACTGATAAAGATTTCTAGTACAGACCCGTCAAAAGTGTAAGAGCTGAAAAATGCTTGAAAATGCTGGAAACCGATACCAGCCACCTTAAATTACGAAAAACATTACCTTTGAACATCTAAAGGAAGACACAACCATGGCTATAAATATAGATTTTGAAGATGCGCAGAAACAACTTGAAAAGTTTAGCCTTAATTTTTCAAGTTGTAATCCATTTCCATCCTAGCCATCCGCAGCCAAAGACACTTGTTAACAGTTTCAGTGCTCTAATATAGCGATTTTTAATAAAAAATAGACCATTACTTTTAGGTTTCCTATGACACAAGTATACATTTTGGCTGTTCAAAAATCTGTTAAAATCCGTGACAAAGTCCCTCAACAGGAGGCTAGCTAAAGTTGGGGATTTACATGACCGTTTCTGTTAACAATGAAGAAGGGTCATACAGCCGAAAAGTCTGTGTTTTGATAAGCAATTTTGATATTTTTATATCTTCCAATATCGATTAAATTATTTACATGACATGCCAAGGAGTTGAGGGTGCTGGACCAGCGAACCAAAACGAAAGAGAATCGAAACGAAAAATTGCAATCAATTTTTAAACATCAAGCAGCAGTTGAAATATCGAAAATAAATCTTGTATTTCCAATAAAAGCTGGAGTAATATAATTTGCTTTTATCTCTGACATTCATTTGAAACTGGCCACTTCGCCCGCCCAGTGTATAAAACATAATTTATGATATCAGTCATAAGTGAGTGATATGACATTGTGATGTATGAGTGATATATGGCATGTGACAGTTCGATTACTTGACAATTCCGCTCGCTTTTAAAATTATCCACTCCTTGAAGAAGACAGAATTGTCGAAACGTCGGTTTTTTTCATATATCATATACCTATTAACTATGATCAGCATTTATGTACTATAGACAGCAAAGGACAAAACTAGATTAGAAAAATAATTTTGACACAATGAGCATACTCAGAATGTCCTCCATTCTCCATGTACCAAAACTATCGGTAGGTACTGGGTACTGGCAACTAACTGCAACTGGACCACCAGACCAGCGTCTATGTAGCGATTCTGAGAAAAGCCTTTACGGTTTCCGCTGGACATTCGAGTTACAAAGGCAAAAATAAAGAAACCAAAAATAACTCGTAGCATGGTGACCGTTTGAATACAGTTAAGTAAAGAACTTATGGAAACTTTAGCTCTCAAGCAGACCCCGGGAGAGAAAAATGATTTTGAAGTTCTCCATATTTTAGTTAAAGCGGACGTTTCACGTCAGTTCAGAACTAAATAACCACTCGTTTTAAGCATTTTTACGAGGTTTCACAATAATTTTCTCAAGAACGCTTTAGAACAGGGTCACTCATAGAAATGAATTACAGTGAGACGGTTTCAAATAGTATACAATATCGTTGCAGTTCTTTGAGTAGAATTTTGGTAATTAATTTGTGCACTTATTGCTCATATTTTCAGCGGAATCCGTCTGTTGTAATGGTAAGTGGCTCGGTGATACGGAAGAGTATGAATGATAAATATTTTTAGTCTTTTATGGTATTTGTCCTGATATTCATCTTTAAACATGGCAGCAAACCACGCTAAACGACTAACAATGTCCCACGATCAAATCCCAGTATTAGCATTATTTGTGCTGAGCCCTTCTAAAGCTAAAACGAGCTTACCACTGATTTAAAATAGCAATGAGAGTTAACGCATTCACACATGGATCTCGTAAACCCAGCAGAGAAGAAAAAAGGTTGTTTTAGTGTTTGTGTATAAAAGGGACGAGGCTGCAGTTTCACACGATCATATGAAGCAATCTCGCTCACAATAGGTTTCCACTAATCGTTAACACTCTTCTTATCCTTCGACCAATTCAAACTCAGTTTTTACGGCATGCATTGTTTTGTCATGTTTGTTACCGCAATGTGTCTTTTATTTCCGTTGAAGTATTCACCAACTTCCAATGCGTTTTTGTAATTTTGAAAAGCCCTATAATTGACTTACAACGCTGAAATTCTGTTTGGGCTAGCTAAATATCGCCCACAGGAAAGCCAAACAAAGTTTCGTGTTTCTTTAAGATTGGTGGAGGACAAAAATGTTTATTTTTAATGCGTGTCAATAGATATAATACGAAAATGAAACCTTGAACCACGATTATTTCTGAAGTTTTCAATATTTTAAGTCGTTTCTGTTTTTTGATTTTTTTTTTGTCATGCAATGCAGTGCTAAACCGATCAAATGTTTAGACGGAATCTTTTTTAATTTTATTTTTTACTGTTCCATAATCTTTAAATCATTTAACACTTTTGTAAGTAAGCGAAAAATATACGACCCAAAACGTCTCACGCACCGAAAAAGCTGTGAAAATTAATAAAGGAAAACACATTTTACATATACGCCGTGAATTCTTTTAAAGCTTAAGGGGGGAACCAAAGGAACCAGCCGAAAAAAAGATTTATTCTGAAAATCGATATATCTTCAGTTGTTTACTTCTGGATAAATATCGACAAGGAGTATCTTACATAAAATAATGATTTTACAAAAATCTGTGGTTTCATTAGCTTTTATTATTATGGTTTGATTTTAAAAAGATAAAATTCAAGACTGTCGCTTTATGCAAATAACTAACACATATATATGCTCCGCTGCCCAGTAACGCACACATGAAAAAGCATTAAAATGACACGTCCTTTTTTTACTTTTATCTGTTTTAAATCGCATATTAATTGTTAACTGGAAATGAAAATTATTCAGCGTTGGGGAGGAAAAAATTAAACGCCCACTATTACCTCTCAATTTCCAAATTGAACATTTATTTATATGCAGTATTGTTGTGTGTTTGAATTTCTTCGGGTTATTTTTTTTTCGGCGGAGTTTGTTCTTTCCGTCTTGAAGGAAATAACATCTGCTGGTAGTTTTGACGAAATTTGACAATTCTTCCGGCCGTCACTAATTCTAATTTTGTCTTGCAGCTTCAAGAATATTGTTTGCCTCGCGTGGATAAGAATCAACTTCGTCTCTTCATCCAAACGCGTTCTTGCAAAACTGAAACTGTGAAACTCGTAATTCACTTTGCGTAAGGCTGAGATGAAGAGTTTCTATGCTGAGCATAGACTGGCTATTTGTCTATCTACAGCTGAAAGGAAAATTAAAAAAATTTGTTGCATAAATTAGAATAAATTTGACACCGAATTGCACTGATATTTCCATTAAAAAATGTCACTGCAAGTATCACAGATTTGTGTACTGTCTTGATCAGTAAATGTAAAAATTGATAAATTGCACACCGATACGAGTCAAAAAACGGCTTGTTCGCTCATAGTTTTTCGACATGTGGTTTTCTCAAGTAGTTAAAAAAATCTCAAGTAAAGTGAAGAGTCAACACCCAAAATAGAATAATTTCATTAACAAGCAAAATATATCATGTCGAGCAGGGCATGAGGGATGTTTTCGTAATCTAAAATGAAAATAGCGATAAGTTTATGCGGCAACATAAGCTAACATAGTGAAACTGAACAAACCTCGTTTGATGGAAAGTTCGCGATGATCGAACCGCCAAACGCACTTATTAGACCAAAACCCAAACCCAACTTGTTCAAACGGTCGAGAAGATGATCCGCGGAGTCCAGACCTTTGGTGAGCATTTGGAACTGAAGGTAGCGTACAAACAAGCTTAGCACCATCAAGACCATGGAGAAATTGAAGAACTCCGAGAAGATATTTGCTTCAGGGATACGGGCGCCTGTGTCGCTTATGGCGGGAACGAACGGATAGATGTGATCTTGCGAGACGGCGATGCCATAACATAATAGAAATGTGAATGATGTGAAGAGCGCCCAACAAACTGGAAGGTAGCCATACCCGAGCGAAAAGTCACTGATCATGGCTGCCGGTGGATTACAAATGTGGAACTGGTTACAGTCTACATGGCCGTCAAGAACAAGTTTTCTCGTCGCTTTTTTAAATCTGGTAGTATTCTGTAAGCCAGCACAAGGACCACAAGGTCAACTGTTAATACACTCTTCTTTTTATGTTCCCTGCTTTGAATACCACACAACAAAATCCTATATGCCGCCGCGAAAAACAGCGACTCGTATGCAAATTTTGGGCAACTGACAAAAGCTGAGCTAAGAAATAACGTACCTCGCGTCACCAATTAAGCGGGATTCAAAAGGAATTGATTGGTTGAAATAAAAGAGTTTGGTTTACAACTCGTAAACATTTGATCAGAAACAATAAAACCCGCTAGAATCGACCTTATCGTCAATCAGCGATTCAAATTTATTTTTTCTTTGTGGCACACTTTTCTTAGGTTGCAATCGAGCCATGTCAGACTGAATTAGAAGTGTTTACATCAAGGGGAAAATTCTCAATATTTGCCCTTTAGTTAAATTTTCATGAATCGATGCTGACATGGGTTATGAGGAAATCAATAATTCATGGCGTTAAAAATGGATTTCATTTCCAATTCCCCAGAGTTTTCAAAAGGAGTTGAATCTGATCCTGCGGGATTTCAGGCATAAGCAAAAACAAAATTGACATTCGAAATACACTAAATCGACAATTGCTTTTAAATCGCCACCACGTCTTCTAAGGGAACTCAGAACCATGTACATGTATACTTTTCAAATGTTATGAATCGAAATAAATGCATTTATGTGATTTATCCTACCATAACACGAATAATCAAGGCTCCCCGTTGACATTCTCAAAAAGAATTCATTTGAATGTGAATAATGATAAACTGCGACGGAGATGTTTTCGTTTTAGTTATCGTTCAGTGGTTGTTATTGTGTTTTGTTCGGGAATTGACTTAAATTATTCAAATAAGACAAATTGCTTTTGCCATCTGTGCGGCTTAACAAAAAAATTATCTGGCTTACTACACCAAATCCATCGGTTTAGCTATCGACGTCTCGACACATTATTTCATTATTTCAAACACGTGCCATTTTCAGGGTTCCAAAGGGGAAGGCGTTTTTTCCGTGGTTGTGTGGAACCCTAAAGTTCTTGTTTGTGGTCTGGTGCCCAGGCTTTTCAATTCCTAGAGCCCAAAAATGTCGATTATCGTCCCCCAGAACCCTGAGACAATGCAGTAAAGGCCTATAGGCATATTTCATCTATCTTGAAGCCTTGAAGCTGCCCATTTTTTTGAGGTGAAGCCATCTTTCTGGCCCTATGAAATCTTTTTTTTTTTTACAGAAACCTCTTGAAGTTGCTAACAAACGGACTGGGGCATATTTCAATGTACATCCACTTCTATGCCTCTGCATCGCTTTCTGAGAAGTGACTAGAAAGATTTGAAAACGTTTTTGTCTCAAGAATGCTAGTAAAAACTATCAAGCGAACTGCTGCCACCGACACGGCGCTACATCAAACCATATTAGTAATCAGTGATAAGGCAAACATCTTTAAATAAATTAAAGAGAATATCTATTTCACAATTTAAAGAGCTTAATGCATTATATTTATGCCTGATTAACTACTGTTTAGGAGTTTCCCAGGCAGAAACAAAACACATCATAATCCATAGACCATGCTAAAATTGACCCGATTTAAGTTTCCGAATTATTATAAAATAAAAATACTCTTTATTTGAAAACATGCACTTTATCAGCTCAATTTAAAGAGGGAACAGAACAAACAACAGGAACAATGTCCCTAGCCCCAAAGACAATACCGGGGACAATAGCAACTGCTACGTAGCTACACTAGAAGACCAGTAGAATTACTGACAAGCTTACGAGAACTGCTATTTGCTACTGAAACCTGCTGCGAAGGATGCTACATTGCTTCAACGGTTTCCGTAATCGCCATCCTAGGCGTTAGCCAGTTTCAGACAAGACAAACAAGCAGCTCTATTTTTTCTCACAGAAATAACATAGACACCCAATACAAAAACAAGAAGGGATTAAAAATTTTCTAAAACAAATTAAAAACTAGTAAACTTAATTTATTATTTTTCCTGTCTAGAAATTTTTATGCCATCCGGGAAAAGCCCTCATGCCTATGCCATGAGTAAAGCGAGAAAACCTGATTTGAAACATAAAAGTAAGTATTGATTTCAAATGCCCTGACTACCTAAGTAGACGGGAACGTGTTTTAAGAAAGCATAATTGGCCCCGCTCTTGCGCCGTAACAAATACACCCACGCAGACCTCGTTATGCGGCAAAAAATATGTTTACGTGTAGGTATGTGGCAAGATGTATTTCCACACTTAATGTGATTCTGCATTAATTTTTCCATCAAATGCCGTAGGGGTTGTTTTTTTGGCTCTTTCTTCCCTCTATGGTTATGACAATCCGGCACCACTTTTAAAGGATAATGTAAATGGAGTCTAAATAGAAAATTCTCTACAGCTGACAAATCAAGTCAAGGAGAAGTTTTACAAATAAGTGCTGAAAAATAATTTTTCGTAGATATACATAAATGTATTAGTTGTGCAATAAGAAACGGAAAAGGCTTAGAGACGTAAAAGCGGTATTCACAGACAAAGAACGCCATAAAGTGTTCCATTCTCACGATGATAATCCCGTGGCGTCAACGAAAGCTTTTAACAGTACTTAGGGATAAGGAATTCCAAAGAGTTTTCCTAAATGAATAACATTAGGCTCAATCCGATATACGGAATACTTTATCATATATGCAGGAGCGGATCGCTGGTCTTACGTCATGCCTTGCCTACTGATCCAGCTTACTGTTGCCATAAATGTCAGTTGTATAAATGCCGGAGAACTGTTACAAAGTCCAGCTAAACTTTGTATTTATTCAACGTTTGTTTTGTGATGTTTGTTTATGTTCCAGCTTCTGCTTCTGTTCCTGTTTTCCTTTCAGTGAATGAGGACGCCCCTGATTCTCACATGATCCTAAATCTTCAACACCGGCGCACTCGTGTCGAAGCTTGCATTATTTACTCAGCTGAAGCCCCGTTTCCCGACTAATCGCCAAATCCTTTGCGTAACTATTCAGTTAGTCATGTTAATACGTAGTAGATGTACACAATTTATTCCCAATGGATTAGTTAAGTCTAGCGCACATTTGTTTTTCAGTGTCTTGCTTATTTAAACAGTTTCCCATTTTCTATTCATACTTTGTTTACTCTTAGCATTATGTCAGATATTGTTAAACTTCCCTTTTTAAGGAGCATCAAAAAGGGTATTTGTGTTGGTGAAGACTCCAAAAATAACTAAAGAAGATTAACCAACCGTCGTTTCATCTTCCGACAATCAATCTCACATTCTAATTCCTAAGCGTGGTCAACACCTATTTTCTCCTTACCTTATCAACAGATTGTCTTGCAGACAGGTGAAGAGAATTTAGAAAACCTTTAATTGGAAGATATTGTCTTGATGTGGCGCCAAACTCTCGCCACTAGGGTAAAAAGAAACGTATGCTTAACACTAGGGAGAATTAATTTTTTGGTATTGGAATATCCACCACGTGCCAGTACATCGATTTATGAGTCTAAACAATCACTTCCCAGAATTTCAAGAATTTATCGCTTTCTAAAACCACGTCTGGCGGAGATATCTGCCACACTAAGTACAGTTCCGACATAAGGCTCTTGATACAGCACGTACTGCGGAGAGACCATCACTCGATGTAGCTTTTGATAGCCGTGATCAGTTGAAGTGAGTTATCCGGCCAAAGCAGTTCATCATGTGTTCAGTGTGGTGTGTGTTTTTCACACACAAACTGCATCGCCTGGGTTCAACGGGATCTTACACTTTGCCGCCAAAGCCGAAGAAAAGGAGATTGAGCTTCTGGAAATCAAGTAAAGGCAAGTCTCGATATCACGTCAACACACTCAGTAAAGTTCAGTGAGTTTGCAAATTGTGGGGTTAAGATCGAGGACCTCGAATATTGAGGGTATTCTAAGAAATTTGTGCCACCTTGTGGTAAATTCTAAATTCAGTCAGTTCTTCATTTGTTTCAATACTGTTACTACTCAGTTCAGTCCAAAGAACTGGATACGTGTGTCGCCGTTCGCTCCACTGAAGAGTAAGGAGATTAAAGCGAACGGGCAATTAAAGAATAGCGCACTATAAGTTAAAATAACCATGCAGTCTGAAAGCAAGAACGAACTGAAACAACCTAGCGCAAAGGCTTCCACAGTGAGATATTTGGCGGCATCCAGAAGGAGATTTTGCTGCGTACACTTTTGTTTTTGTAAGTCAGTATTACACGCTTATTCACAAGTGCACTTATGGTCTGTCTTAAGCCGACCGAAGCTACGAAACTCGGGCACAAACAAAGTGCGTACCTACAAGTATTTTCCGCGATCGAATAGTTCTTCTCGGCAATTTAAAATAGAGTGTTGCTGCAAAAAGGAAAACAGGGTTTTAAGGCTAACATGATAGTTGCTGACCATTCATGATATCGCCAATATCTTTTGAAGAACAACTTCTCCACCATCGAAAATAATTACCGACAGCCCGGCAGTTACACATAAAACCCCTCCAAGAATCATGACTCCATTTGTCCACAAATGGCTTAAGGTTAACTGTAAAGATGTGATTTCCTACTCCCGGGCGCGCGGGCCAACTGTAAGCCACTGCGCTGTAAAATAGCGCCTTTTGAGTGGAACAGGTTAATCCCTGTTGCGAAGGCATATAGGCAGTAATTTTATCGAGCGTTCACTGCATAAATTTCCTTGTTGGTATATAACACAGATCATGGCAAGAAAGCGAATTTACTATCTAATTTGACACCGATTCGGCTGTGAGTGACGGAGTTTTTGTGAGTAACTGGAGGTTGCTTTGTGTTTCATATCGACTTGCTGATAAGATGAGCGATGTTCATTTAACGCCGTAATATGTATCCGTCGTTTTGTGTTTCATATCTTTACTATATTTATATCCGAGATTTTGATTTTCATTCGACTGTAGATGTTTTGTGTTTTATGCCTTGATGCTTATATCCAAAAAGTCTTGGTTTTATTTTAAAACTATGATGTGCGAGGTTCTTTTGCGTTCATGCCGTAGAAACGTTTGATAGCTACCATAATTTGGCAACAGACTTCACGGTATTCTTAAAATCTCGTCGCAATATAAGCCTTAACCCTTTAAAGACGATCGAAGTTACCTCCAATAATCTCCTTTCCTGAAAATTAACCCGAGAAAAGTGTCTTTGAGCAAAATCGAGCTCAGGGATTATTTTGTGAACTTTACAATACTCTCCGACGATACATTTTACCGTATCTGAGAAGTTTAACGATTTCGCAAAACGTTTCTAAACCCTAGCTTTTTTTTCTGTTAGCCCCATTTACGAGTAATTACAATATTATACAAAGTACAGATTGAAAAAAATTAATGAACGTATATTCAGCAGAATTAACATTAATTAGTAACTATATCCTTTGACTGGTGATATTTTGTGTTATGTAAGCCTCTTTTCTTGCTGTTTTTCAGTTAAAGAGATAAGTTTCCATTTTACTTGGATAAAGCAAAAACGTGTTTGGTTTTTGGAAAACGTGACACTTGGGGCCAGTTCAAATGTGCAACACATTTATAAAGGATTACTCTAACAAGTTATTCATTGAAAAACATAGTGACAAAATGTGGACGCAAATGCCACCTTTTTTTCGTGATATGTCAAGTTACTATCTTTAATGTTCATAAAAAACAGTTTTTCTTTTCACAAGTTTCAAAGTATTATTTAATTACCACTTTTTCTATGATCATTATTTTATTTTGGCCTCCTTAATGAATTGATTTTCACTTCCATCATTCCGTGACAAGTTGTTTACACGAAAGGATTATAGTCAGTTTGGATTGGATTTTAGTGGCTTGACAAGTACGACGTCTTGGATTTGACGTCTCTTCAGACCTATTTTTGCGTCGGTATGCTAAATACGTGGTATTTTCTCTAGACAAATACCTTGAGGATTGACAAACAAAGAGCATATTTTCACGCTGCGTCTGTTCATCCTGTTTCCTTCTTTGTGGAGAACTGAAAACGCTCAGGAATGGTCTAAAATTAGTGGTTTTAATGTTAAGTTCTGCTGCGGGTTTTTTTATGGACCCTCAAAGGATGGAGCTCTCTAGTTATTGTTATCAACACTTTTGATGCGTCTAGATAAGGACCGACAACGAGGTATTTATAACAAGTAGTTTATTTCTGTCTTTTGAGTCAGAAAATAGTAACAATACGTTATCTGTGCGATCTGTTAATGATTCCTTACACTGCTGAATGCTTATTGGACAGGGCACCGAGATGTTTGGCGAAGGCCGGTTACTGTATCGTAACGAGGAACGATTTCCGTTTCTCATTGAGTTTCACGTCGGCGCAACTCTTATTGAAACGCCGCAATGATCTTACAGCATAAAACTTCCAGGACTTTTAGCATCTTTAAAATTAACGAGGGTTGTAGGCGATGTTACTGGCAATATCGGTAATAAGTATTTGACGAGAGTACGAATTTTGGCTTCGCGAGAAATATGTGACTACTATTTTGTTGATGAGTAAGATATTTGTCGACGCTAAGGACCACACAATCGTCACTGAATCGTTCAGGCATTTCGGCAAAAACTGTGGCGAAACTTTCCGAGGCCCGGTAAAGTAAAGTGAGACGTATTTGCTATGAATCACTGATTCGATTTACAATATGCAGTGTTTAATATCTACTACGTAATTCGACGCACCGTGAAGCAAATATTTTCAGGATGCTTTATCACCACGGAGAAAGGTCCAAAAATAAGAACTGCTTAATTATGTACCAGTATAGAATTTTTGAGGAAGAGATTAGGCTAGTCTGCATATTATGATCTTCTAAAGTGTGGCGGTAGATAAGGAAATATGATTGGAAAGGTAACATGACAATACAATAAAAAATATATTTTCTGTCGGTGATACACGCTGCAGCTAATCGGAAAAAGAGTTGCGCGTTCTCCTAACCTGAAATGAATAACTATGACCTAGTCACGGTAGGAACTCAAGAGTCCCCAGTACCTCAGTGTCTATCAAAAATGTTTGATGTTTTCATTGTTAATACACGACGTATGTGGTGCTTATTTATTAGTTCGCAAGCTGTGAGCGTCATTGCTTCATCTACTGATTAAAGGAGCTCTGTCACGGGGATTTCGCTGAATTTTTGGTCTAAACTGTTCTGAAATAAGTGGTAGGCAACTTAACCCATGAAAAACATTATCTTTGAACAGCTTAAGGAAGATATATAAACCTTAATTTGTGGATAGACACCAAACTACGGCTAAAAATATCGATTTTTCGAAGACGTGCGGAAACAACTTGAAAAGTTTAGCCTCAACTTTTCAAGTTGTAATCCAGTTCAATTGTGACCATCCACTGCCAAAGACGCTTGTTAACAGTTTCTGTGTCCTAATATAGCAATTGTTTTATAAACATTGACCATTATTTTTTTGGTTTCCTTCGACACAAATATAATTTTTGGCTGTTCAAAAATCTGTTAATCAAGTCCCAGGCCTCCTGTGCGTGCAGTCAAAACTGACATAGAGCTTGAAATAGGACCTCCACTGACTATTTGAATATATCTTAGAAAAAAATACAGTATAGTGGAGTTATCTTCATCTTGTGAATTTTCACACGAGATATTTGGTAGATCTTGGCCGGGGTGTCAAATGTAACGTAAACCTGTTATGGTGTTAAAAAATCTTCTGATCTGTTTAATACTGTGAGTTCTATTAAAATAACAGATTATGCTCAAAGAAAATTAAACGTACGAACGAAAAAGAGCAATTTGGAAGACGGTCAGGTATCGCCAGGGCTATCCCTGGATATACAATCCCGTACAAGGGCTGGAGTATACTACGTCACGCGACATGTTTATAGCAATCACGCAACTCAAAGTTGTCACGAAATCGAATAGTTGTGTAGGCTAGGCTGCAGGTACAATAATATAACGAGTTCCCTTCTGGGAGATGCTTCCTTTTAAATGTAGTGTACTGTGTGTGTGACCGTAATCATGTCTCACGGAAGCTGTCCCCTGTTTGTATGTGCGCAAGGCCATCGCCAGAGTGACAGGTCACGAGATTTTCTTAACAAAACAGCTTAACTTCGCTTTCCCTTCCCTGCCGATTACTTATGACATAATTACAGTAAAACATGGGATGAGATTCATTGCTGAATGAATGCTCTCCCTCCTCCTCCGACCCCCGACCCCCTCCCCCCGTCCCTAACGTGTTTTTACTACGTGACCGGCGTCGATCGAGCGGCCCGGTAAAAAGGCGTTTTGTGTTGCTAGCTTGTGGCGTATGCACACACGATCTCAGTTTGCCCCTGTGATCGTGAGAGATCGATCGAACAGCTTTGAAATAGCTGTTAGCACTTGGCGGACGTTCCAATTTACAGACGTTATTTAATTTACGTCATGTTCAAATTTTCTATATGACCTTTTGTTTGACAACCGTCTTTCTTAGGATCTTTCGCTTTAAAACGCTAGTTTTCTTCATTCTTTCGCTTTGTTTTTTCAAAATCTGAGAGCTTAAACCTGGAACAGGGTGGTAAAGCGGAGAGGGAGGCTGGGGGTCCCAATCACGAATCACGTAACTATATTTTAGACCATTTCACGAATCACGTATTTATATACAATACTGACGAAAATTTAGTTAATTCCCGTGGCATTTACCTTTTCCTTATAGCAAGACTTAGTCAAGTCCTAAAACGCATAAATCGAGCCAAGACGAGAGAATACGTCCTCCACACAAAATCAGTGTTTGGCTTCATGATTCAGTGAAAATTTTAAACTTTAGAAAGGGCCAACGGACAAAAATAAAGGAACCGGATCCGGGTCGCCCACTACCTCTCGGAACGAGATACTTCATTGGTTCTTTAAACAATAGATAACAGCTCATAACAATGCCCCTAGCCCTGAATAACAATAGAGGTAGTGTTTACAGCGGGCGAATGAAAATAGAGGTTCTGGAGAGGTAGTGTCTTACTGCCGGATCCTGGTGGATCTGATCAGCAAAATGTAGAGATACAAGCCCGGGGGTGGGGGACTCCAACATGAAATGGACGGGGATGCTCGTCGGAAATTTTGAATTTAACCCCTAAAAGAGACCAATCTGGGTGTGGCCGAACGTTATGGAGACCCCTAAAAGAGTAACTATAACGAATCAAAATTCTTTCTTTTTTTGTTATTTCTTCGCGTGCAACCCTAAACGAGACCTTGACGGCTAAAAATAATCACATTTTGCCCAGAGCACCCTAAGCGAGGCCAAAATCCGAAATTTACACCCCTAAGCGAGACGACGAGTATCCCCGTCAGCGTTCCCGTCAGCCGGAATCACGAATCACGGTCCTAAAAATAAGCAAATCACGCGTCATACTAAACTAGCAATTCACGGATCACGGCCAGATTTGAGCCGTTTTCACCTGTCACGCACTAATTAAGATACGGTAAACAAACTTCTGCCATAACAAGCCAACTTGAATCCCATTGATGTTATATAATTCAGTGCAATCCTTTACCGGCTTATGTGAACGTCTGCGAACAGTGTGGAATGAATTTTAAAAGTTACTGTTATAGATTTCTGTTGGGAAGGGCAGATGAACTCGTTTTTCGAACACCTTTTATGAAGAATCACATTAAATCAGCGGCCAAATTCTCAAGTAGATCGTTATCTTTCAAGTGAAAAATAAATGAACGAAATCGAGTATGGACATTGCCCTCGAAAATTAATAGCTATAGGAAAATAAGCTCATATAGTCATCATTAGAGTAATATTCCGGTAATTTGGCATGAACAAGATAATTAGCAGCGTTTCTCAGCAAGTATCAATTCAAACCATTAATGACTAAACGAATTAATTTACGGCAAAACAAAAGGAGGATTGAAGAACAAAACCTCTCAAGGCCAGCAGTAATTTCTCTTTCATTGTTAAACGACTCCGCCTGAGGTCGTGCAATAAACAACATTCCGTTTATCCTTTACAAAAATAATGCCACCCGATCGATAGAAGTATGTCAATAAGTGTTAATGTTTTCTGTCTGTAAAAATACGCATTTTAAATGCCTTGAAACAATAGCACTGACCAATCACATGGCTGATAAGTTCTTTAGCCCTGGAAATAGACAAATATCTTGCACACCTCATATATTGCTCGTTCGGCTGCTGGGACACAGGGCATGCCAAAAGATAGCATGTAATATTAACTCATATCCGGGATTTCGTAACGGCTGTTGAGTCTTTTTGGGATCTTTTCACCCCGTTTTTAACCCGAGACCTGGGGAACATGCAGCCAAGAGGAAACCAAGCACGGAAATTCACTCGTCACTGATTATAATGAATTCGCCGTCCAGTCGTCCGAATGTGTGTTTAAAGTCATATTCTTTTTGTGTCACCAAATCCTGGAGAAAGAAGCACTAACGTGGGTTGCCTTTCAAGGTAAGGAGCACTGCAAACAGCATGTAACTGAGAGGGAGAGGCGATTAACATTCTCGTTCTATCAGCTAATTTATGGCTGAATTCTTTGTCGGAAGATGTAAACATCGTAATTATGTCCACATTACACAGATTACATTCGATCCTAACCCCCGAGCATGTAGTTCTGACAGATTCAGGTTTTTAGCTAAGCAATCAACGGATCGGAACTTACCATTTATACGTGCGCTCGTTGAGCACAAACCATCACAAAATGTTTGCGTAAGAGGATTAACTGGGGAGCTTAAAATCAGCAGAAACCATGTTCCCTTTCCGAGTCATTTCGAGCACGAAGTGAGCAAGACATGAGCTATTAATCAATCATTGTTTCGACAATGAATCAAAACAGAGGTCAATCGTGGAACATTGACTTCCACGCATCTTTATTAACGAAGTTTTTTCGTGATTTGACAAGCAACGGTCCGCAGAGTGAGGCGTTCTTTTATCGATATAAGCTGCAACAATTTTTCTCGTTGTATTACATTGGAACACATTGGCCCAGCTGAAGGTGTTGACGGACGAGTTTTCAAGTGGGATAAATTTTCACCATGTTTACATTGATCTCGCTTAAAAATGGAAAATTGCAAACCTTAACAACAATCTTTAAATTCCTTACGTGATACAAAGTACTTTACTAAAAAATGCACTTAGAAAAGGTTCACTAAATCAACTACCGCGGGATTGGATTTATTTAAAGTACTCCAATGTCTGCCCGCAGTGACGTCATTGCGGTCCGACAATTTGTCAGTCTTGTTCTTGTCAGAACCACTTTATTTTAACTGCCGTTATGCACGCAACAACAAGTTTTAGATTACTGCAGGTTGAAAATGATTCGTTGGAGTTGAAGTTGACAAAAAGAGATTATCTTTTTACAACAGGGTATAATCGATTTATTTCCCTCCTAGTTCGATAATAACATGTAACAACGGTAATAATTCTCAGAATTTACGTTTCCGTTATTGCTCAACTGTAGGCTATTTTCATATCAATAAAATATCAACTCAACTATTTTTATAGTCCTTATCTAATAATTCTATTTGAAGTATCGTTCATAGTTATAATTAGCCATGCATTCCGCTTTACCTTCTTTGGATGTGTGAATAAAATCTTTCCACGCATGGAAACAAGAGCAAAACATCTTCTCAACGAGTAGTGGACAAAAAACTAAACGCCTGGACTCGGTTGTTCTAACTGCAGAACAGCCGAGGCAGTTTAGCGGGCAGAGCTTAGTCTCGTGCTAGGCCCGCACTCGTGCATGCTGTTCTGCAGGCTACGGTTGTTCCGTCAAGGTCTCGTTTAGGGTTGCACGCGAAGAAATAACAAAAAAGAACACCCAGATTGGTCTCTTTTAGGGTTTAAATTCAAAATTTCCGACGAGCATCCCCGTCCCTTCCATATGGGAGTCCCCCCCGGGGGTTCAGAGTATGGATAACGCTATCTACCGGATAAATCACACTCCAGTGAATAGCGTAGTTTACCCAACTGATAGTGATTTATCCGGTGGAAAGTGTTATCCATATATCCACCCTTTGAGCAAGTCTGCCGAATGGAAAACTAATTCAGTAACAGTAAATACCGGAAATAAATCCAATTAAACAACCACTAATTACTCTCTAGCAGCTGTTGACATGTTCTACCAGAATCAGGATTTTTTTCTCTCTTTGGAGTTTCTGAATGAAATACAATGTGTGGTCATTAAAATGAAAGCTTCTGAGCAGTAATGTCATATTATCTTGCGAGTTTCACGATTTTGTTCTTCAGATAAAATTCCAGAAAGTTTGTAAAATTTACAGTATTATTAAGAGTTGGGCTCTCGTAGATAAGCATGCACGCGGCGTTGGGGTCGACCCCGATGTCTGTAACCAAAATAAGCGGTTTATTTTACAATGTGCCGGCCAAAAGACCTTTGTACGTGAAGCGTTCCCAGCAATGTAGATGTGAAGTTTACACCCTTGTTTTATTACGCCATTAGAGGGAAGTTAAATAGTTTTTGACGTGGTTTTTCACGAACATGGTCACATACCTTCAGTCGTTAGTGAAAAATGAAGCCAGAGTGGCAAGACAGGCCCGGAAAAAAGCTGCAATTGCTTTGAAAACGATTTGTAAGTTGTCCTTGTCAGTTTTGATGCATTTGATACAGGTAACACTAGCACAGACAAAATAATGACTATCAAAATTACAAGGCAATTGGATTTCAAAATATATAACCCAATTCTATAGTGTTTCAAAGGTATTGCAGTTTAACAAATGCCTGGAAGGATTTTAATTTGCTGTTTCTCTTGTTCCGAACTGACAACGGCATCGTCGACAACCTTACTGACATTCTATCGCCTCTTTTACAATCTTTTACATTCGATTCACAACTCCTTCAGTTGAACATGTTTCTATTGCTGTAACAGCCATGACAGAATCTCCTTCATCACTTGTCTTCGAGGAATATTTATTGTTGCTGTTTATGACTCATGATGGTTGGTGTCGATATGTGTTTTGCCAATGAGATCATTTTTTTTTTTGCTTACACAGAAAACAGGAAAACTACTGAATAACTTGCTTGCATAACTGTTTGATGCAAACTAATTGTCTAGAATCAATTAACCATCGGTGCTTAACTCTATTTGACAATACGTAAGTGGAATTCGATCGAAATAATACATAAAGTTTCTTAACACAATCTTGCGATGTTGGACATTACTTGAGCGCAAAAACACTAAATACTTTTCTCCTTCATTGTTTTTTCTTTGCTTCTTTGTTTGTTTGTCTTTAATTTAGAATTACTATTACTCTCCCTTTGTTTATTATAATTATAATAGTTCATATCGACATAACGAACAGACTGAAGTTCTGCTCCTCAGTTGTATCCACAAAACCACGAAGTTCCTGTTCCACAAGTCGGTATATCTGAAGGCTTGTTTCAGCCAAGTTCGTTCTGCTAAGTATCACAAATTTTCTAAACCCATTACATCTTTACAGTGTGATCTTATTAACTGCTGTAAGTTAACTAACAAGATGAGCACATCATTGATTTAATTTTTGGTATTTTCTAGTATTTGTTGATCAGTCAATACCAGACACGGTCAATCTGTTAGCACCCACCCGACATCACTGTTTACTGCAACATTTGGCCGGATAGTGGTACTTATCTAATGACGTATTCTTATCGTTTGCAGCCAGCTCGTTCCGAAGGACTCCGTTTATCACGAAGCCGATGAGTTACGTGGAAATTCTGTCTGTGAGTTATGTTAATTGTTTTGGTAATCCAATTATTTCTCATTATTTTAAACATAACTCAGTGATGTCTAGCAGTTTCAGTCTTTCTAGATACATGTATCCCACAGAATTTAGACTTGAAAAACATATATTCCAGAGAGTGATGCGAGAAAAAAAATTCGTCCGTTGAATTTCCAATGAATAATGTCCTTGTGTGTGTGTGTGTGTGGTTTTTTTTTTCAAATAAGCAAAGATAACAGAATAGATAACAAATGATTTCTTTTTGCTTGCCCGCACCCCTATAGCTACCCCCGGGGGTAGCTGTAGGGAGCCCCCTACCCCAGCATCTCTCAGCTCTCTTCCTGCAGGAATTAGCATATAAAGATCACACGACTATGCTTTACAAAATCTCATAAACAACAAACAATATTTTCGATGATATCCCTGGCAAAAATATGCAATACTTCTTCAGAGTTCATTTTAGTTCGTGGCCGCCATTTTGGTGTACCGTACCCAAATGGTCAAACATGTACAACATAGTGGCCACAAAGGGCTGTAAAATCCATGCAGTTGTCTGATAATTATGAAAAAGAAAACTCCATAGAGCTAAAATTTGCGCTGATATCTTCATATACTATCAGGTTTTGTTTCATTATATTTCTACACCCGAGTCAGTTCTTCCTTGATTTTTTCTGCGAACTTATCTTAGCGGTGGAGCCTAGGCCCCATAGCAATGTTTCGGTTTCAGTCTCCTGTGTGGTCGCCGACATGATCGTCCGTGCATACTTTCATTTCTCGTCCAATTACGAACGGAAACGCACCAAAAAGTATGACTTCCTCTGTAATACCTTGACATTTTAATCAGGCTATTAAAAACCACACACACAAAGGAAAAATGTTCAATTAACGCTCATGTGACTTTAAGTAGCGATTACGTGCGTAATGAGACGGTTGAAGCTGAAGTTATTGCTTCATTCGAACTTCAATGATCGCTCAGTTAGAATCGTTACGTCTATTCTATTGGCGCTAACGAATGCCACTTTGATATTAATTCAACACAAATTAACCGGATTAATCTGCACAAGCCGACATAAATACTAAAAGAACCGAAGCTCATAATTATTCTGATATTCCTTATCAAAGGAAAGTACTTGTCAGTAAAACAAAAGCTACAAACCAGCGGAACAATCATCTCTATTATTCTGGTTTGGGCGTGCTCGCTAATTTTACACCTTTCTGAGGGCATGAAACATTGTGTGATTTGAGCGTAAAGTAAACACTTCAATGCGTGTTAATAATACCAACTGGCGCCATTAAAACACTACCAATCTCTCTAATACGACACTTGGACCAAAATAAACCAAAACTTCTATTCCTATAAAGACCAATATAAGGAGACATATTATTCCTTCGTGTGATGCTGTTCGTGACCGCACAGGTTTTAATGCTAAGTACCAGGGTGGGTGGGAAAGGTCGGATATCATACGCTTGACGGCATCTCTTAACATAGCTTTGCTTTGAGAGATGACTACTGAAGAAAGCGAGTGACTAAACGCTCTTAAACGAGATCGCTGAGAAACTCACTCGAAGAAATTATGGAGACGTGTCTAAAAAGAAGACGCCATATGGGTGGAACGTGGCTACTCATGTTAGACGTAAGTTAAATTGTTCCCGTGTTTTAATGCAAATTGTGCCGTCATCTAACCTTGGTGGTTCAGCCGCGCGCGGAATCTATCGAGTGGGTGATAACACGAAATCTCACGTACAGATTAACGACGAAAGCGCCAGAAGAAATTCGAAGGAACGTACAAATCGTTTAATTCCTTCGCAGCAGGAGAAGGCTTTCAAAGTTTCTTCGTACTGATTGGATTTTTGGGAAAAGCAGCTTTATAAACGCTCTATTTATCCAGTTGGCGCTAGTTTTGAGATTTTCTCTTTAAGACCGCGTTCAGCGATCATGACTATTGTGAAAGCACCGACAAAGGTAAGAACGAAATAGTTTTGTAATACAGAACGAGTTTTCCTTGTTCGATGATCCTGCCAAGTCACAATGCTTGACGCTTACTAGAAAACACAAACTTGAAAAGAAAAACGAACTCGATTTTGGCAAATGCAAAATTAATGATGATGAATTACTACGCACGTGCCATAGTTAATCGATTAACTATGGCACGTTGGTAGGGCATTCGTTAGCGCCAATAGAATAGACCAAAACATTGGCCGACATTCCTATGAATTCTCTCATTCACAAAAGCCTAAGTTGTCGGGTCGGCAGCGTTGTACGGTAAGGGAAATCAAATTTCCTTGATACCTCGTGGCCGCCACACATAAATTATCAGAGATGTAGCAGTAGACGGTTGAAACACTGCATGTCTCTAAAAGGGAGAATCAATATTCACAAAAAAAATGTGACTGAAAATTATCTGTTGTAAGAGCAAACATCTTGCGGTAACCGAAATGTCGAGAGAGAATAGTTGAATTTTGGTCGTCGCCAGTGAATCAGCTGCATG
Source organism: Meandrina meandrites (assembly GCA_963693305.1). NCBI lineage: Eukaryota > Metazoa > Cnidaria > Anthozoa > Scleractinia > Meandrinidae > Meandrina > Meandrina meandrites. The sequence goes on from OY855910.1 coordinate 31,348,746, forward strand.
TCCGTACTATAACGAGGTGTCTACAGTTTATATGTCAGGGTTTAAATGAATTTTGCTCAAGTGAGCATAATAACAAGGTGTGTGTTATAGCTCTTGAGTTCACACGGACTTTACTCTTCCCAGAGCCAAGCGAACTGTTTGCAGTAGCGAGTTTGCCCCGGGCGTTGTCAGAATTTTAATACGCAGAGCTAAGTAGCAATCGATTAGACACGGGAGCACTGGTTTCTCTCTAACACTCCAGTACGAGGAAACTATCTGCTCGAAGTTTTAATACCTATTCCTGTGTTCAGTTTGCAAATTACAACTGTTACTCGCACTACAGTTTTTCGGACTTGCAATAAACAGCATTGCACTTGAAAACAAAACAAAACCAAGATTCTTGTTGGCTGACTACCCCAATCGGCTGCAAAAATGAGGAGGGCAGGATGTATACAGGTTATCTTGCCTTCCGCATTTCCAGGCTCCTTGCATCGCTTGGAAGTACTTTTTTTCCTATTTTTCTGGTAAGCTTTTCTTGTTGTAGATTTTGAATTTCGAGTCGAAAAAAAAATTCTTTTTAATCTGATTTTTGGGCACACTCGATCTAGATTTCAAACTGCGTTTCATCATAGCCTCGCATTCTCTACGTTTATTTTATTTATTTTCTGTTTACAAGGCACGGAAATCAATTCAACTTAAGGAATCTTGAAATACGTGACAATCAGGGTGTTACTCTAAGCGTTCTTTAAAATTGTTGAATCAACAGGAACACCAAGTGGTTAGATTAACGGGGAATTTCGGCATGATCCAGATTTGCTGCTTTAATCTCATTCAAAACGCATACCCTGGGTGCCTGAGGTTGTAGGTTTCGTTCGAGAGAAGCGCTGACGACAGGAACGGAGGCGCAGCTTCGCGCTGACTGACTGACTGACTGACTGACTGACTGACTGACTGACTGACTGACTGACTGACTGACTGACTGACTCTTTAACTCGTTCTTCTTTCGTCCAGGTGTATCCAATAGCTTACTTGCGGCAAATTTGTTTCTTTTTTACCCAAAAATGTATTTATTTTGAATCGTATCTCGTATTAATAGTTGCTTGTAGAATTCTGGCTGACATAAGCTATGTTTCTTCACAACTCACTTTACTTTCGCTGCTTTTCGGCGCTCTTTCCTTATTAAAATTTTACCGGCTTTGTTCTCTTTTGCGCGCGCCTTCCGCACTTTCTTGAAAAACTTAAAAGCCATTTACACCAAATGACTGGTCTTGTGGGAAACAGCAGTTAATTTTGTTTCCCGAGGAGGAGACTAGAGAAAAATTGTGATTACCCTCTGATGTCATAGATTTTGGAATGATGCCCGGCGCTCAGAAACTTTTGGCGGGAAACAGCTTTATTGTTAGATATCATGTGACCTCGAAGTAGCGCGCACTGTTGGAGGGATGCCCGGGGGGGAGGGCACTCCCTTATAAGGGCTTAACGGGGACGTGCGGCCCGACAGGGTATGGTTTTCAGGATTTTTGTCTTGAACGGGGTATCTATTTCGCCCCTTTTTGTCTTAAACGGGGTATCTTTACATGGACCAATGTCTTAAACAGGATAAGCAAATATGTTTATTTTATAGGAACTTATAGCCACAAGCTGAATTTTTACATGTTCTTCCTTAGTGTTGACTTCCATTGACTTTGGTATTGATACCAAGCTTAATTCCCGATTGGTTATGCTACAACAAATATCTTAGACAGGGTATCAAAAATTGGCATTCTGTCTTAAACAGGGTAGGAAAATCAGAGATTCGTGTCTTAAACAGGGTCAGGGTTTGGGCGGCCGGGCCGCACCTCCCTACCCGAGATTCTGTCAAGTACCCCCCCCCCCCCCCGGGGGGATGATCCTGCTATACAACGAACAAGCTTATATCCTAATGTACTCGTTAAAGGCTCGTTTGTAGACGTATACTGCTGCAACCACCCCTTAACTAAATCTCGCACTGTTATTCTTTAGCGAATGGAGGCCTCATCTCTTGAGGACATTCTCTCGTCTACAAGCCCCGATACGTATTCTCCAGGCGAGGAGGACAGTGAGGGGACTAGTTCGTCATCACAGTGTGCTTTTACATTTCCGGGAAGCGCGGACGAAAACGAAAATGAGGTGCAGTAAATTATAAGTATAAATTCACTCTTTCTAAGACAGAAAATGCAGTGAAAATTGTGCTATATTTTGCTAACACCGTTTCCGAGTTCGAGCGGCTTTTCTTTCTTACCTAGACATGGTAATTGAGGGTGGTAAAGGGTATTTTCGTGACCCGTGATCCGCCCCTTTAAATTCCCGTGAAATGTGAAATGGCTATTTTTTCCCTCGTGAATTGTGATTTCCATAGTCGTCGTGGTGGTCGACGTGAACCGTGATTTTCCAAAACGTTCTCTTTTATTTTCCGTGAAGCGTGGAATGCCAAAGTCATGTTTTTCGTAATTTTTCTTATTTTCCATGAAACATGATCTATACCCACCCCCCCTCCCCTTACCACCCTCGTAATCCCCCCACAGTAACATACTTTTCGTTTCAATTCGTATTGTGCTGTGCAATTCTGAATTGGCGCATAATTCTAATTTGCCGCCAGTGTAAAGTCATGTTTTGTGGTTTGCGGTGGTGTAGTTGTTTTGTTGTATTGAGACACGGTGTAGGATTAACGACATGCATGCATATATAGATACATAATTTATGAATATACACATAATTTACTTGATTAAATACAGGTCAGTTAAAATGGAAGCATACAGTTAAAGTGCAGCTACAAACTTCAATAATATATCAGTTAAGTTTCAAATGGTAAATCCTCTCTTGATAAAACCGTGAAACCAAAAATTGACTGAATAAAATGAAAAATCCAATTTAGAGTAATTACAACGGAATGTAAAGTTATATTGTTACATTATTTTTGCTTTGTCATTAGTAAGTCAACTCGTCGACATATATTAAAACTGCATGTTTTACTTTTACTTGGAGTCGATGAAGGCAAATTAACTACCCTGGTAGCTTTCAAGACGTTTCGGAATGGCAGTCCTTTTCATTACGACCAAATGAGACAAAGAGGGTCGACTCGAGTGAGTGTTCTGAGTTCGGTTTCGCTTGTTTAAATAATGAATTCGAATCTTTGAGCAACAAATAACTTTTGGTCTACTAAGCGCTGAGAGCTAAAGGAGGGCAATGTTTCCATTTTTGACATGTTTTAGGTAGAGCGGGAGCAACACTAGCAGGTATTTTTATAACAGAAAAGCAAGATTCAGTACTGTTTTGGATGCTAAATGTTGTTGTGTTTAATAATAAATAGTTTCACTTCAACAACACCAATATCACGTTATCATATGAGAACGAAAATTATTCTTGATATTGTAACAAGTGCAGGATCGTGCAGGCTAAGAATCCCAGATACTTGCCTGTCCTCTAAAGCCAAGTCTTGCACGAGATATGTCCCAGGCATGTGCTAATATCGGTGTGTTTCTTTTCAAAGTTGCCGTACGACAGAGTGAAAATTCGTTGATAAGCTAAGCATGACCAACAAACGAATTCCTAAAATCCTTGTAACACCCACGTTTTGTAGTAATTCATTACCGAAGTGTAAACTTTAAATAAGAGAAGTTACTCTCTTTTGAATGCACTGCACACTGCACACTGAACCCGTGTAAGGACTTGCAACAAGAATTTCTCTCAAAAATAAAACCAAACCTTAAACATACATGTAAAAACAAATACGAGAAATTGGGCGCCAAATTTGATCACAATCGTAATTTCAAGTGCACAGGAATGCCATTTACCTATTCATGCATTCGCTCGCCCCTACTTCGAGTATTATTGACCTTTATTGCTTAACGTCAAATGTTTTCCTTACAGGCAAAAATCGAAACAGAGGAAGAATCTACACGGCGTGCAGGTGAGTCTGTATGTTTTAGTGCACGTTTTTGTGGCTGTGTAACAAAACGCAGGCCTGCTATTGACATTACCTTTCCACTAATTCGTGTTATCTCAGCCCGCTTCCCCTTAACACTGCTCCGGATCTCGTCAGACCTTGCTCTTACAATTGTTTTAAACCTTGTCTAAAACACTGTGAGGAGTTCAAGTTGTTGTGTCTATGTGAATCACGATCTTGATCTCCACGGGGTAGCCCTGTTTCCTGTTCTTTTCAATGCCGGGCACTTTACCTTGTATCACTATATCGATCCGGCACAGGTAAATTATTTATATAACCGAAACTGTGTAGGAACGTGTAAGTGTGATATGAAGGCATGCAACATTTCCTTTTCACTAGTCACGTCTAGTCCATATGTAAATATGTTTATCAATTTGCTGGGTTCGCGCCTTGCGTGTTGTAGCAGTTATTTATTAGACCAATACTGAAATCTTGGATGAATTCCACACATTTTTGCCTCCTTCACAATTTCCATGTGCTAAGTTCGTAGGAAATATCGAATGACTGATTAATTAAGCCACTCTAGTAACTCGTTGGAATCGAGGCTAAATTACCACTATAAATCGACAACATTTTGAATGTGAGAATATATTAAACACTATTACTAACACTTAAATTGTGCGGTTAAAATATTATCAAATTTATGTAATTGAACAATCCTGGTATTTTTATATCATAGTATGGCTTCCGAGATCTCAACAATATATTCACAGAACTATATTAAGCTCTAGCCTCGGGATATACAAAACGGCCATCGGAAACGCCAACTCCAAGAACGCATTCTTTTTATGAAAGTCATGAATTTCAGTTAGCTATTTAACTGCCGAGTGTCGGTATTTTTTTTCCGTAATCTACCATTTTAAAATTAGTAGAAACTTTATAGTGATGTTCTATTTGAAATCCACGAATCTGATTGGTTTTCCCATTGTTTTATTATTCTTGATTTTTTGGCTTAAAAGTGCATAAAATTGTTTTGGACTGCAATCCTTCAGAGTTTCTACTGAATTAATTAGACTACTCGCCCTCGTTTTCTATTGGTTCATAGGAAACACGGGCTCGTAGTGTAAATTGTTAATTTAATTACACCTTGAAATTCAAGTTCCAAAGTACAAACATGTACAAGATTGAGAGCGCTGAGCTTCCAGATAAAATAAAGATATATATCTGAGTGTCGACTGAGTGTTACTCGTTGTTTAAATACTTTTGACGGTGCAGCAGAGTAGAGCGGTGCTGCAACCCAAGGATAGGCTCTGTTTCTCGCAAGAAAAATTCGAAGTAAAAATTATTCAGAAAGCCTGGTCAAAGGACGATAAAATTGCGGCGTCAAACCAGGTGGGCGGAAGCAGACACAAAATCAAAAAGGCAATTAAAGTTCTATTTTAACCCTTAATTGATTTCTTGCGGTTAAACGACGTGTCGTTATTTGGTATTACATTTTTAGAAGTGAACGTCACCATCAGAACGACCAAGTATGCTCAGTTTGAGGAAACTACATGTACTGTACGTGACGGCCTTAATGACGAATCTTTCAGCTCTTTATTAGAAAATGGATTCTATTTCCATGCCAGATGTGTTTTTGTTTGTTTGTTTCATTGCACCGATTTCGAGCCAGTAGGACATTGCAGTGGACGGAAGAAGTGTTTTTTGTTTTTGTTTTTTTACCAATAAACACATTCTTGTGGGTTTCTCTATTGTGTATGGCGAACCAAAAATCCTCCAAGCTTCCGGAGTGGAGAGCTGAAGTTTAAACTGGGACCCTTGCATTCAAATGCACGAAAACCACTTAAAGTTCCGCCGTGTTCCAAACTAACTTTCTTTGATCGAGTTGAAATTACCAAAAGACCACTTTAAAAAGAATCACTCGCTTGATCGGTGTTCATTATCAATCTGCGCTGCAAGACATGTTCTTTCTCAACTTCATAATATAATCCAGACTTTGTGGTTTACGACCCTGATACCATCGCTTCGTAGCTAAAATGACTCTTTTGAGATGTTGCAAATCCTATTAGACTTGAAAGTATTCAACTTTTGGCTTTATTGATAACTTTTTGAAGAATGATATGCGCATACTCTGGGATAGGGCTTTCAACGGCAACACGTGGCAACCATTACAACTTGTCGAACACTTGTTATGTGAATGTTCACACTATTTTTGGTTTTTGCAATTAACACCAACGGGCTTTGCTAATTTTTCTTCCTGAAATAACTTGACCACCATGAAAAGATGCATGTGACTTTCTAATCTTAGAGAGGCAAAACCGCAGCATATAGCAGAAGAGTAACTCTGACACTGACACAGTGGTCAGAATTCTATCGTAGGAGGCTATTTGTAACATTTCATGTTCGAGTGAAACAAATTCCAAGTTTACTTTCTTTTTCGTTCTTGTAAACGATACTAATTTGGTGCATCGCCAAATGTACACAAGATACGCGCCGCATGTTTTCATTTAGAAATGAAGTCGATGTTTACCTTACGAAGTAACTTTATAGCATGAAGCCACCTGTGTTGGTGACGATTGAGTTATATGCAATATATGACCTTATATGAATGGCTTTGAAATCACTGTTTTAATCGAACAAATGACTCGCCAAACCAGCGGAAGAATTTGACTAGAATTTTAGAAAAGAAAATGTTTGTTGTGTTAATACGTTATGCAATGTGTACCTCTCCAAGAAACGTGATATTAATTCTTTCAGTGTTTAACCTGCTTTATTGTTTTATCAGAGGAAACGGTGTCTTGACCGATAATGAGGTTACTCCGCTGAAGATAAAATGGCCCTTCCTTCCATTTCGCGATAAATGCCAAACTCTGACTGAATAACAACTCTCTGTAAAGTTTTCACTGTTTACTATCACCGTGGATTAGAACCGAGGCATTCGGACCTTATCTTATCTGTAGTTCTGTTGGCTCGTTCACCAGCCAATCATAACGTTCCTTGTATGTTTCTGATCGCGTGCTCAAACATTTGGAATCCCCACTTATTGACAGATAAAATACCACCTTAGACCTCTAATGAAACATCATTGTCAACAGACCTCAACCATTTTGTCGTAAAATTTCCTCCGAGGTAGTTCTGGTTAAATCCCATTTGATTCAAACTCAGAAGCGAGATTCTAGGGTGGAAAATGACGAGACGCAACTGCCAGTTTCTAAAGCCCCTCATACTGGGATGCTTTTATGGAAATGCAGGTATCAGACAATTTAGAGTTACCAACATTTTTAGAAGGTAGACAGTGCTCTATTTACATAAGATATAATTCGGAGGCTGGTGCACTATTTCTCACAAACAGCACAAATGAAAGTGTTTCTTCATCGAATGTAGTTTATGAGTGTTTTTAAGGCCTCCGCAGGCAATATGGCGTCTATCACATACGTGTTCGTCGACTTGTTTTGAGTCTTTGTACACGGAATGTGGCCTTTTTTAGCTGTTTCGAGAAAGTTGTAATTAAGGCAGATAGAAGGATAATCTCTTGTCATAACACAGACAAGGCATTTTCTTAACATATTTTCTTTCCTTAACATACTTTTTTATCATTAAGCTCTTCTTATGTTGTATGTTTGTTTTGGTTCATTTTTATGCATTACAATACGTAGAACCACTGGTTGTAAAACAATCTTGCCCGTACGATAAGTCGTCGGTCCATTTTTGAACTCACTGAATCTATTCTACCTGTTGTTGAATAAGCCACAAAAGAGTCACAAAATGAAATCAAACCGGGGTTGTACCGGGGCGTCATAAACCTGCGTGCCTTGTTACATGGGCCTACAGCACTTGTCAAAAAGCACAAACAAAGTATTTATCTTGGAGGCACACATAATCTACTCTATATTTTCGTTATTTTCCTATCTCGTTCGTGTATGGACCTCATTGCTTACATACCGCTCTCAAGAATCTCTTCACTGCATATATTAGGTCATATTAAGCTCAGAGCAGAATGCTCCCCCCAAGCACTCAACTAAGGTAACATAATTAAAATCAACCGCTACTTAGCACAGTATCAAGTTTAAAGCCTTATCGGTCGCGATGGAATCACGTATAAACAAACTTCCTTCATGGTGAGAGTTGCCAAGAAGACTATTTTTTCATTGAGAAATCCTTGCATTTCCTTCCTTGGGAAAGAAAAGAAGTACATTAGCTTTGGAGAAGATAAGTTAAAATTGATAACGAAAGGGGTCAGCGATGAAAGATGACAGTTGCCATTATGACCTGTTTATAGTTCTGCTCAGATATAAATTACTTTGAACGACAAAGGACGCATTTTATACAGAAGGATTTTCAATACAAATTTTGTTGAGAGTACTATTAATAATGCACTTCTTGAAGTTAACCGGTTTTAACTATGTAAGCCACAAGTTGTAAATTAGGTGTTTCTAGTGTTCAAAAAACACGTTTTGACAGAGTAAAGTTAATTTTTCCTAGAGTCCGACGCGTAAATTTCAAAACTGTTTCAACATTTGACATCTTTGATCGAGCGCCCTTGCTCGTTTTGTGAAAACGCTGCTGTAGCAAGATTACCTGACGTGGGTAAATACACAACTTACCTTTGAATAATAATGATTCTTATCACGTCAGAAAATGTTGGCCAGTTCAAGAAACGTTACCCCAGAGTTTTCAAACTAAGGTGAAAGCATTGGTTATTTTCGTTGAAGGAATTTTGGTGCGTGCGTGACGGGGTAGTTTGCCATATTGAATTCATTTGTGTCAAAGTTTTCAACAACTTGGAGATTTATTAAGATTAGCATTATTTTTAATAAAAGGATTAAATAAACGTCTCCTGGCCGTAATTTTGAGAGAGCAAGGTCACAATATTAATTTGCATTTTTGTCCTTCCTTTTTAGCTAATTGCGAACTTCAACTTGATAATTTCGATTTAATGTTTATTTACGACCTCTAAGCTGCATACCAAACACAGAATATTCATTCAATTTCCTGCAAATTTACTGAACGTGACTTTCTGTCAGCCAGACGGTTAGAAATCACGTCACGATTTTGCAATCTGTACAAATCCGGCTTTTCGTGTTTTGAATTTGGTGCTTCCGTGAAACATGACAAAATGGCCTAAAATAGCGCCACATAATCCCTTCCATTAACTCCTACTTTCCTTCAGCTCAGCTTATACCAAGTTGTTTGGAGATAATTCATGTTCGCTTAATTGGACCTCTTCACACCTTACACTTCCACTTCAGTCCACTTCCTTGAATTTACATTAGCGCTTTCCAGCTTGCTGTAACTATGTCAAAGTTGCGCTGAGTTTATCACGATTTTGTTTCACACATTAAAGCAGGAAGTCTCATGATCATCTTCTTAATGAAGTTTTCTGTTTTTCCTTTGTCTACGCCAGTCGACGCCATTTTAAATGTCCTTTAGTTAGAGGGTTCAGGGTTTTTCAAATGATGTCACGCTTACAATGTTTTCAGTTTTCAAAGCTATTGGGACAATCCTGTGACCATAACAGAATAAAATATAGTCTAGATAGTGTTTAACTGTTAGCTGAGAATTGGTCCAATTTTTAACTCATTTGTCAACGGATAAATGATGGAATTTTTTAACTGATAGCCGAGAACTGCAAAAGTTACCGAACCCGACAACTATGGGCTGAAATGTTAACTGATGGCTGAGAAATCGCGGAGGATTTAACTGAAACTGAGATTCCATCACTCTTATCCAGACCCTATATAAAACACCATCACTTATAAAAGTATTATTTAGCAATGGCAGGAACATAATTTTGAAGTGAGACAGTAACGCAACACTAAAAAGTGGTACAGAACGAAATCAGATGGAAGCAGCAGTACTGTGGACAGTCTCTTCACAAACACTCTAAAACGCAGTGTAAAAAAACCGCGGGAGATTTCAATGAGCGCAAACAAGGGATGGGGGAAAGAAGTATAAGGAATTGGAAAACGGAAACGTTTTTGGCCGGGTGGAGCCTTTATTCTTTCGTTCCTAATAGTGTCCAAGGAAAAGTAACACAAAAGGTGATAAAATACTTGCAAAACACTGCAAAAACCTATAGTACCACGTGCAAGTAACGCATAATAGCTTGAATGAATCATACGGCTGCGAATGCTCACTTTTCAAGATGTCATACACAGACCTTAAAGTTAGAACGAGCACCGGCACTTATTGATTGAGATAATGCTGAACGGTGATAGTGATTGGTGCACGTAGCTTCAAGAAGGTTCTTAAGATACAACAAACAGTTTTGAAGCGGAACAGTTTCTTCTGTGAACTAACGTGAAAATATTTTCGCATAACTGAAGCAGGTGTTTGAAAACACGTCCATGCGCGGGTCATTTATGGTCCCATCTCATAGCCGTCAGTTCGCTGATGATGCAATTTTTCCCCGGAAGTGATTGCAAAAGCACGATCCTTGCTAGAGACGTGCACACAGTTCTTGGTCACCTCACCGAAATGTAATTCATGACATTGGAACGCTGTGGAACAACCTTTAAAAGGTGTTTTTCGCTCCATGCAGTTTATGCTCTGTAGGAAATCACACTATTTAAGGAACTTGGAAGATGCCTTCACTGTAAGCGTTTCTATAAATACGACGTTGTCAGCAAACTATTTGTCTTATCGATTTCAGTTCTCAGTTTGAGACTGATGAACCATGCCGTTTTAAGCTCCTTAGTGGTGATTTTATCATCATTCATTAATTTCCGTGTAAACAAGGAAGATGTGCAGAAATGGATAGTAAAAATGACGAGTACATGCTGGAAATCAGATGTTTCTTTGCCCCAATGAAGAACCTCATTTCAGCACCGCTTTAATACCAATCCTAATTCGCGTATCACAATATTCTATGTATTAGATCCGTCTGTTGTCACTGCATCTTGCAAACATACCGCCTTTTAAGTTTTTTTTTTTGGAGTAGGCCGAGAGAGAAAGATTGTGTAATGAGCCTAAAAAGCGTCTGTGTGAAACAAAGGCTTGTTTAATTTTGGAAAATATTGCAACACAAACAGTACCAAATGAAAGAACCATAGGATAGGTGTTATTTCACAGGCCATACACTAGGCTTTTATCGACCGACTTATGATCACTTATTAAAGGTTGGAACAACCTTGAGCAGCACAACCTGCAATCAGACCCGCCTTTCCTCTATGTGACATGTATGGACTCCTAGGGAGGAAAAAAGAGTCTGTCTTGGTTTATGGACATGACACAACACAACATAAACGCACTGCTCGGTAGCTTTAGTTTGAATGGTGACACACTAGGTTTCTTATCCACAGAGATTACTGTTAATCCGGAGAGTGAAAAGGTTAAACGGATGCCAGTTAGATAGACAATCGACCAATCACTGCGTACTTCAACGGGAACGCGAGCAGTGCTTTCTGTACACCTGTCTGAATACAATTCCAGAACTTTTACTCTGTGGAACCATATGTAAACGCCCTTTCTCTTTAGATCGATCACAAGGAACGTATATGTGTATTATATTGCGGCAACTGAACCAGAATTGTAATGAACTCCAAATCAAGCATGCAAATCTCTTATCTGATAGCCGTCTGGTTACGGTACGAGGAGTGTTTATGGGAGGGGAAAAAAGAACTTTATCTTCTACAGACATGTCTCACTCTGCGCAAAAAAGCTTCCAGAAGAACCTGTCCGATTTCATCACGTTTGTATTTCTGATTGGGTAACGTTGAAACGGAATGTGCGTCATAAATTTTATCAGTGTAGCGCGAAGGTTTAGCGTTGTTCAAGGGTCCAAATCGGATAAAAAAAAAAACATAAGTGCGTAATTTTTGTCACGCTTAGGTAGACTACTGTCACGTACACACTGTGTAACAAAACCAAAGAGAGAGTATCAAAGTAAAACTCGGTGTTTAGACAATCAACTGCAACTGAATTAAAATAAAAACAAAGCTTGAAATATCTGTTAGTTCTGGATGCGAGCCTAAATTGGTCACCACCAAGAATAATAACCTTTGTTGTAATGTATAACAAGAGGGTATTATTTTGCCACGGTTCTAAGCCTGTATTCAGTAAGCTCTGCTTTATAGCTGTTCAGCGGGCGATTGAGTGTTCTCACAGACTTTTCGGCCAAGAAAAACACAGACAGGAATACAACTATAGATTTTGTTTAGTTTTCTTGAACTTGCTACTACTTTCAAAGATGTCACTTCACATTCTCGTGGCTTTACAGACTTAATCTGACACTGCAATAAATGTGTTTACCACAGTTAAATCAAAAGTTTTTATTTCTCCAAGGTATTTTGCATTTGCTAAAAGAAACGGAACTGAGGGTTTTTTTACGTACGCACGCTTATTCGGACAATAGTGGTAACTTGGGCGTTTCGGTGACGAGGGTTTGTTGTTCTCTTCTTTTCCGATTGTTCAAAAACTTTTTCCTTGTTTTTAAGCTTTGTGCTAAGTTTTCAATAGGTGTGGCGTTTTTGATACAATGCCCTTGCCTAACGTTCAATTTCCTGTGCTAAAAGCTTTCGGTGCTCGTAGCTACTCGAATTAATAACCTACTTGTAAAAGGTGTTTAAGTTTTGGTAATCGCGTTACAGCTTTAAACTCGGTGTAGTCAGTTAACTAAATGAGATAAAATTTTACTTAAACTCTTTCAGTTGTTCAAGTAGATGAAAAGGAGGAGTTCCGACCAGCACAAAAACATATTTGTTTGTGATGATAGATAATCAATAAACTGTTTCCACAGGAAAAGAAAAATTCAACAGTTTTAGTATTTCACTAGCCAATTTCCGGTTGTTTTCATCTGGCCCAATTAAAACAAACACCATACCTTGACGAAATTCGCGTCGAAACAAAAAAAAAGCCTGTTTGAACTTTGACAAAGACATGAGTTTTTTCACGATTCGAGCGTTTTATCAAGCTAAGGAAGTTTTCTCTCGCTGTATGCTTCATGGATTTCTCAGAAGGACTCCTTAGTTCCGGTTTCATCTGATACCTGCTGAATGACGTCATTGCGCGTCATTGAGCGCCATGCCCGCGCGTGCGTGGCACCGTGTATATAAGAAAGCCGAACTTTGCGATGAGGCAGTCTTTTTGCTCTCAGAGAGGAAACATGTGTGAAACGACTTCAGAGGAAACCAACATGTTTGACAACGACGTGTGCGATTTATTGGACGCCACTATGGGAGTCGTGGCGGATTTTGCATCCATGCTCGCCAATGGTATCTATCAATTCACTTATTTTCATTTTGTCTGCTTTCCCTTTCTTTTTATCTTACTTCTAGAGTGGCTTTTATTATTAGCTTTAATATTCCAAGTTTTCAAATATTGATTAAGGACAATGAAAGGAGGAGAAAACAAATCGAACAAGAAATTTATATTTTCTTGTTTGTGCGGATATTTGACCTATTCTTCCGTGACCTCATCATAAGAGCCTGGAAAAATTCAATGCTTTACTTGCGTTGTAACTGGCATTATGTAAACAGCACTTCTACCTACTATGCTAATTTTTTACGGGGCTTAAACGAAATATCAAACTTACGGGGTTTTCGGGAACAGAAGTGGTATTCCATGTCGGTTGTTTTTCAAATTTTGAGCAATTCTAAATTTAAATTTCCTTCCTCGAAACTTTCCCGATTTTCGCAAACAAGTTTGAGCAACGTGGGCAGGATAGTGGGGGCGGGTTAAAGAGGCCAGACGCACATATTTCAAACCCGACCAAGAAATTAGAATCGAAATTAAATGGTATACGGTTGAACACATTTCGTATCGACGAGAAGATGCGCAATATCTTTAGTGGCCAGCGAAAAAAAATTAAGTGTTTAACAACTCGAGGAGAGGCAGAAACTACGATGAAACTGCCTCATCTCGGTGACATCTTAAACCGCAATCGTTTCTCCCACATGTGAAACTGCCCAACAATACAGGATATATCACATGCATACGCCTGAAACTGCGCCTGAAATAATAAATTTTAAATACACGCCTTCGATGACGTCATCCAGAGAAAATATTTTGCGCAACTGTGCAGTATTAAAATGCCAAGTTGAAAATCTCTCGTCGCAAATGCTTTGAAATCGAAAATTCGTTTAGGTTCTGAATTCACGCGCAACTATCTGACTATCGAGCAGTGAATTAGAGTGTATAATTTGATTCCCCACCCTGAGCGATTAGTTCGATTGTGTTTCACTGTTCACAATAGGTGGTTATTTGTCAAGGCGTTGACATAAACAATACGTCAATCAAATCGGGTGTTGGGATTATTTCCTGGGGCCTAGTCCTCTTGGATGTGACATTTTCGTTGATATCAAGCTGTTAGGTAAAATTTCCTCGAGGCAGAAAATGAGCAGTTCTGTACAGTGCTCCCAATTATATTGCGCTTTCGCTCAATATCTGTGCCGAGGTCATTAATCTGCCTGATGGCCATGGCGCTGTCTGACGGCGTGAATGCGAGTGGCGAGAACAGGCGTAAAATCCTGCGACGGTTCATGGTGCGCAAGAACAAGAAAGACACGATCAAAGGTACAACTGAGTAAAGTTATATGACCCGAGATGTGAAGGAATTCAAACTCACATTGCTTACATTTTCTAGTCCGTCGTTTAAGATTGTCGCACTCTATTTAATATTTATATTGTGTTTCCTACAGTAGCCTGTGAGATTTCGTTTATTGTTTTTCGTTTTCCTGGTGACCGAATGACTCTGGAAGCGAAAACGAGTGACTTCAGTTGAACTGTGCTCGAAATTCTACGAGGCATTCACCTGAATCATAAATCAAATGTTATGCTTTTGTTGTAACAAGTGTAGCGATGATACAGTCCTATATGGAATGCCGAGAATTATATTTTTTTGGTTACGAAATTGGTCAACGATTGCCCACAATTGGTTTTATGAACTCAGTTAGTGGCCGGTCATCGGGCAGTTCATCAAAAATGATGGCATGGGTAGCATTCCATTCCTTTCACAAATTGTGTGACATCAATTTTTCATCCGAGGTATACAATATCTTCTGCGAGAAAAGCTACAGCTAGGCAGTTCATGCCCATTCCAGCGGAAAGCTAAACAAAACCCTCCCATTTAAAAAGCCGATTGCTTTGTAATTCGGAACCGGATGAAGTAATACACAGAGGGAATACATGCGACAAACCACAGCCATTCATACGTTCAGACTTTGTGGCGGTGCATGCAAAACAAATACTTGATTTGAATAAAATCTGAAAGGTAGTTCTCACGTGACAAGAGACCGATCTGTTTAAGGAATCCACCGTCCCGTTAAGTAAATCTCGGTAAATTTGATCGAGTTTCTACTGTTTGGATCGAGCAGGCTGTTTTTGCGTTTCTCGCCTCGTTCTTGTAAGTTTGCAGCGAAGGTTGTTTGAACAGAATGCTGCTCATTTCGCGCGCCAGCCATGCGTGAAATTACAAGTAAGTACAAAATTCAGCCACAAATCGACTTCTTTCTGTAAAATCTCACCAATGTATGCCCCCCTGATCTCCTTAACTTGCAATCAAACAAAAGATTCAGTCGGTCACCGGTGAAATTGACTGGTCTTGCTCCATGCATTGTGTCCCTCAAGTGTCGATGATCGCTGTGGCGATATTGTTTAGCGCGGTGTCTTAAGTATTAATTGTTTTCGAGGACATGTACGTTTCAAGATCAAGAAGTCCATGTACATATTTTGCTTTTACATATTTCCTCATTAATCGACGACAAGATGCGGTGTTTGTTTGCCATGTCAAAGGTCTTGCTAGTGCATTCAACATACGCGCGTCTACCTCAAAGCAAAGAAAATTGCCGCGCAGGAGGCAACCACGATTGAGAAAATTTCATAGCTAGAGTGGCTAATTGAAATCTTTGTTGACACAGTGTGCTTCTGGTATCCTTTTCGAATGCTAGTTAGCTGAAATGGGTTTCTGTCACGGGATCTTTTGTCAAAATCATCCTAAAGATATATTTTTAAAATAGTTGATGTTTTTTCTTGTTTCAAGTGTTGATAACCTGGATTTACATAGTAATTTAATTTTTTTAGCCTCTCGAAATAGGGCCAGACGCGCCGGAAAAAAAGATAGATAGACATTTAGATAGATCTTCATGAAAAATATGTCATGTGTCGCCACATAATTGTCTCAATGTTGCTCGTGTTTTTGCACGTAAGAACCAGATAGCACAGACATTTCCACCGAAAAAGAGAGAAAATAACTTTTGCAACATTTATGTCTCGTGATTTTTACGCAACTTTAAAACACGTCTTTTTTAAAGAAAGTTGACTACACCGGAAATCACCTAGTGTGATTTCTATCCAGGCAATCATGTCTGTATATTGTGTGTTGTTAGAACGACTTGTCTATCACAAATATAAAATTGTTTTACATGTTTCTTTGCAGAAGATAAGAATATATTGATAGGTTTTGTACCTTGATTAATTATTAACACTACACTAGATGCTTTCAAAGGATGCTTTTGTGACCTTTATATCTCTCCGCTTCTTTCGCACACAAAACCAGCTTTTTTGTTTAACTGTTCGTAATATAAACAACTTTTAACTGTGTATCTAAACAATCAGTCTGTTTCAATACGCCAAGTAAAACTTGGCTAACTAAGTAAAATATTGTTAAAACTAAATATTTTGTTATTACGTTACTTATGATCTCTGTCAGCTCATGGTCAGCTGGCTTATGGTTGCATTTATTGACAGAACTTCCAAATGGTCTGTAAACTTAGCACTAAAATGTTGTTCTTCTGATGCACAGAATTAGAAGCCCTTGAGGCATGCTATTGGCTGAAAGCTGCAGGATTTCCACAGTATGCACAGGCTTATGAAGGTAATGCCACATGAGAATTTCAGATATGATGAATTTCTCTGTATCTGTGTCAGTCAGTTACTTGTGTTTCAAAATTGTGTGACTCTGAGAATTTTAGAAAATACTTTTAAATAGCCTGTTCCATCATTCGGTTGGTTAAGGAGCAGTGTGAAAAACAGTAAGCGAAAAGTGAGGTTTAGGGGTGTGCCATTTATTCCACCTGCTGTTCGTCATGCTAATCCCGAATTTGCGCCACTCCCAACTAACCGAATGCCTGGAACATGCTAACTCTTACAGTGAAACGAACTCAACCGGGGCCACCCAACCTTTTTTAGCCAATCGCTGGACAAGCTCAGAACAAAAGAATCGGAGTTCATTCATCAGCACTTAAATGTGCCCTTTACTCTGATTGGTATGCTGGTGAAGGAAGTCCAACTCTGTTGTTCTGAACTTGTCTTGTCATTGGTTAATAAAAACATTGGGTGGCCCCAGTTGAGTTCGTTTCACTGTAAAATGCATCAGCACCATTTCTCCCAATCAACAGGTTATATTACACAACAGTTTAAAACAATTTGATTCTTGGTCTTCTACAACACATGCCAAAGGAGATATAGTTAAAACTAACCACATTCAGTTACTATTTTAAGACTCACCCATCTCAGCAGAACAGTGTTTCTCCTGTCTGTCAGCAGCGTTTTTGGTTGTGATATCCAACTATAGTATGTTTGTCCAGAGATCTGTCCCATATTTTCTTTAGCCCACATAGTTTTCTTCATCCAACTACTGCCCTAGTCCAGCAGAGGGCTATGTTGAGTTATGCACCTGTTGAAACACAACACAAGTGTAAATACCCCATGAATGTGACATCTACAACCATTCTTAATTTTCCAAATCTTTCAGGATAAGTTGTTGAATAGTTAAGTGAAAACAAGAGTTTCAGCAAATGCTGAACCATAATAATTAAAACAACATATTAACTTTTGAGAAAATATATATAAATTAATGCCACATTTTTTTATTCGTCATTTAGATGGAAAGTTCCCAATTGACACAGCATCTGTCATTAAGGAACATCACTTCCTGGATCAAGATTCCATTCAATCATTGTACAGGTTGGTGTTTTGATAAATAGTTTCAAAATTGTACATTTTTGGCACACTGCACAACTGTATATGGTTATGGTTATGTTCCAGTTTATTGATATCTTCTCTTCTCTTTTGCAGGCGTCTTCAAACACTCAATCGATGTGCGAAAATGAACCTGCACATCAAGGTACTGAAATTGGTCACTTTTTGGTGTTCTTGTTCTTAGTAAATTAATACAGTTTTTATACAGCATACTTTGGTATATATCTTTCCTTTTATGTTTGCTACATCATGACATCTTCAAAGTAGCATGCTTGATGTTGTGATGAAATGGGCACTTTGCAGCTAATGGTCACATGGCACATGCTGGGACATCCAAACCAGAGTCTTCAACCAGTCCTAGCGTGTTGCTTGCCCCCCAGCAAGGTGGTAATTTATACCATGTGACTGTTAGCTTTAAAGGGCCCATTATCATCAATAATATTCGCATCGTTCGTAAATTCAAAGTTGATAAATATTTGCTCAGAAGAACTCACAGCATTTCTAATATAATATTGCTTGAACAGAGTGATGGCTATGACTCGGATGAAGAAGACTTGATTGCATTAAGTTCACGTTGGAAACTTCAAAATAAGAATCGTCGATGGTCAAGCCGAAGGAATGGTTCACCTTCACTCACAAAGGGAAAAGCTCCAGGTTTAAGCAGCTCACACAATGGGCTAAATTCATCTTTGAACAGTGTAACAAACACAAGGCAAAGATCTTTCCACAAGAAAGACAGACTTGTACCGGACCAATTGTCACCTTTTTCACACTTGGACTTATGCATAGCGCAAGGGAGAGCAAGTGTATATGACAATTTGTCTCCAACATTGAGCGTCAGTACACCTTCAATATCAAATGCCGGCAAAGACCTCAACAAGAATGATGAACTTAGAAACACAAATAGAACTCAAAAGCGAAATCTTACTAGCAGTGATTTGGGATTAGAATCTTATAGTGCGTCTTCAAATGAGGAGCTATCAGACTTTGAACGTGATGATGAAATCGATGATTTACCAGGAGATTTGTCAATGCTACGATCAATCAGAAATTCAGAGAGACAATGCAACAATGACATGACACCATCGACAACAGCAACAAGGCCTAAAGTACGGTGGCACAGCTTTGAGAAAAGTTCTAAACCCGAGATACGTGTGACGTAAGTCCTATGTGTTCTTCATTGTAGGTCTTGGTAGTACCATTAAAATCATTTGAATTGTATGAAAGCCAACAGGTTCTAAAAGCAGCTTTGGTATGCTTGTTTTGCAAACAAAAATTGCCTGGACATCAACTTCCCAATTTGCATTAAATGTTTTTTTTAGTAGTTAATAGAGTGAAAAGGTAAGGTAACCATAACTGAACAAATGAATTTTTCCTTTATTGTGCAGGTCTCCAAAAATCTGTGACCTCACAGCTGGACAGCTGGCTGTTCTCAGAAAATATTCACTTTTGAAACTCACAGCATTAATGGAAAGACACACTCACTCACACAGAGGCATGTGGAACTGGTAAGATTATGAAACTGACTCACAATGTTACTGGCAGTTTCACTCTATTGTAAAAATTCGTGGAACTGTCATTCTCTTCTACAGTCATATATTTCCATTGTTGGTACTCCATCCATAACATTGCTGTGGAAACAGTCTTCACCCCACACAGTTAACACCTAAATTTGTAGTGAGCATTAAAAACATATTTTTTACTTCAAGAGAATGGCCTATCTCACCCAGTCTATAGTCCTTTAGGAAGGGCTTGAACCATGCAAATCTTCTGGTATTAAACCACTTTCAAACTCTGTACATCTTGAATTTATATTTAAGTGGTATTTACTTTAAAAACAAATTGTGTATAGTTACAAAATTAATGAGGATTTTCCTGATTCAAAGTTGGGTGGCCTGAAAACAGTCAGGTCTTTGTGTAAGTACAGCTGAGATCATGACCGGCTTCAAATATTTGTTTATCCTTGCAGGTCATTTCCTCATTTCTTAAAGAAGCTCAAGTCCCCAGATTATAGAGGTAATTATTATGGAAATGGCACACATATCAAGTTACTGCTGTTAAAATATTTTTGGTGTAGCTTAGTGCAGTTTCCATTGAATGCATAAAGTGAAATGCTCTCTTTTCCTACTTTTTCAGATAGGAATGTATTTGGAGTTCCACTTTCAGTTGTCCTGCAGAGGACAGGCCAACCTCTTCCACAATCAATCCTCTTTGCAATCAATTACCTCCAAAGATCAGGTAAAAAAAACCATCTTCATTGCTACATTGCTAAATTTTATTGTACCTTACTATTAAATGGAAGTTTTTTTATTGCAGTAACAGATCAATAAATGCTGAAATCATGTTACTGAACTATTGGGCATTGTGGAAATATTTGAGCCAAAAAAGCTTTATTATCTAATTTAAAGCCTAATGTATGGCGTAATCCTTATATCTGTAGCTGTGGATGCTGTTGGCATATTCAGAAAGTCGGGTGGTAAACAGAGAATTAATCACCTCAAGGAGATGATTGAAGGAGATCCAGGTACAATGGTCCTTCTTTGCATTACTTTTCTATGACAATAGAACTCACACTTATAGTTATTATGTAACCAATATAAGAAAAGAGATCAGACTACACTTATGGTGTACCTTAGTAGTGTTGTCATCTGTATTTAATAAATGCACAAAATCCTGATAGTAAACTCTCATTGTTCATCATCAGAGAGGTCAACTCTGATATGCCTATCTATGTGAACATAACAAATGCCGGAAAAAATCAAATGCCCCGATCTCATGGAAGGTGCTCTAACCACTGAGCTACCGAGGCAACCACAGTGGAGTGAGTCGAATATTAGCTACAAAGGAACATCGATTACCAGACATTTGCTCCCAGGCCTCTCGGACTGGGAATTACTCCTGTTGATCGTCGAGACATACATTATGCTGTCCCCGGATAGGCATATCAGAGTTGACCTCTCTGATGATGAACAAGTTGTTCGAAATATGCCGTGTTAAACTCTCATTAAACTCGAGTTTGTTGTTTGCTTGGATACCAACTTATTTCTTGTGATTCTGTTTATGTGCTGCAGATAATACCGATTTTGAAGGTCTGTCACCCTACGACATGGCTGACATGCTAAAGCAATACTTCAGAGAACTTCCTGAACCCATCTTGACGTCAAAACTAGCAGAAACATTCATAACTATCTTTTCAAGTAAGTAAAAATCATGCACGAGTGTTCTAGTTTTGTATCTATTTAAAAACATCTTAAGGGTTTTTATGAGCAACATAGAAAACCGTTAATTTAAGAAACATTGTCTTAAGGTAGTTTCTGTTGACTGTTCGCCAGTAAGTTTCTAACATGTTAATCACCTGAGAACCTTGGTGCAGTGTACAATTTTCTCATACTGGTCTCCGGTCTGTCATCATAAAAAGCATTTCATAGTCAGGAGAACTTGTCTTTGACTGCCAAGTGATTTTTCTCTTTAATCTCACAATACAGATGAATAAAATGTTATGACACCTTAGGCATGTGATGTACATAACGCAGAAAGAACATACCAGTATATCATGCTTACCTATTGAGTGATGATGAGCACTTGTCACGTGACCCAAATATATAACAGTTATGGTGAAGACCACACCTTTTGGAGAAAGATTCTCATTATTGCAGGCATTAGATTTTTATGTTGTCTGTCTGTGTCTCTCTCTGTAGGTATTCCTTCCGATTCCAGAATGGAGGCAATGCAAGCAGCGATTCTTCTTATGCCTGATCCAAACAGAGAAGCACTGCAGACACTACTCTTGTTCTTAAATGAAGTGGCTGCCAATTGTGAAACAAATCAGGTACGATTTCATTAATGGATACTAGCATTAAAAAGAAATGTAAGTCTATGTAGCTATATTGAATCAATTGCAAGAACAGTCTGCACCATAACACTGTTGGTTTCCAGATAACATTCCTTTGAGTGATGTGCCTAATTACATTTATACTGGCATTAATATCAGTGCTCTTGAACCTCACCATTTTTATCCATCACTGTTATCACAGACACTACACTCTGTAGGTATCTAGCTTTCTTTTCACTGTGTGGAAAAGTTTGATGTCGTCCACTCTAATATGACATGTGATTCTGTTTTCTTCTATAAGATGAATGAGAAGAATCTTGGAGTATGCTTTGCTCCGTCACTTTTCCATTTGTGTGGCACCAAAGAGGACCCATCCTCTCCTAAACGGCAAAAGAGAACGCCCATGAACAAAGCTTCCAAGGAACTCACTGATAACTTGGTAGGTTTCGTCTATTATTGCACTTGTTACTTCACCTAAGTAAAATGAATCACATTTCTGAAGCAGAAGGTCTTGACTGTCAAAATATTGGAAAATATAATCTGAACCTATCAAGTTTCTGTCCACGAAATTCCAAAATGGCGTCGACTGCCTGAGGCATCCATGACAGAAAATGATGAAAAATATGTCACGAAACGCCCTAGGGAAGCGGGACGGCTGTACGCAGGCAGACTAATGTCATCATGAATTTCTTGTTGTTTCAGGCTGCACATGAATGTCTGG
Organism: Meandrina meandrites; assembly: GCA_963693305.1. Lineage (NCBI taxonomy): Eukaryota > Metazoa > Cnidaria > Anthozoa > Scleractinia > Meandrinidae > Meandrina > Meandrina meandrites. The sequence continues at coordinate 31,371,099 of OY855910.1, forward strand.
CTCAAATGATCACTGAAGTTGACAAGCTCTTCTCGGTGAGTTGAATTCCTACTGGCAGTTTTTCCCGACAATGCTAGGTTCTACTCACTAATTTTGGGCGAAACATGCCTACTAACTAACTATCTTGTGCTTTCAGATTCCCGAAGACACGGTGAAGAACAGTCGGTTTTCGTACATCGAGAAGGGCGAACCAGTTTCTTTGGAGCAGCTGGGAAAATCCAAATCCAGCCCTGAAAGTGGCTATCAAACTTACATCGAGTCGTGTATTGCTGGCCTGCTCAAGGTAAGCTTACATATTAATTTGCAATCTCGGCTTTTGGCGTAGTTTTGTACTTGACGATGCACCCGTGATGTTCACGGACGCAAACAACGAACAACCTTCCGCCAATTCCCGCCGCGCTTATGCGAGGTCATTGCCGATTGGCTAACTTACAATATGTCGATCGTTGATTGGTTGGAAGTTGTTTGCGGTCACCATGTTCATGCACCTTGTTCGAGACTTTGGCTTTGTCAGTGTTCAGAATAATTATTTTCTGGAAAGAAAACCGCAAGTTGAACTTACATAGTTGCTTCACTTTCTTTGCAGGAAGCGAAAGACAAATTCAAGGGCTGGGTATCACAGCCATGGTACGATAGTTCAGTGGAGGTCTCTTACAAGAAAGTCAAAGATGGCTACCCGCTTAGATTGTGGAGATGCGTTGTCGAAGTAAATGCTAGCCCCGATGATGTCATTAGAAGAATTCTTTATGAAAGGTAAAAACCGACTCGATGTAGAACTCGATATTGATGGTTTGCAATTTGCTTTTTTGTGATTGGGCATCACTTTCCTTTTTGTACTCAGCTTCTATTTATTGAGGTATATGAATGGGTACTGAGGAATTGTTGGGGGAAGCCTGACAAAAATGCTGTGGGGGTGGGGGTTAAAAGGCTTGGTGTTCACATTTTGCTGTGGAAACTGAATCAAGCACCGATTATAGATGGTCCATGGCTCTAAAACATATCTCCATCTTCGCGTCTTTTTCAGGCATCTTTGGGATGAAGACTTGGAATCGTGGGACATGATCGAGAAAATCAATGATCACACAGACGTGTTCTTTTACACTACAAAATCCATGATCCTTCAGCCAAAGCGACAACACGTCGTTCTGAGGTGAATTCCTTTAAAGCAGTTATTCATATCCTCATATAGTTACCTGAAACTTGCTTACAATGAAGTCTAGTGCTGGAAACGTTTTCAGTGCAAATGAAATAAAGTTGTTTCACGAATCTTCATTACAATCTACTGAAATTCAAGTATAACTATTCAAGTTTAACTCTTGTTATCTTTTGCAAATCTTGTCTCATAAAAAAAAATAGTCAAACAATTTTCTTGTTCTGTTACTACAAACTTACACCTAATTAAAGGCATATTAAATATGCCTTTATCTTCGTATAAAAAGGAGAACTATCTGACAGGCAAAACCAGCTAATTTACAATAGTTCGTGGGATCCTCCTGCGAAAAATTATTCAACTCAAAAACGCAAATTCCATAAATCGTATTCTTTATTATTGCTCAGCGAATTTAGAAACATAGTTCTAAATTCAGTTCTTTCATGAACAAAATTTCCTTCATATCAAAGGAAACATAAAAAAAATATCACTGAACTGAAACGGGCCAAGTATGGTTTACAGTAGGGGAGATTAAGACCGATTTCAAGGTTGATCTTTGAAGCATTTAGACTACAGTTTTTAGGTGCGTATCTGTGACACAGCCCCTTAAACTTGTCCATTCTATTTATTTTATTTTCAGGTCATGGACGGACCTCGAACGGGGTGTCTGTGCACTGGTGTCCACATCTATTAATCACCCCCAAGCTCCCCCTAGCAATGGAGTGCCTTCTATTGTACTCGCATCAAGGTACCTTGTGGAGCCTTTAGAGGACGGGAAGTCTCGGCTAACGCATATAAGTCGCGTGGATCAAAGGTGAGGACTGCCGTTTTGAGATAATTGTATGTGCCTGTACGAAGAATTCAAGACACAGATTTTCTTTCTCGGATGGAATCCATTGGACAAAGAACTTTTGAACATGCTCGCAGAAAAACAATTTGTATTAGCACGGTGGTTCGTTTGTCAAAACAACCGGCATGATCTATTGGTAACCTTATACAAATTTATCTTGTTTGTCCGTTATGCTCCATTTTCTTTGAACAAAGAGTGACAGAAATCTGTTATCACCGCGAATCACGGAGCAGGGTTCCAAAATATAATTTTGGCACAACGGCGAGACTTTGATTTTGGCACAATAGATGCGGTACCTTTATCATTCCGATTCCCAGAGATAAGTTTAACACGTCCATTGTGATATTAAACTGGTCACCCGTGCGGTTCCAAGTCCATGTCGAGTGTTTATGAGCTCAAACTTTATTAAAAGGAAACGTCTTTCTTCTTTGTGATCGCGGTATTCATTTGCTCCTGACCCGAGATTGTACAGACCAACTTCATATCACAAAACCCACGCGCTTTTCCGCTCTCCTTTCCTATGTAATATTGAAGTTTAGCACGCACTAGAACTACGCAATTACGGGTAACAGTAAACAACAGCCACTGGCATTACGAAGTTTCTATGTACCTTGATCTTGAGGGAAATAAAAAATATAAAACGCTCCTAAGTTTCTGGTCAACCACTGTCCAAGTGGCGGAAGTGGCAAAGGCCATTAAGAAATCTGTTGGGCACAGCCCAAACTACTCGAGAGGTGAAAGTGACTTTGTTACTAAACGGAACACTAGCTACACAGTCCGTGTGCTCTGTCTTCCTGAATACTCAACCCTTTGATAAAATATTTAATCCGAGCAGGGATTTCTCCCCAACTTCTCCCTTCCTTTTTATAAAAATTTTCACTGCTCATGTCATGGCAAATGAAGTCCCTTATCTGCTCGATCATCAAATGTAGTACAACACTAGAAATTACTGATTGGATAAATAATATTCGATGTAATATTGAATGTAATATTCTCTTTTTACTTTTGTTCAGGGGTAGAACACCAGAATACTACAGTAAAGCCATCGGACCCTTCTTGGCTTCGTCAGTGGCCAAGGTTCGGGACACTTTTCAGTACGGATCAGATGGCCCAGAAACAAAAGTATAACGAATCTTACAGCTGCCTCCAATGGCACAAAGGAATTCACGATTGCGTGGCCATGAATGCACCGCGTTATGATAATGATATTCATGGGTTAAGAAGAATTGAGGACACAATTAGAGCGTCACAAAAGCATGGAGGCCTTGGACAACCCCTGGACCAAGATTTAGGACTCACACAACATTTCTCTCTTTCCACGTTGTTGCGTGACGACGCCATGTACTGTACCAAATATAATTGCTGCGAAGGTACCTAACCTTCTAAAGATCATGCTTGTGACAAAATGGACTTGTTCTCTAAGAGAATATAATTTTTTTAAGAAAAGATGTACAGAATATTTAAAAGTCTACATACGTAATTCACACGTGTATTCACGTCGAATCACTCAGCTCGTTGTCACATGAACATTTTCTAAGGGACATTCTGAAGCTTAACAGTTGGTAGGTTATTATACGATGAAAACATTTTACGAAGTTCGCCAAGTCTTATTTATCAGTCGCTCTGTGGCAAAATAAGCCGAAATTCGAAGCCAAGTTGACATATATTTTCTAGGCATTTAGATTATGGCTTCATTTGGTAATTTTAGTACAACAGTTTTTTATTATTATTATTCTAGTTGTAGTTTTTTTATGAGATAAATTTTGTAAGTTGATAAACTCCATTTTCAGCGCAAGATGTAAATTATGCCGCAGCTCTTCCACCTGTTAATTTATTACCCTTTGCGATGAATTATTCACAAAGTTCTAATATATACAATGCATATCTATCTATTTTGACATCAGAAAGTACCATCCATTTGATCACGAAAAAAAAAAAGAGAAACCACTTCAGTAAAATTGGGTCGATAATAAAAAAATGTTTGAAATCATGTTTTAAGATGTCTCTTGAGTGATTTCTACCTTCATCCAAAAAGCTAAAGATAGCAATACGGTCCAAGTGTCATACAGAGAAAGCTTCCCCAGAGATCGCATCGCATCACACCAAAGCACCCTCCCTTCCCTTTTCCAGGAATTATACTGCTCATCCTGGGCGTTGTTTTTAGACACAACATGTGTGTGTGTTTCGCAAAACCAAGGTGAGGAAGCATAAACTTGCAGTGTCATTAGATTTCCACTTTTATCCTAATTGTCCATCGGAGCAACTGCACACATGTTCACCCGGTGATGTCATCCCATGAGTTGCCTCGTCTGTACAATGTCATGCTGTTCGTGTCACGTGACTTTGTGTGCTTTAAACAAGTACTCGTTGTTAAATAGAATTAATTTCCTGCATCCTTTCCAAAAACCCCAATGATAATTACATGAAAAACAGAGACACACGAAAGCACAATGTAAGAGAAGTGAATATGCAGTTACGCACGACGAAAGGGATGTTTAATAACACTGAGCTAAAATAATGTGTTTATTTTTTCTCCCGGAAAGACCTCCTACGATGATCTGCATGATTGTCAGAATCAAGGATTATTATTGCGGACTATCCGTTTTAAAAACGACTGTGTAATCCGACAAGTTCTCAGAAAGTGTTTTAATAAGAAGTATAACGTATTTATCTGTTATTGAAAAAATAAATAGCAAACAATAGATTTACACGCATGCACAGTAACAAGTGTAAAAACAGAATCCATGCAGCAAAGCACGCAAAATGGGTTATTTATATCTCTGGCTTCAAGCAATGAGGCTTTTTCGGAAAGACCTCCTAGAATGATCTGCACGAACATTTGAAAATCAAGGATTATTGCACTGACTGTTAAAACGATATACCATCCGCTGAGACGCCGGTTGCAAATCATCAGACTATGGCAATGAATACTAAACGCCCTCGCTGAAAGAAAATTCCCTTTTTTCTGCACGCAACGAATACAAAATAATACGCGGTATTTAAATCTTCATCATTAACATAATATTTAGCTTTGATACCCCGCAGTTCAATTTCAGGGCAATCAAACGTAAAACCGCTTTATTTACGCACTTCCGAGCGATAATACCACAACATCCTATACATACAACCATGACCTTACGGTGTAAGTCAACTGGAAATTTTCAACGTGTGGTCGCGTGCACGTGTGCACCGGTATTGAAAACAAGTGGGCTATTTTTGCCACAGTCCTTCGAGACAATTTTGGAACATTGACGACATACACAACGGGTATAGAAACATTCTCATTGGTACAGAAACTCAAATTAAGCCCCATCACGCGAATCCACAATAATCGGGAGCAATCAGACTTTTCCTTCCATCCATTCCAGTTTTCCATCCCTTTCCCGCCAGGCAATAAACTCAGGATTAGGCGCGTGGCTTCCCAGGTCTTGCATGTCTCGTCTACCGGTAAATTTTTAGTCGTGAGAACTGTATTTTTTATTGGAAGTGCCTACTCGAGATCGTTGTCCCTTCGCTGCTTACCTCAATCTTGATTGTTGTTATATTATTAGTATCCCTTGGAGAGCGCAGTTGTTTTCACACGTCCTCTAGATATAAGGAACAGAAAGAAACTTTGGAAGAACTCGAAAGCTGGTATAAGCCCGAGCCGCAGGTGAGGGTTTATATCTGATGCGTTCTCTAAAAAAAAAAAAGGGGAAAGGCGAGTTTCTGGACTGATTACTTTTCAGTCTGTGAACCACCACAAATCTAATTAGCCATCTGGGAATTGTTAAATAGGCTTGATGGACGAATTTTTCTTTTTTACTGAACGCCACACATTTGTGATGTCAATTAAACGAGAATAAGAATCCCGAGCGCGGCTAAACGAAGGATGAAAGTAGACGAGAGGGGAAAAAATGTGTCAGCAAATCCTTCCTAGGACAATTTGAACTGGTTCAAATGCAACGAGAGTAGTATAGCTGATAAGACCATCTTAGGGTTTCAGGTCAAATGTGAGCGAGTGGTTGAGCTCTTGGCTAGTTTATTTCGCTTTAGATGCCTTAGTTGATGATTTTGTGTATTCTATCACCTGTATGCTTCACAAAGTATTGACACTACAAAGAGAACTTACATCTTGATCAGTGTTAGAAATGAAGGGTTAGCTGGTCCACCATTCCCACTCAATAGTGGACCACTAAGAGAGGTGTGAAGATATAATTGTTGTTGTTGTTGTTGTTGTTGGTTCTCGTCCTCGCTCCGAGGGTTTTTCTCCGGGTTCTCCGGTTTTCCTCCCTCCGCAAAAATCAACACTGCTAAATTCCAATTCGATCGGGAACAGTGGACGAAGAGCCACTCTGTGGAAGTGCCACTGCAAATTCTCATTATTATTATTATTATTATTATTATTATTATTATTATTATTATTATTATTATTATTATTATTATTATTATTATTATTATTATTATTATTATTATTATTATTATTATTATTATTATTATTATTAATTGCCGTGAGGCAAACTAACGAGGGCTGGCTCTTTTTTTAGTGTTTAACGCCAAGCTGGAAGAAAACAGGAAACAAGGGGTCGTTATAACCTTGTTGCCATGGAAGAACTAAAAAAGGGCTGTTTAAATGATCTTTAAATATATTGGCAAGCTAAAGAAAAACAGGAAAACGAGAGGCCCTTGTTTTGCTGACGTATTACTGGGACACAGCTCAGCGCTGATCTGACTATTTGGCATTTCCGATTATCTCTGTACCCTTGTACGCATTGGTTTATTGGTTTCAAAGCAATGCTCCATCACATGTCATCTTTTCAGCTTATATTTAATCTTTCCTTACTACGATAACAATATATTATTCAAAACACAGGTAACCTAAAAAAGAAGGTCTTCAATTGGGTGACATTTTCATGATGTACTTCCTTCCAATAACAACAAACGAACCTACGGAAATAAACATCCCACTATCCACTCCCCCTCACCAACCAAAAAAGGCTCTTGGAGCAAATCTTTGCATAAAACCCAGGGCTTATCTTCGTAAGTTTCCGAGCCGCCCCGCCAACATGTTGATCGCAGTTCGTCGCGCTTAACTTTAACTAATAATAAAGTAAAAATAGCATGCACTTTGTTACGCTTCGAAGAAAACCACTTTCGGAAGTCGTTAGACCAATGGACGCCGGCATGAAAAGTGGTCATAAAAACAGTAGTGACAGCTGATTTATTACACAAATGACAACACAACTTCATTGCGGTCAAAATATCAATGTGCAAGCTGTGATACGGGGCACAAGAACCTGGAATTGCCGATGTCTCTCTATCGACGCTTTTGCATCGCTAGCCTGAGATGCCAGTGACGACATCAGCTCTCGTTATCGTGGTAAGCATGTTTTCCATTTGTATAACAAGTTAGATACGCTTTTGCTGCGTCAAGACATTCCTCCACGTTTATTGAGCAAAAGTTCTGGCTCTTAACCGCGTCGGTGTTGATTTACGAAGATTTATAACGACCACGTAAATATGTCTCGGTGATCGACCATTCCGAGCTTTCCTTCTTAAGCTTGTTAGTGCAGCCTGCAAATGGCATTTGTGGGAGATTTAGATTCATACATGAAGCTCGAGAAAATTTATTGTTACTACCACAGTGTTCATGCACCATAACTAATGATGTGAGTCAAATGAACACTTCTAAATCTAAAATATTAATTCTGTCTACTGGCTTTGATAAACTTATTTGATATTAGTTTTGATAATTTAATGGCGCATCTAGCCAACAGTCTTAATAAAGTTCCTTATTTTCTTTTCCTTGTCACCTGTCGTTTGAGAATGCATTGATCTTGAAGAAAAAATGACATGTTACGGGCACTCCAGAAATTTTTTTAGAAGATTTGTAAATAAATCCTAGTAAAAATTTGTCGGTATTTGCGAGGAATTTGTAAATTGGGAAAAAACGGAGGATTGGATAATACACAAGCAGAAGAGTTTTCCTAAAACGATACGGAGGCCATCGAGAAAAACCACTGCACTCCTGACTGCACTTAAAATTCATATCACGTATGGCCTTGGAAACTTGTCGTTGAGGTCAAATTTTATGGCTCTCCCCGCAAACCTCCCCTTGTCCGACAATTATCAGGTAAAAGGTTTCAATATGTGTTGTCATTTCAGCTACTTTCTGTTACCGCTTAAAATACGCGATGTAGAAGCGCCAGATTTCAAACTTTCAGAACTTTACCAAGTATCATTTAGGAAAAGCGTAACCATTATAAGCTTGGGCATAACTTACGTTCTTAGAACAATGGAAGATTGCCGGAAGTTGTGTATCTGTGTGCACTACAACTTCAAGGAGCACAAATTGTGATATTGCACGATCATCAATTCCCAGGAAGAATAAGCGATTTACACTCTTGTTCTAAAAGGAATTCCAAGAGTTATTATACGTCAAACAAAAATTCTTAAAACGTCAGTAAGTCACGTTTTTCCGTGTCCAAAAGTCCGTGCGCGAGAAACGGATAGCGTGACCTTTTGCGATAATGGCTATTTCAGAGGAACAATTGAACATTTCTTCTGGCAAACCCTTAAAAACAGTCAGCAAAATTCAATGTGACCATGTTGAATTTCAGGGATTGATTATACAAGGCGAGTTCAAATGACATTTCTTCAACAAACGTGGAAAGAATTCTTTACACGAGATGTAAATGAAGGTCAAACAAAGTGTTAGCAAACAACTGAGTCACGAGTTTACAAAAAGATCTTTTTAGTGTTTGGATGTTTGGACTTTACTATTCAACGACAAACAATGACACCGGAAAATGCTTAAATAGATCAAGTAAATCCGTTGAAAGAACTGACAACGAGAGTAAATTCGGAACTCGCAGAAGATAAATCGCTACGTGTCCAAACCGGGTCCAAACCGCCCCTTTGAAATTGTGTTGCAAGAGGAAAAGAATCCAACAAAAATCGTGGCCGAACGATTGGTGAGCTGAACAGCAAAGAAACAAGGACTAAGCCCACAGCATTACCATTTTCGTGAGGGATAACCGTTCACAAATAGCCCTGGATTAATTAGCCTGAGGGTATGCAACCCAGTATGGGCTGTCTGTACTGAGTGAGTAGTATCGATTGTTACTAACTAGTCTGCCACGCGAACAGGGCAGTGGTCTAGATCAAAGCTCTATCTTTCTTTGGAGTCATCGCTCGACCTCTAACATTTGAATCTTCTTGTCGCGAAGTGTCTTCTTGTACAGTTTTTAGGGGGCTGAGCAGTTTTCTCCGACAGTAAGCCGTCTCGTCCGAAAAGCTGTTTACTTTGCATAAGGTTAGCTCGGTTAGAGTTGCACGCACGCTACTGAGAACATGTGAGCACTGTGTTCTCTCAGCTTCTACGTAGAAATGTTGACCTTTATACCTTATCTGCAATATTTCTTCGCGCGCTCTCACTCTTCCAGACCGCATGCAACCGCGATACGCGATCAAGTGATCTAGTGGAGAGCTGCCAATCATTTTCCCCAGAGCACTCATTGTGTGTGACCCACTGCAGCAGAAGGGTTAGTTTGATTAGCAGGCATGTTCAGCGTCTAACTGCGGTAACACTGCCGTTTTCTCGCCTCAAGGTACGGCGTGAAATGATGCCAGAAGTGGAGTCGTTCCATCCTTTTGTCTCAAACCACAACAGAGTGTCCAGAGTGGGTCACCCTAGATCTTACAGCCAGTATTATGATGAAGGTGAGTGGATGATGTATCGCTTGTTATATTTCACGATCGGTTTAGCCATGGCTAATTGAGTCAACAGTGTTGGCATGCAGAGAGAGTGTTCACGAATGCGTGTCTTCGGGCATCGGCGAATTTAAAATGGGAGAGACTTAGGAATTAAACGATCACAAAATCTTTTAGCTTTGTTGGTCATCCTCGGCTTCAATATTCAACTATTTAACTCCGTGCTCCTATTAGCTATTAGCTAAGAATGGTTTGATCAAATTGTCTGGAGGTGAACGAAGTTAGTTCTCGTTAAATGTCTCACCCCCATTCTTTGCGATTGGAGAGAACTGCTAGAAAACCAAGCAAAGAACGAAAGAAAGGCAGTTGTTCTAAACAGACAAGCATTACTGAATAGCGTGTTTTAAGAGAAATTTGATTTCGAGCCAACTTTACCACGATGCCCACTTAAAGTAAAATATAATGTTACGGCATTCATTGACGCGCGCGAAGACAATCTTCACAAGAAGAAAATTCTTCGGTTGAAACTTGAGATCGCGAAAAAAAAATTGCCCTAAAGGTGTCGAAAGGGTGTCTGAAAAAGCGGTCTGGCTCGATGTGCACCTCAGGGTTACGTCAGGTCGCAAGGTACGCAAAGTAATGCCTGATTATTTGTCGATCCACAAGATAGAAATACTGTGACAGACGGTCCAACTAATGTTCTGTAATTGATCCAAATCATTCTAGATAGATTCATCGCAGACCTTCAACAAAATTGCCAATAATCGATTCATATTCCGTGCTGAAAAAGAGTCGTACAAGCTTCTTGTGGCTGGTTTTATAGCTTGCGCTGTATCAAGCACGTTTTAGACTAAACAAACATGACAAACAAACTCAAACAACCTCTAATTTGGGTGCGACGTGACGTTCCCACGAGGAAAAGGAAATGATAAATTTGAAAAGGAAACATATTGAAACATGTTAAAAATTTCCAGCGTTAACGGAATGTAATGAAATAACATTTCTTCCTTTTAGCCTAATTTTCTTCTGGGCATGCATGTGACTTGCTACCATATGGTTTAAAACAAAATTGAATTTACGCTTTCGTCAATAACGTGAAAAGTGCCAGAAAAAAATTCATAAAAACACTATAGTTAAAGGACCGCGAAAAGACTCAAAACAAATGTTGCATCATCTCGCCAAGACTTTATTTGCTTTAGCTAACACTCTTAAACGTTGTTAGCAGTAGAGCGAGAAAATTTGAATTTTAATTTCACACGCGAAAAAAAAACACCCTCGAGGAAGACTATTTAGGTTTTAGGTTTGAATTTTTCAAGAATTAGAAAGCCCTGTTTATGATAAAGTTTCTTTCGAACACCGTCTTTGGCGGAACTATCGCTACCATCTTTTTTTCCGCCGCTTATTTCGCGACGATCGGTTGAGCAATTTTAGCAGGTGAATCAATCAAACAGGTCTGTTCTTTTGACAAGGTTGTTTAACTCTCGTGTCGCTTGCGTCCATAATTGGTCTATTATTTCCGAGATACTATTGTGTCATACCTTTGACGAGGACGACAATTAAGAAGCATCGAGATGTTAAGTTAAATCCACGCCAACGTGTGGCGATAGCCTCCGGTTATCGCAGCAAAACAAAGATTTCAAAGTGATCTCGGCGCGCGCCTCGCAAATTCGTATCGTAGTTACGTCAATTTCGCGCCGGTGACGAACGTATGATTACATCTCCCCCAGGGTATATGAAAACAAACGATATTTTGACAAGTTTGCAAAGCCGTTGTAAAAACTTTCCCAATTTTTAGAAGTGACTTTTTGCAACCGAGAAGCACCACAGCTGGGGGCGTAATTGGGAATTAGTGAACGCTGGAATTGCTATGTCTGAATAAATACAAAACGCAAGCGAAATAACTTTAAACGTCTTCCGACGGAAGGGTTGTGACCGGTTGAAAACGGGATGTTATCGAACGCGGTCATCAAAACAAAATGCCCAAAGAAGGGCCTGTTTGTTTGGCGTGTTTACTCAACGTTTTGTCCTTCTGTGTACTCAATCAGCTCTACAAATCAGTGCTTTTTCACTTCGAAGTCCGCGCTGAGGTTTCTTTGCTTGTCATTAATTGTTAAACACGGTGCTTGTTATGCGCGGCAAAATACAATGGAATTGGCTTTACGCGCGTGACGTCACGGACCATTGTTTAGCAGCCAATCGAGCACGGGTCTTTATTGATTTCAATTAATAGGATCTGCCCCCGCGTCAATCAATGAATGATTAGCAACTCACTCACAGCTACACACTGAAAACTCAATTCCATCAGAAAATGCGAATAAGACGCAAATTATGAAAGTCTCCTCGACGTTCGACGCGGTTCGAAGGGCTCGAGCAATGCGGATTCGTGCCCTGGAAGCGGTGCTATTCGGTTCGGTGTGAGAATAATTTACCGTTGGGATATTCATGGTACTGAACGCTTGCGACAGCGAGAGGGCAATCGAATCGGTGGAGAGGGTTTCGCCATCTTGCAGTGTAACCCAATCTCCGAGAGCCATGAGCGACTCAACCAACACTACAAGAGGGCATCGTAAATACCGGAACATAAGTCCCGCTTATGAAACCGAGGTCGCCGCCGAGCAAAGCGAAGACGATAGAAGGCTAGGATCGCCGAATTCTATGAGTACGCAGAGAGGGGATGCCGGGGAATCTAGCGAAGTGTCAACGAGAATCGGTAGCGATGGGTCTTCTTCGGCTGGACATAAAAAGAAAGGGCTGCAAAAGCTAGCGTCAGGAGCCATCGCGAATATCGGATCCGTTTTTAGGGGGGGTGCTAATGGCGAACCTGAGGGACGAAGTGAGCAAGGCGCACTTAAAGCGTCTAGGAATGCAACTAAGGGCTCCTCTAACACTCATGATCTTGCTCTCGACTCCGATCCAGGCATGCAGGAGAAGCTGTCGCCGTCTTCGTCCTCGCAGAAGGAGAAGTTCTTTCACAAGCCCTGGCGAAACCGGCTAAAGGTGATACCCAATGCTGGCAATGCCCTGTGGATACCGCAGGTATGGTGGAACATTCACTGCGCTAACTGCTCGATGTCGCGTTACTTTACTTAGCGACGAGCCGCGATTCAATCTGTTATAATGCGCCACCGTGTAAGATTAAGCGGAAGGCGCGGATTGATTTACCAATCGCGAAAATTGTATTAGAGGGGTTACACACAGGCTTTTTTCTATCGGCATCTTCGCTACACAGCTCATTCCACGCGTTCCTGACCTCGCAAAGTATCGAGTGTCATCACACATCATATGCTTCAAGCGAGCTCCTTTCAACGCTTTTTGCCAGCATTTATTCAACCTTGCATGAGGGCATTTTCCAGCGTCGGGCGCCAGACTCTAATAAGACAACCGATAATTATCTTTGTAAACTGGCGCGGTACATTTCGACAACTAAGCCGAAGATAAGTACCGGAACGTGTACATAGTGAAATTGACGGCAGCTTGCCAGTAACACGTTGTTGTACGCGGTACATGTACATGGCATTTTCTGCTCTCATTGCAGTTTAAAAGGATTTTATTAAAAGTTGTGCGCACGCGAGAGTTGCTTGATCCACGCTTCTGTGAAATCGCGAGCGCTTTGCATTTTCAATTAGGCGCGACTTTATCCGTTCTAACAACCCATGTAATCTTCTTGTTTTGCAGGACGACTGTAGCTGGAGCTCAATTGAAGGACGTAAAATTCAGCTAACGAACACCCAAGTCTCAGCCCTCTCCGTGCCAGAGTGTATCGCCCTTCAACGAGTTGCTCAAACTCGGTTGAAGCAATTGAATTTAAAAAGTCACGTAACAATACCCAAAGGTATGATAGCATAATAATTCGTATAACAATAACGCTTATTTTGTTTGAAGTTCTTTTGAAATAGCTCTTCAAACCAGTTCGATCATAGTGTTTTAACCCAAGAGAAGGCCGGCCCATGTGTTAAACAATCAATTCAATTAGAAACTTGTTAACGACCTTTCCGGTCAAGAGCTGCTTGTTGTTGGACAAGAATATAGTAAATTAAGGTTTCAAGTGAAAGAGGAACGTGTCTGCGAACGCGCCGCTAAAATTGATTACCGCACTTATTTATCACTTGCAAATATTCAACAAAGTCTCTTTATAATTGCTGGTGTTCGAAGGCGTGCGAAAATAACGCTATAAAAGCAATTAAACTACCTGCATTAAAGCATTAAAATTATGCCTTGAAGCAAAAAAAAAAAAAAAACAGATCAGCGATTTCCATACAGAATGCATAATAGCGTCGATGGAAACAAGCAAGTTTTGGACCGTATTTCCAAATTTGAATGTCGTATCTCATTTTTGTACTATTGGATTTATAAGCTTGTGTGTTCAAATCATAAATACTATTTTAAAGTATTTATGTTTTTGGTAATAACTGCGAGCTCCCTTTCGTGACGAATGTTCATCCTTAGACAATGAATCGACCAATCCCTTCCGCAAACGGAAATGTACAACGCTTGTTCATTTCAATGTTTATTTCGTTGTTTCCCAAACGGTTTTGTTCTGCGACGTTCCTTAAATCGCTTCAAGGTTGTTTATCGCCCTATTTCCGCTTATAAGCTGCAGTATTGTTGTCGTTTGTCCTCCTGTTAGCTTCGAATGCATTGATAACCACCCAAATATTTGACAGCCTTTGCGTGCGTTACCCTCGAATACGAGCCTCGTGCGCTTAGCGAGCCTCGATTTCTTTATATCATGAGTTTGCCGGCTTCGGCTGGAGATAATGCAAATATTTCTTGTTCCAAATTCTTGTATTGTCATAACAAACATATCTGTGAGTGATGACCTGTCAACATTTGTGACACACTGACTGAATTGCACGAAGAATAATCATCTCTTAAATCTGTTAATTCAAGCTGCAAGGTTTCACTCGAGCCAATATCAATCTTGTGCCCGGCTTTTTGGCATGTTGACAATAGCCATATAAATAACCCACTCAGACGAAGTTATTTAATAAGAAAAGCTGGGACTATTAGTGTGAGCCTCCTTGGTCTCTGTTTTATGATGCAACAATCAATCAACTCTAGGGCTTACCTAAGAAAAACCCACCGATTTGAACTCAAACACCGCTCGTTTCTGATATCATTACATTGAAGGAAATTTCACTTGTGTTTTCTCTCATTAAATAAAATTTACCATGAGGTCTTTTGAAAAAAGTATATTATTTAAATTACTTAACATTCATTAAAGCTGCCCTTGAAGTTGACAGATAACTCAATTATTCCCTGTTCAGGCTATTGAGTGCATAATAGTTATTGAAGTTATTTTTGGCCTAAGTTTATTTATTTCATAAACTGTCAGTTGCTTTCTTTTATCATCAAAAGATAAAAAGTGCCAGCAGGATATTTTTGTTGAGATAAAATATGCACTGGTATTCTGTCAGTTGCAGGTTGATTCAGGACACAATTTTATCTCACATGCTTATTTTATGGCAAAAATGGTGCCATAGAAATAAGCTGTAGCCTTCATCAATGTTGATAGATTCACAGCTCAATCATAGATGATCTGTAATGATTTATGAGGCAAAGTATCACATAAAAGAAAGAAATATGATCCCATAAATAAATCTCCATAATCATTGCACATGTCCTTAAGAGGCACTAGATAACTGTCTCCTATCTTTCAGAATTTTATTTAATTACGAGCTGGCTAAAATAACCATAGTTAAAAATACAGTGGAATGCCAATTAAGCAAGCCCTTGATTTCTCAACCAAACCGAAAGTCGTTTCTCTTGCATTTAGTCCAATAAACATAGCAATTTTTCCTCCCACCCCCTCCCCCCAACTTCTTGCACTCCCGATTGCTCCAACCCTGTCTTCCTTTCCGCTTTCCCTTCTTGGTTCGAGAAATTGGGATTCAACTGTAAATATGACCAAATGCATAATTCCCCATAATCATTTCACATGTCTGTAGATGACTGCCTCACATCTTCCAGACTTTTGTTTAATTACGAGCTAATTAACCAAAGTTTAAGGTCATTTGTGGACCATGTCATACCAAAATATTTAAAGGTTTCTTTCTGTGTACAGACAAATGATGAATCATTGTCTAAAATACAGGATCATGACTTAGGCTCTTCAATAACCCTTTAATGTATGTATTATTGCTTTACTGTTTTAGACCCACGAAGTCAAAGAAAATCTCTAAAGAGAGCGTTGTCATGGAAGACACGGAACTCTGGATCAAGCCTCTTTGACAAGGACAAAGATAAAGGTTGGTGCACAGAATTTAAAACTTGTGGTTCCAAGTGATCAACAGCTATATTCCCCTTACAATATCTATTCATTCTCTAGCAGTGTGTAATGAGAATAAAGAATATCATCATCTAAGTGATATTGTCTTGATGTATGACCAAGCTCTTTCATGCAACCAGTTCAACGAGTGAGTGCCACAAACAATAGGAGTTATGAGTTGTTCTGCTGCCTTGTAAGGCACCCTGGTTCTGCTGGTTTTCACTGTCACACAATCAAAAAATAAATTTGAAACCATTCAACTGCAGAAGCTATGAATTTCAAATATTATTGATGATAAATAGATAAACAATTTCTCCTAGTTTCAGGTCTGTGCAGTGTACCATTTGGGAGTTATTTTCCGAACCTTTCCATGCAAATTTGTAAAGCTTAGAATGGAGACGCCATATTTTGTGCCCTTCCAAGGGACAGAAATATGGCCGCCGTGATGTCAGAGAAACAATCTGGAACTCAATTCTGTAACAGCAACTATCTCTGGCTCATGAGCTAGTACACTTTCACATAAACACCACTTATCTGAAATGTTCAATCTGCTGAAAATGAAAAGGATAGGCCTTTTTTCAAATGAAACAGCTTTGTCACGGCACTCAGCTCGACATCACATACGACGGAAACTCAAATAGTATTCAAAATGCTCTGTTTTTTATAAGGAATGAAACTATCAAGCTGGAAATTTGCAAAAATATCTATTTGTAGTTTATCTTATGCTTAATGACAACGAAAATTTAGCAGGCCTAATGAATTTTGATTTCAGAATTTTATGGCGTAACATGAAAACCAAGAATAGACCGTTGTTGTTAAGGTCATTTTCCCATAATAGAACTGAATTTAGATTTTCAACCAAACTTTGCTTGCTGGTTGATTACCTTAAGGGGAGCTAAATTTAAAATAAGGGGAGGGGCCCGTCACCATGTTCATTTAGAAGCAGGAAGACCTTGTATGTACCACATAATTCCTTACTAATTCCTTTGCGAGTACTGGCAAAGTACACATTTCCCGTGATAATTAATTTTTCAAATATAGAAATTGATCTGTATTCATTTTGTAGAAAGAATTTGATTGCTACACCCAAAATATGAGAAAAAATTGATAGGTTATCTTACTCATTTATGAGAAAGTGACGATTTACTTGGCTTGTGGGCATAGAAAATAGCTGCCATTTTGTTTATGTGCATGTGCTGATTACGCATAAAATTATGCACAGTAATGATGTGCAATGCAATACAGGGGAATGATGTTAAGTGCGTCTTAAGTGTAATGAATAATTACCATCAAAACAATCTTTAGCATCACTGTTTTCATTGCTACAATCACTGTCTTCTCACTTTTGTTTATCAGTGCACAGATTCTTAAATTGCCGGTTTTAATTTCTAAATTTCCTTTTCAGAAAATGGTGTATTTGCAATACCCCTTCACAAAGCTGTCACACCCCAAGGCACCCCAGATTCCACTGAGCCCAAAAAGGCTCAAAAGAATCTCAAAGAAGGCACACTATCAGTATCGTCAACAACCTCCACAGGAACTCAAGAGGCACCCGATGACTCACCTAGAGTCAGACGGCATTCATCAGGTTCCAGTCTCTCGCAAAGTTCGAGATCATCTGCGGAAAATCCAAATCCAAATACTGATAACAAGCCTTCCTCTAATAAAGACCAACCTTTAGAATCACAGAGTTGGAAATCTCGGCTTATTGAGGCATTAACACTTCTCTCATCATCTGCCTCTGCATCATGTCTGATGGATAAACAGTCCGCATTTAATCCCTCCCAGCCTCAAGTTCCGCCAATCGTGTTAAAAGCAATTGAACATCTTCAGTCATATGGTATGGCCAGTCTGTAACATTAACATTTTAGTATTACCTTTTTATCCGTAGTTAGGCCTTGCATGGACAGAAAGATAACATAGTTACATTCTCTTGCAATTACAACAAAATACTTTGTCAACATTCTGTGTTACCAGCCCCCATTTCCCTGACATATTACTGATGTTTCTTTGATGTAAGGTCCCTTGGCATAACATACTCGAATTTTACGACTTAGCATGATAAATAATTTGCCACAACATGATCGGCCAACATTTAATTTGTTAAACACAAAAGATACTTGCCTGAATTCTTGGTTAATTTAGGGACAATATAAGTGTTAGCTGGACTCCAGATTGAACAGTCCAGGTTCAAAAGTCCTGGCCAGCATAGTTGTATTGTGTTCTTGGGTAAGACACTTTACTCTCACAGTGCCTCTCTCCACCCAGGTGTATAAATGGATATCAGCAAATTTAATCTGGGGGGAACCCTGTGATGAACTACCATCCCATGTAGGGAAGGGGGAGAGGAGGGTATTATTACTCCCAGTTGCTTGCTTACTGGATAAGCTCTGTTGGTATGGGACACTTTGGCCTGGTCCAGAATTTTTTATAATATGGTATTAATATTGGAACCTCTTGTGTTTCTTTAGGTCTTCATGTCCTTGGAATATTTAGAGTTGGAGGCTCAAAGAAGCGAATGAAACAAGTAATGTAGCTTTTCATGTATCACTTCTACATCAATGCCATCTACCTTTAGTATAACGAGGGATATTTAAATTTTCAATCAAGGCATTTCTGAATAGATCTGTTTCTGTGACAGATGAGAGATCAATTTGATTCGGGAGAGAAGACAAAGTTCACAGAGGAAGATAACCCACACGATGTGGCGGCATTATTCAAGGAATACTTCCGAGACCTTCCAGAGCCATTGCTTACCCGTGACTTGTACTCTGCCTTCTTAGAAACACAAAGTAAGTCAAAAAAAATTATGCATACTATTGAGATGGTTATGGACTAACATATAAATTCTTGTTACTAATAGTCTTTGATGAAATTAATGAAATCATTCTCACAGTGTGAAAGCAATTGCATTTTTTAGCCTGAAAAAAAAAATTCAATGGGATTTAAACCCATGGCTGCTCCCAACATACCGTCGATTGCATCTACCTGTCAACGCACATCTACCTGTCAATGCACGCGCTAAAAACATGTTCTAACGGCTATTAAACGTTGCATGTTTGTTTGTCAAATTTCAAAGTTTGAAGCAGCATCAGCCGACGTTTCACACGAGCGATCACGAAAGTGTACAGGCGATAAATAAATTTCATTCCGCAGCCACAACTCTTTGCAGTATTTTTAGCTGGCGCATATCAAACCCTTCTGCAGTTAAGTTATCAAAAATGGCTTTACTTTGCTACACCATTGGAATAAAACACGATAAAAACAAAAGGTACAATAATTTTATGCTCAGCGAGCCGTAAACATGTGGCACGACTGTTGTCTGGCTGTCTCGGCTTCGTATGAAATTAATTTTCAGTAAAGATCTGTAAACCGTTCAGTTTCATCCGCTTGACAAATGCAGAAGGCTTGAAACTCACAAAAGTCTCACAAAATTTAAAAAACGCCTTACAGTAAGCTGAGTGAACCACAAGAATACTGACTCTACCGAGGGAGCTTTACATTTACATTTGGGCGGGAAAACTGACACCTGAAACGCAGATGTTTGACGTCACGTGAAAACATGTTTTTAGTGGGCGCATTCACGGGTAGATGCAATCAACGGTATCAAGGTTTCACGATAGCTCAGTTGGTAGAGCAACACACTGGTATCATGGAGGTCATGGATTCAAATCCTGTTGTCAATTGCTTTCACACAGCGAGGATCATTTCTGATCACTCATTTCATCATTAATCCTCAGTTCATATATGTCTTTCATATATTCATTACCGGTACATCAATTAGTCTTTGATGTTATTTTAATTAATGACTGGACAGGAAAGTCAAAAGTACTTTTTTACCAAGTGAAAGAGAGTAATTACAGCATTTATTGACTGATGAGAATGGTTAGATGGTATAAATAATTGCACTCAAAACCAGGGATGTAAATAACAGAAGAAGGCAGAAAAAATATGTGCCTGAAGACTAGACTTTTCTTGATTTTTCTGGCTTAAAGACCATGTCTGGGTCTGTGAACAAAAAAATTTTGCCCGTTGGAAATCTTAGCTGCATCCCTTAAGACACTAGTTACTCTGAAGAAATAAAAACTTCTTTGGAAAAAACTGGTCCAGACAACTGCAGAAAGTAGTAAGTTTAGAAAAGGCCAACTAAAATACTGAAAAACATTGTGTGGATTCTATTTTTTTCCAGCCTTTGGCAATCCAAACATGCAGATAACAGCTCTCCGCCTGCTATGTTGTATGCTTCCAATACCTAACCGAGACACGTTAAAAGCCCTACTGGAGTTTCTGGCTGAAGTAGCACAATGTGCAGGGGATAGCATTGATGACAAAGGGAATGAAGTAAGTTTTTCACTTCAAATTATTTTAACCCCACCTCTTCCCCCATACCACTCTTATAATGCTACTTACTTTCCTAATGCTTCATACTTTCCTAAAAAAAATGTTGCCTTTTGAAAGCCCCTCCCCCTTAGAATTGCCAAATTATGTCCCCCTTGGGGTGGGTATTGATATTTCCTGGAACTTTGTTGTAAAGGTGGTTGCAAACAAGGACACATTGTTGCGGAAACGTTGTTCATGATGTTTCTTGGGTGGGCAAACAAGAAGGACACAAAACATTGTCCATGCTGCGCAAACGGGGAAACATTTGTTGCGGACACAACTTTTGTGTCTGCAATAAATGTTGTGTACAGGGGCAAACAGGGGAAACATTTGCGTCCGCAACAATGTATCCTCATTTGCCACCACCTTATCAATGCCAGAATTCCCCTATGAGATGCACCTGCAGGGAATCATGGTAGTTGTATTCAGCATTGCCAAGTCTTCGATATGTTTTGTTAATACAACTCCCATGATTCCCTGCAGGTGCATCTCGTAGGGGGGATTAGCCACTGCATTTTGGGCATGGCAAGTGGTGGTTTCAGTAAAAGTATGGTTAGTTCACTGCAGGACTGTATCAAAAGGTCTGGGCTGGAGTAGAGTAATTGACTTTGTGTTGCATTCTTGTACAAGGCACTCCATGATTCTGACAGTGTCTTTTCAGGGGGGTGACCTGTAATGAATTATTTAGCATCCCATCCAGGGAAAGTAAGGAGTACCCAACCCCCCACTCCCTCCACCCCAGGAGTATTAATACTGCTAGTTGCTTCACCCCTTTGAAAACAGAGTAAGGCCACTCGAACAAACAAACTCGACCCTCTTAAGCAGTACACAAAGCAATGCCAGACTCCCTGCACACATGTTTAGCTTGACATTTCGTCAAAATATGTGAAATTTCAAGAATGTGATTCAAGCTGGGATTTGATAATGACAGAATTAGTTTACCCATCAAGATTAAAATTCTACCCTGCAATTTCCTTGTCCTATCTACAACAGATTGACTCTGTTAGACAGTTAAGCCAAACGATTCTGCTTTTTACGAAAAAGGAAAGAAAAACATAACCAAATGCATGGACATACCTTGAGATTAGCCGTATGTTCAAAAAGACTCATCGTAGCCTGCAAACTGAGAAGGAGTTCCGTATGATTTCGCAGGCTAGACTCAATCAAGATCCTGCAGAAAACTGTTGATGCACACTGCGACAATCAACCGAGAAGAGACTGGAAACGAAGTAATTTACGCCTGACTCGCCTGACTAAATTCTTCTTTGTTCACATTTTCTTTCAGATTCCTGGAAACAAAATGACTTCCCAAAACCTGGCAATTATAATAGGACCAAATATTTTGCACAAGGTATAATCAGACTTTGTTACTTTAATTTATATTGTCATTAAACAATATTTCGTGTTCACCAGCCATCTTGCACAGAAGGCAAATTCCCGGGAAATACCATCAACCATGATGCAATTCAAGCGCTGTGCATACCTAAATCAATCTTTGAACAGGATTTTTTCTCTCTTTGGCCATCCCCTTTTTTTCCGTTTATTGTCGAATGCGTTTTCTGATTTTGGGTCGGTCGGTCGGAAAAGAAAAGAAAAAGAAACAAAAACAAATGGAAAAGGAGTCATATCCGTGGAGCCTGGAAACAACAAGACGTGGTTGTAAAGTCAACATGGCGGCAATGGAGGAAGGAAAAATCGACATCGTGGTTAAACTCAAGCGAGAACAGCGAAAAAAGGATGAACCACCAAAACTGTATGGCAAAAAATTCCCTATGTTTCGGATTAAAGTGACATTTGTTTGAAATAATGTGTCATTGCCTTCTGCATAACTTTTTTTTTTTTTTGAAAACGCGAAAATCTGGGTCGGTCGGACAACGCTAAACAGAGAAAAGAAAGGGATGGCCTTTCAGAATTTGTTTGTTTTTTGCTTGTCTTTGTTTATTCCATTTTAATCCTATAAGTGAGGCTATTTGGGAAAAGAGGCGCATATTACAAATATTAAATCGGCTAGCACTCATTATAATGGGGTGTATGAGGTTCGTTATGTTTGTTTTTTATAGGAAATAGATGAGAACAAGATCGGAAATAGATGTGGTAGACGGATAATATTAGTCAAGGATTTGAGTGGATTTTGTTAATCCTAACCCATCTGCATTCTTGATTTCTTTCTTCATTCAGGTTAAAGGACAACACCACGACTTTCTTGTAGAAGACAAGGCTCGTGCTGACGAAAGGAAGGAAATTATAGACGTTGTACAAGACATGATTGAACATCACAACCAGTTGTTCGAGGTATTTATATACAGAAAATCGTTCAAAAATACAGATCTAGACATATGATATCAACAATAGATTTATAAAAGGTGTGTTCTTGAAAGTGAAAGTCAATCAGACTTCTTCACTCTTAGCTACAATACGATAACATATGGTAAGCATTCTTTGCGTTATCTTGGGCCTAAATTGTGGGGAAAAATCATCCTCAGACGCAGGATCTGCAAAAACTTTAAATATTTTTAGAAAAAAAGTGCAAATGCGATATTAGTTTACTCATAGACGATGGCTGCAAGGGCTGTTCCCTCTGCTCATCATTCAATTTATTTTATACGGTTTTAATTATTTTAAATTCTCTTTTTTAGTATCTATTAATTTGCGTTCCCAAATTAGTATGGGATTTTCCCAAGCTATGTGGCATTGACACGCTAGTAAAGTTTTTATCTTATCTTATCTTATTATTATATACTTTTTTTGTGATATTTCAGATTTCAGCAGAAATGCATCACGACGCTCTGCTTCAACTCCTAGACAGTGAACCTGAAATACTCGATTACATTTTAAGAAAAAGGTTGTTGCGAACTCACGGTACAAGGTGAATATTCTAACAGATATCGATGATAGTACCTCGTCACTGAGAATGGTTTGACTCACTTGATTCTGTATTCTAAGCTGGACCGGTAATAGGGCAGCCTGCGAGAGCATCCGGGTTTTTTTTCGTGGAACAAGAGCCGAAAAAACGGATGATCTCGCAGGCTAATAACAGGGGGACTTACTGCAGTGCAGACTCAGCCTGATGTTGTGCGTATCACCACCTAAACGCTTAAGCGTTTTGAGGGTATCTACAGCATCTTGCAAAAAGATGTCACTTCTACTTTTTCAACAGAGATTGCAAGACAAAAACTTGCAGCCAAATAAGTTGCGTGCGTTGCGTGCGGGCGTGTTGGCGGTACCAAGGCGGAAAAAGTCTTCTCCCGCCCTGAGTGGTACGAAATAACCTTCGCACAACAACAGTCGCCCCATGCTTCTTTATTTTCATTGCAGTAATAAGGAGAGACGAGGGGCAGATCCAATATTTTTCTTAAGAGGGGGTGCACAAAGTGTTTTTTTGTGCAGAATACCAGTTGCATTAGAAGGCCGCCCGGTCATCTCAGCGGGGGAGGGGTGCGCCTCCCTGCACCCTCCCCCTAGATCCATCCCTGGAGACTACTTACGTAATTTCTCTAGCATTTTGCTTGGTTCATCAATTAGAAGCCAATGAAAGTATAACTGGTCTAACAGTGAACAGTAATGAACAGCATCAGTTTATACACTCGACGCACTCACACTCATCTTGCCATTTTACCGCTCACTGTAAATGAATTACAATATTCCCAAACCAACATAACTTCTGTTTGTACATATTTTTATTTCCAACACAGCTCCGATTTGGAAGATGACCCGTTCGCTTTGGAAGGAGCAGACAAAACAGAGACACCTTTAAGAGGGCGCGTTCAATCCGCTGGCGCGGTAGAACGTTCGGCAGGGCGGTATTCGAACGCGTCACGAGCTGGCGATACCAGCTGGCGCACAAGACAGCATCCGCCACAGATAACACGCAGCAGTAGCGACAAAGCCAGTTACAGCCCCGTGTTTCCTATACGTAGTTACTCTTTAAATCAAGAAGACGCAAGATACTATCGCGATCATATATTCGGTCGCCAGTTATCTTCACCGGACGATAACGTATCGCCGCTCACTTACAATTCTAATTATAGACAGAATAAACGCAAGACGCCGCCTTTGGCGCGATCGACTTGTAGATACGATGGGTCTGCTCTAGACCAACCTCCATCGCCTGCTCTCTCCTCAAGATCGCCTTCGGTTTCTTATTCAAATTATTCCACACCTCCTTCGTCTCCATCAGGATCTACTGCTTTTGTATCTGCGGAATCAAGCTCTTCGTCGCCAATAACTGGCCGAGCTTATGTGTTGGACGAAGGGCCGACTATAGCCGAATGGACAAGCTATCAGACCGAAGTCGAAGTCGAGTTGGCTCGGGAGGACGATGATTACACTCAACAACCTTTCGATTCTCGGACTTTTACTCTGTCAGACTGGCAGTTGGAAAATTGGTTTCAGTGGGAATCTCTTACTCAACAGAACAGCAGCCAGAAGGACTTTTTGGAGCAAGAAACGTTAGTGTAGGAATTACATGGTAAACCCTTTATTAGTTGTCGAGTGCTAGAAAATGAAATAGTTTCTGCTGCAAGCAGTCGGGGGAACAAGTGCCATTTTCGGCAATCTTCGCTGAAGAATTTTTTAATTCATATTATCCAATCAGAAGGAAACACGAAAACTCACCAGTATGACGCCATGAGCCCACGCCATTTTGCTTGTTAACTTAGGTGACCAAAACCGCGGGCTCATTCAATACTCGTTCTTAAGTGTACTGGTACTTATTCCCCAGACG
This sequence comes from Meandrina meandrites, assembly GCA_963693305.1. NCBI lineage: Eukaryota > Metazoa > Cnidaria > Anthozoa > Scleractinia > Meandrinidae > Meandrina > Meandrina meandrites. The sequence continues at coordinate 31,396,162 of OY855910.1, forward strand.
GTTAACATAGCTAGAAATATAGATAAAAAAAAGTTGACACTGATATACGTCGCGGTGAATCGCGATCATAGCATTTATTTATGTTAAAGATAAAAGGAAAAAGAGTGGGCTTCTATTCCTGAGCTGGGGTAGAAGAAATATGAAAATTCATACAAATCTACACTGCGTGTAGACGCTACGAGTAAAACCGACTTCGGTGACTTTCCTTCATGTTATAGAAGGTGTAAATATGATTTAAGTTTGCGACCATACGATACACGTAGGTGAGATTTAGATAATCGGCCTTAGAGTAAGATATGTCTGCTTGGAAGTCCTCGTAAAACTTCGGAAGATCTTCGGAAAAGATCCGATGACAGTGATCAGTGATCTTCGGAGATCTTCGTTTTTATCTCCGGTTCAATCTCACATAGAATCGCATAGCTCAAAGAATTCGCGCGCTCTGATTGGCTAGAGATGCGAGGGTATTCAGCGCGGTATTGCGACTTGAAAGTGAGGCTGCACTAAAATCCCGGGTAAAATTCGTAACAGTCACCACATTTTCATGTTTAAAAGGTTCTATGCGATTCAAGGAAAATCCATTATCTGACTCGTGAATTCCACGTTAAATTTCACTTGAAAAACCGATATCGCACTCATCGCTTCGCGATTCGTGCGATATCGGTTTTTCGCGTGAAATTTAACGTGGAATTCCCTCGTCAAGTAATTGATTTTCCTATAGTATTTCTCCAGGTTTTGATATTATGTAATGATTCAAATCGTGGTCTTTAATAAAAAGTCGCTATCGAAAAATCAAATAGAACATGCGAACTGGAGCTCGATTCATATTATCTTGAAATATAGTATTTTCAGATAAAAAGCTATTATTTTCTTAAGCCTTTTCCGACTGCCCCGATGTATTAAGTCCATAATCAGACCCCTTTTTTGGCCCCCTTAATCCTTCCCCCGCTCGATTTTTGATCCCCAAAATTACATACTGAAGACGTACTCTACAAAGATACGTGCATTTATCTCTGATTGGTTGTTATTTGCGCGCGAAAATCCACAACAACCAATCAGAGGCGCTGCACCGATCTCTATAGAGTTACGCTACCAGAATGGAATGTTTCGGTGGAATCTTTGGGCTGACTTACACAGTACGACTTTCTCGTATGCGACAAGCTTACGACAGGCCTACGGCATGACCATTAACACGCTGGCGCGTCTGTCGTAATTCGACGCGATTCGTGTTGTAGTCATGACGTAAACGTGCGCATGCGAGAATCCTTGGCAAGATCGTACCGTCTAATTCACCCCTTTGGGAGAATTGATACTCTGCTACGGTCATGTTTTGGTGGCGGACATCATCTCATCTGACTTTCAACAATTTAAAATAACGACATTCATTTGCTTGTAAGGAATGGACTACGTCCAGAGGAAACTGTTAATAATACCAAAAACTCAGTTCAAATAGGCCATTTCTGAGTTGCCTTTTGCCTCAAAACAAGTCCCCATTCGCTATTTTCACCGTTCCCATAACACACCTTGTTTGCCCCCGAAATTTTTAAATAAGCATTGTTTTAATTTCTCTTGGGACGACCGATTGAAAATCCCTCTCCAATTTCAAACTGTCCATTCCTTACAAACAGACTTGTATCATTGTACATATTACATATGATAGTGTGGGTAATGCTACGGCGAACAACGGACTTAATTGGACAAATTTTCGAATGCTTTAAATACCAAAATAGTGAGTATTATTGTGTACAATAGGTGTTTTTTAGATAATAGTTTTGTCTGATTTCTGGTTCGTTTTACGTATGGTCGAACTGACGAAATAGTGAGGAAAAGACATAAAGCCTTTATATACATTATTGGAATATATACTTTGTGTAAATTATGCTTCCAATAGGTAATATTTCATAATAAATACTTTATATCATAAGCCGGACTTCGTCCCCAGGTTCAGTGTAACAATTACTTTCCCGTGTGTATCCGAGCCGCCAGGAATATGGGCAGAGTTTGGGTCGCTACTCCCAAGTCTTCGGGTTGCCTGTCCCGAGAACAATTAAGTCCCCATTCGCTATTTTCACCGTTCCCATAATACACCTTGTTTACCCTCCGAAATTTTTGCAAAAGCATTGTTTTAATTTCTCTTGGGACGATCGATTGTAAATCTCTCTCCAATTTCAAACAATAAAACAATTCAAAACGGCTGGTCACGCCATTCAGGGCATGGAATCATCATGTCCATACGCGAAAGAACTTCTTAATGCAACCGAACGTTATGTGAGTTGGGAGTTTTAATTTGTTGACGAGGAACTTCGTCCGCGGGGAACGTTTCCCTTCACGGTGGGAAGAGAGGGAAAAGCGTCCAGGGAGAATGCGAAATACAATTTGTCTGAACAATAATGCAGGCGCACTTTTATTTCGAAAATAGACCCTTGTACCTGATGAGTGGACCTAAACGCACGTCTTGAAAATTTGAAATAAGTCGCCAGTATCGTTTCTTGGGGAGTGAGTGGCCCCTAAAAGATATGATGGCCACCTCTATCATATTTATTTGGAAGTCCTCCCTCTCTCACTCATCCTTTTCAACCCCAGTGAGGAATGAGGCATGGTACGCCGACGATCTGGGTCTTTTGCCACTGCCTGGCTTCCTTTTTCTATTAACTGAAGGTGTCCATCGAATGAACACCTCCCCTACTGGGTCACCCTGGTCCATGTGAATTGGGTATCTTTGGCTTTACGTCGGATCCGCGTTTGCTGGATCGGACCTAAGTATAAGTCTAGTCCTTCAATAAACTACTCCGGCTTTGCTGTTTGAACATTTTTCAATATAGAGGGAACGGAATAAAAACCTTTTTACACCCATTTCCCCGATCATCTCTTCCTCCACTCTCCTTCTGGGCCTTTTTTTTTTCTCTTTTTTTTTTGAGAACTGAATATAAAAGCATGCGCGTTTATTTTGGACGGACGCGATCTTTGCAAAGACCTGGAAACTAATTTTGCTAGCTTAGTAACCTTTCACATCATGTGAATGGTTACTAAGCCGAATTTCTCTCTTCTTTGCAACCACGCGGTCAAACAGACAACAACACAAAGTCGATCGTAACTTTTAGCTTTTCCGCGAATCGATTGCACGCCTTCATGTCTTTTCGTGGACGTGGTGGCGGCCGTGGTGGCGGCCGTGGTGGTGGTGGTCGTGGCGGTGGCCGTGGTTTTGGCCGGGGTGGTGGCAGAGGTGGAAGAGGGGGCTTCCAGCAGAGGGACTTCGGCCCTCCAGAATCTGTTATAGGTACGTAGGCTTGCTAACGATGAGCTTTAATAAGCTTACATAGTAAACCCTGCTTTGATGCCATCTAGATCAAGTTGTACGATCGTGTTTACTTGTCAGTTTGCAAATTTCTGTGCGTATTTAAGTATGGAGCTATAAGGAAATCTTTCCATCAGCTTGTTGATTGTAAGCCGACAAATTTCTTCTCCACTTCACAAGATTTCTGTTAAGCCGCACACTTTATTATGCATGCAAGTACAGTTTCTTTTATACTATCCTTCATGCATGGGAAGGGTAGCAGCTCTTGCAGTTTCATGACTCACATGAATCAGATGAATGGCCTGCTACCCTTAGAGAGAACAATATAACTAACAGCAGGACAGTTGCCCCTAGCCTCAAAAGCAGGAGCAACTGCTGCACTAGATGCTCTCGAGGGCTGAAACATTACTGTCATGCATGAACGACAGTTTTGAATGGAACGATTCTTGAAAATCATGTGTGTAATTATCAAGTGTGAGGTTATACAGAAATCTTACTGATCAGTTCGGTGGGAACAAGTGGTCACATGACTCAGATCAGTTTCAGGATTGTTTAGGGACGGACCATTAGAAATAACCGGAAGGGGGAGGGGGTGATCTTTCCCAAAAAATAATTCCTGCAAGGGAAACTTGACTAAAAAATTCCTGCAAGCGGTTGTGGCTTAAAAAAATATTGGTGCAAAGGAGAAAAAAAATCCTGCAGACAAGTAGGACTTAAAAAAAATTCCTGCACCAAAAATTTTTCACCCCACCCCCCTCTGGTAATTTCTAATGGTCTGTCCCTTACACGAGACTGGTATTACAAGTCAAAGTGAGCCCAGCACTTGTATTATCAATAAAGTCTCGGCAGCTTACCATACCCAAATTCACAAATTATTAACCAGGCAAAAGCCCTGTCTACTCTCCTGATTTCCTGTGACGTCAAGTCACAGACCTGATTTGCCAGATTTTTGCCTGAATTTGAGTATGGCTAATGCCCATCAGTACCTTTTTGGTATGCTTCACATCAGGCTGGTTTGGCCTCTCCATTTGTATTTTGGCTTGACTGCATCATGCCAAAATATGAAGCATGGCTAGGCCAATTACACTTAATATGCCACATACCAGTAAGGTATGATTAGTAAAAGCATCACCAGCTCCCAACTGGGATTAACACCCTAGATGACCCTGGGAACATGTTGTGGAATACAGGGAATTGCATGAAATATGTGTGTTGACCCTGGGTAAGGGAAAATTCAAGACTATGTAATAAGTTAAAAGGATAGGAGAGAGGGAAGTCATATATATGTAAGACTGTAATAATATTGTGGATAGAGAGGATCATCTGGGAACTTGCCTTGTAAGATTTCATTACTCATGGGGGAACTCCAAATGATTATTCCTTCCTTCTATTTTACAGTCCCCCAGGTCAGCACAGGGGTTAGCGTCAAGGGAGACGCTTTCTGTGTTTGTGTGGAGCTAGAAAACTGGGCGAGTGAAAAATTATCTGGGCGAGTGCAGCTTGAAGATCACTCGCCCAAATGGCGAGCGCTCCGAAATTTAAGTTTCCAACTCTGCCCTAATATAACTGGCAAATACAGACCTCCTCTCATCGCTTCCATCTGGTTTGTTTTTTTCATGCAAGAAAGCATCAAATGCGAAACCAGCCAGGGGTAATGAGAGGTGGCTGTATTCACAGGCTAGCCCTGATGAGACTGATATGGAAAAGCGGGTGATCAGTCAATATGGCTCAAGCCGGTATGATTCTGACCAATCTGTGCCAGTTTGTTATATTTACAGAAATATCTCTTGCTTATCTGACTTCGACTACAGCCAAGTCATTTGTGTCAAGAGAGCACCACAGAAGGAGTAATCATTCCCAGGGATCCATATATGTTCCACATATGTGTAATGCACCTGGAAAAGTCATGAACTCCAACAGCTGTGATGACCTTTGAAATCTTTTACAATATCAGTTCTTTTGTGATGTGATGTAGGCATGAGAGATACAAAACTAACTTATTAATTTTTCTTCTCATTTTGTAGAGTTAGGGCATGTTCTTCATCCCTGTGAGGGAGACCTGGTGTGTAAATGTACAAATGAGAAGATTCCGTACTTCAATGCACCAATTTATCTAGAAAATAAGTCACAGATTGGCAAAGTAGATGACATCTTTGGGCCAATGACAGATTTTGTATCCTTGAACGAGAAAGTGAATGCTTCTTTATAAAACTTCAGACTCTTGCTTTAATAACATGTTAGTTATGACAAGAGAAGCTCGGCTAAGATTCCCAATTTAAAAAGGTTGAGATCTCACCTCTTACATTTACAAGCTATAGATGCCTGCAATGCAGCCAAATGCTTGCTTTGAAATGTAAACACCGTTTCCTCATCTATAATGTTACCAAAGAAATTTATGATGTCAATTCTCCAAATTCTATCAAAATTATGTTTCAGAAGGTAGAACAATGAACTTTTACAAAACAACACAACACTTTTGAATTTTGAAGAAATGTTTCAACAGTGTTCACTGCCGCCTTCAGTTGCGAAATATATTGCATAGTTCTGGTTTCCTCTGTACATTAAGTACTTTTGGCATGAAAAAAGATGCCACATTTGTTCCAGATATACGTGCATTGTTGTATTCAAGATTATTAGAGAAATGAGTTTTACAATCAGCAAATCAATAAGTGTGACATCCACTTCTGAGGATAATGTCTTGACATACCATAATTTATTCATGCCGTGGGTATAAATTTAGTGGTTATGATATTTATTTCCTTAACAGCTTGCTTTATACATAGTACTTTTCAGTAAAGGTAAACACAGACATGAAAGCATCCTCATTTAAAAAAGATCAAAAGGTAAACAGTGATAGAATAACGTGTAAAATGCATTCATTTGCTCAACAAGACCAGTCTAAGCCAGTGCTCAAATGAGGGGTGGGGATTTGAGGGAGTGAAGATAGTCTTTTCTTGGTTAAAAAGGGGGAATGGTGGATAGGTCTCTGGACAGAAAAGCTATCTTAATACAAAAACTACAAAGTTACGTCGCTTTCTTGTGTCTGCTCTCTCCTAGTTCTTCATTGATCCCATGAAGTTGTTACCATTAGCCAGATTTCTCCCTAAACCACCTGGACAGAAAGGTAGGATTGTCTGCTGAGCTCCCATTTATGGGACATTGTGTCTGTTTAATTTTAGTTGCTTTGTTGTGTGAATTATAAAATATTACAACCAATTAATTTTGAACAGTGTTGTTTGAAATGCCATAAAATTATGACATTAAGCCATGGTCTTTCCATTTTAAAAATGTTTGGGTTTATATTACGAAAGAATTATGAGTGTAATGACTAGGCATCAAATGAAAAACGACTACTTAATTTTTTACGTCTGCTTCTAAAAACTCCAGTTTAATAGCGAAGTTTGCAATAAATCTTAGTATTGTTATTTTGTACATTCTAGGACCCCCAGGGGGTGTTGGAGGTAGAGGCAGAGGTATGTATAGTATGTTTGTTGTGCAACACAGGTTTTACTTGTCTTAGACTAAAGACTCTTGACTCTGAAGCTGATTTGATGTCACTGGCATTTGTTGGTCTGGCTAGAGTGTAGTTACAGTGTTAAGCAATGTCATCATCATCATCATCGTCGTTGTCATCAGTTCCTTTACCCATGTTGCGAATACTGACTTAAAACCAACTCTCTATCAATCTCTTCCATGCATAACAGTGGAGTTCTTTCACCCAGCTCCTTCTAGTAGTTCTTTGTTTTCCAATCTGGTGCCCAGGTGAGGGCATTGTGTGGGATCGTTTCCCTCTCTATTCATAGCACATAATATTTAACCAATTTACTGTCACTGTCTCTTCTTCACTAAGATAAGCAATGAAGCGTAGTTAAATGTAAGTTTTTTTGGAGTGCTTATCTAAAGAATGTTGCACCATATAGTTTATAGAGAGGAATGATTATGAAGCCCAGCAATCTTTGAGATGCAAAGATTTATGTTGGAAGGTCCATAACCGTGCACAATCTATTGTTTGTCACTCATACTCTATACGTGAATTGCATAACTGAGTGGTTTCTAAAAGTTTGTTAATATTGTTGCATCGTTTCTATTGGTTAGTTGCTCAGACAGAAGTAAACACCCACCTGTTGTGTTTGTGCATGTTAAAGGCCGAAAAAGTGAACAAAAACATGGAAAGAATCCATTTAAATGATTGTAAAATAACTTATCCTTTGAATTATTTCAGGAGGAGGCAGGGGTGGCCGAGGAGGTGGTCGAGGTGGTGGACGTGGAGGTGGACGTGGCGGTGGCTTCCGTGGAGGAGGAGGAAGAGGTGGCGGTGGTGGCTTCCGTGGAGGAGGAAGAGGTGGCGGCGGTGGAGGAAGAGGTTTCAGAGGAGGTGGTGGAGGTTTTAGAGGTATTTATACTGAACTTATTCATTTATATAGTGGGAGGCGCGGTGACCTAATGGTTAGTGCGCTGGACTCCGGATTGGGCGGTCCGGGTTCGAGCCCTGGCCGGGGCACTGCATTGTGTTCTTGGGCAAGATGCTTTACTCTCATAGTGCCTCTCTCCACCCAGGTGTATAAATGGGTACCGGCGAATTTACTGCTGGGACTAACCCTGCGATGGACTGGCATCCCATTCAGGGGGGAGTAGAAATACTCCTGGTTGCTTCATGCTAAGGAAACCAGGATAAGCTCTGGCCTGATTGGCCACTAGGCTCGTATGCAGACTTTATCTTTTACCTTATTCATTTATACATCATAGCAAGTTTTCTCTAATAAGATTGTTTCTGCTCAGGAGTGAAATTCTATGCCTTGCAAAGGCAGTTTCCTTTGCCATCATATTAATATACTTTGTGGTATCAGCTGTCATAAGGTGTCTCCTAATTGTCTCACCACATGAACTGAGAGCACATAGACCTTTTTTCAGCCATTTATTACTCTTTTGTGTTCATGCTAATCTGCCTGTCAAGCCTCGTCAGTATGTACAAAATACAAAAGAATTTGAACTCCAAAATGAGGGCTGGTGGGCAATTAACATACACATAAAAGAATAATAAACAGCACAAGAAAGGTCTATTAGTCAAGTAGTTTGCAATTGTCAGTTATCTAGCTGAGTATTCATCACTGAATTAATAGCTACTGGCAAATAGCTGGGATTTACAACCCATCAAAACTACCATTGAGCTGGCCTCTCATCCAAAGAAAGTAGAAACACTCATAGTTACTGGAGTTATGCACTGAATACATGTGTTAGTCACTTGGTTCAGTAGCAGACATACTGTTATCATGATTATTTTTGACGCTCTCATCAACATCGTCTCCTTTTATTTGTCAGCGAATTGTTTTCCGACTTAGTTATAAGTTGTGGCAAGAAAGGGAAGGGTAGTTGATCCTTAGTTTTCTGTTATTCCTTAAGAATTGGATTTGGATTTTTCTTAATGTTAAATTTTCAATGCGTTTTAAAAAGTGTGAATTTTTTTTCTTAGGTCGTGGAAGATGAACACCAAACGAAGAATTCTGGAGTTTTTCTTAGTATTTTAATTTATCCAATGTACAGGATCCAAGCCCTGAGAACCCAATAACGACAAGACATTGTTGGAGGTCTTGATGTAAAAACATGAAACCTGTTAATTCGCATCTTTCCATTTTACACAATTTTCATTTCAGGCAACAAGTGCCCACAACTGGCTGAGCCGCCGTTTTCGGCATAATTTTGTTGCTAGGTAAAATGACGTACCCTATGACGTCAGGATGAGGTCACAACTTTCGTAGTGCTCAAGTTAATTTTGATTGAACAGTAAAATCGGAACACTTCGGGTACTCGGCTTTATTGATAAAGACTTCCGAAAAGCAGTACTCGTTTCTTCGACTGCTTTATCCGCACGAGTCATATACAGAAAACAATTAAAATATTGTGTTACGTTATGGTTGTGTATGATAGAGTAAGTGAAATGCATCGTTCTGCACAAATGCCCTTTGTGGTTTCTTTTCTCCTATTCACTGTAATATGGAACACCATCTTGTGAAATTAAGTTTTTTGTTTGATAAAAAACTAGAACTGGTTTTTGCTGTTGGTTTTTTTTTCTTTAATAAATATTACACAGTAGACAATGGAGTAACTAATGAGCTTGAAAACGCGGGAAGACAAGGCCTCCTTACAAAAAGTTATATTATTTTCTTTTATAACAATTTTATTACGCACTAGTTAGAGATACAGGGCTATCTTTTGACAACGTCTTCATTCTTGTATGGTAGTGGCACAAGGTTGTAATCGTGTCTGATGCGGTTCTTCAAATCACGCCACTGGTGCAGAGGCTTCGGTTTTGGCGGTAAAAGCTGGAAGTATGTTCTGCCAGTGGTGGTTTGACAGATGTCTGGAAGCCACAGAGCGTCACGCGAGTGCAACTCGCGGGTCGTCGCGCGCGTTTCCAAACGCGTGCCCGAGCGTGTCCCTGCTCTAGTTCCAGTCTTCTCGTTTAGATTTTCTTTTGTCTTTTGCTTTTTGTCCAGTTCCTGCAACTGTAAAGGGATATTATTTAACGTTCTTTCTGTCTTTCTAAACTTTTTCTTTCGTCGTGCAAGCCTCTAATGGTAGAGTTTTCTTTCCACTCGGTAGCATTGGTTTCAGATGTACTTATTAGGCAGAAAAGCGTGCTAATCACTGTGCCAATTTTTTTGCCGGCGTTGTCCTAGCTACCATTGTTGACAACGATTAAGACGTCCTGCTATTGAAAATTACAGATGGCACTATAACAATGTCATAAATACTATATAACAAAGTTTTAAGTTACCAGTCCTAGAAACTTCGTACTTTTCGTCGGTAGCATTCAGCCATAGCTTGATCTGCGATCTCCTTTTGTACGTTGATCAAATTTGTTTTACATGTTTTGTACTTGTTTGGTAAACATATTAAAGTAATCACGCTTTTCTTTGTAATTGCTTTGCTTTTGAAATTCATTTTATATAGCAAACAAGTTTGCAGCTGTGAAGTCTTCGTGAAATCATGTCGCGACCCCAAAGTTTCTGTTCTGCACTATTTCTGCCATTAGGAGCGAAATTACCATTCCAAGAAATTTTGAAATAACATCTAGACTTACTTGGCGGGTATATTGTTCTTTAAGCCGCTCCAAAGCAAGATGTTTTCTCTCTATGACTCGCTGCCTCCTCTGTGCCTCTTGATGGTAAGCTTCGTGGTACATTTTCAAGCCAACGTTCAAAATCACACAGTAGCCCCTAAAAGATCACTTATGCAAAACCTTTTGTGGTCAGCGAAAGTATTGCAAAACAAAAACCCAGATGTGTGGTCACAGCCGCCTCGGACAGATCTTATTAACACTTTGTTTACACTCAATTGTTTCATTAGTAAATTATTTCAAGAGCTTAGTCCCTTGGGAGGAAATTGTTTGGCTTGTGGTCGTCAATGACCTGCTTGCCTAGTGTAAACATATATGAGAGGTAATTATACAAAGTGCTAGTACAGTAAAGTATTACGATAATTGCTTTTATTGCGCGAAATTCTGGTCTTGCACTCCGGCTTTTGTGTAGAGATTCAATTTCCCTCTTCGCTGCCAAATTCCGCGCGCGTTCATTTCTTGTCAAAGACATAGAATATCAACTTCGTGATGACATGAAAATGATCTCTTCCAGAAGTTTGTATGCAAGCAAAGTGCTTTGTCCAACATATTCATCAAACGAGCTTTTGTAAACAAAAGATTTCATTTGCGCCCTTTAGAGAAGCCTTTAATCTCCTTCATTAACACGGTGAGGTATTCTTTTGATGGGTGGCACGTCCCGCGGGAGCTATAGACGCAAGGACCTCTGACTTCTTTGTATATATAACGTGTTCACAGCGCTGCATAAAGCTGTGCGCATTTTCCGCTCACGTACATTAGACCGGTGTAGCAAGACAAGGTAAAAAATGATCGCATATCATCTTGAAGCTCAGAGGAAACAACGAGTTATAGACAGAAAGAATGAAGCGAAAGACCGATTGATGAAACAGATGGTGAGAAATTAATTAGTCCAGCGGTTAGAAAATTCTGTAACGATACATTTAGACCGTAGTTGTGAATCCAAGACAACATGCTAACTACACAATACACTAGTTTTGTAAATCTTTCGTTTTAGAAATATTTCAACATGTTTTCCCCCGGCAATTTCAATATATCAGACGTTCAAGTTACAGCTGGTCGTAGGGAGCGGACACCATATTCACGCTGTGACCTGAATGTACATCAGTGAATTTTAATAGTATGAAGCCAACAAAAACACCAGCAAAAACCCAGTAAAAATCCAATTGAAATCCCCTTGTTAATTAGGACTATGCACTGGAATGGCTTTTTGGAAGTCTCTTGAATTCCAGTAAAGAAGGTTAAGAACTGGTTACAAAAAAGATTGAAGCAGGGAATTAATAATGACACGACTAAGACAACATGATTTACCAGCCTCCAACTATTAAATTAAGATTAAAAGTTTTGCTCACAGTTTTATTACGCTGGCTGTTAGGTTTGTTAAGTTGCCTGTCATCTTTTTTTTTGTTGTTGTTTTCTTCTTTAATTTTAGTTTTTGGTCATTTATCATTTCACCACAACTTTTTACGTTTTTCACAATGATCCTGGTTGCCTAGGACTTTCTTGTTTACTAAGTCGTTGCTATCCGCACATAATTAATTCCGCGCGTATTGAACAAAAAATTTTAGTCCCAGATCTTACTGTAAGAGTGAATTAAGACTGTTTTTACTGGGCATAGCAAAAGCACAGGCATAAGAAAAATAAAACAGACTCATTCTTCCTAAGCTGTTCTCACTAGGATTATAAGCACAAAAATAAGCACACAAAAAGCGCAATTGTTCAGGGTGTTTTTGTGCTTTGCTTAGCCTTACGTTTATTTCTAGTGAGGTCAGCATAAGAAAAAAGAGTGTATTCGTGCTTCTAATGCCCTAATGCTTATGTTTTTGCCCAGTTAAAACCAGGCTTTAATCTACGTCATTCTGAGATAACCAGTACAACAGAGGCTTTATCGTTTCTTTCAGTATTGAAACATATGTGTAAGACTTGTAGAAGTAGGAGTGTCGGTATTGAGTCACAGCGAGTCTAATGCACGCTATGCAATACCTCTCCCTCCCTCCCCCCCGCTAGGCTTAGGGCTCTTTATCTTGACTCGAAGAATCCGCGTTTTTATAAATGCATTCTAATTGTGACGTCATATCCGCTTAATTCCGCGCGACATATCGTCAAAATAATTGGCACAATTATTTCATGACGTCAAAGAGGCTAATTAATTTTTCAAATAATACGTCTTAACCTCTGCAAAAGAAAACAACTTCATAGTTTCGACATTGGCCTTCAGAAACTTAAAGGCGAGACCCCTTTAAAACAGAATAGCTAGTCATTTGCAAAATTTCTGGCAGAAGTTTTTAGTGTAGAAATCGAGTCACCCATCTCTAATGAAAACGAAATGACAGAAGCTTATCACAACGAGGCTTTGCGGAAACAAAGAATTGTTGACAAAAAGCACGAAGCATTGGCAAGGATTAAGTATGGTGAGGTGAGAGTGGCTAATCTGGTGACGCTACAAATTTAATTTTAATTTATTCATTTGCTCAGCAAATAACTCAAATATGATTTGACTTCAGTGAACTATTATAAATCAGGTTCTGTAATTCAGTGTAAAAACGATCTTAAGAGTGCTGAATTTGAAAAAGAGGCTCCATAGGTATCGAATGCTGTGCGATCATTTTTGCCGCAAAATTTTTCCTCTTTTTTTTTACATTTTTGGAGAGCAAACTGAAAGGGGAAACCCTTCAAATCCCACAGTACCTTGCGAGCAGCATTCGCCCATAGATACCAAAGAAGCAACAAATCTTTTGGGATACGGAAAGCAATTAGGCTCCCATTAGCTTCACGAATCGAAGAGAAAGCGCTGATATACACATCTTTTCGCGAAATGGCTTCATCATACCATATGGAAGCCTTAAGGAAGCAAAGAATTATCGACAGGAAGCATGCAGCCTTGGCGAGGATAGCGCTTGCAGAGGTTGGAAGTTATACGCCATTGAACATGTTGTCTGATTGAATGTTTTGTGTTTGAGTTTATACATCGCGAAGTGCCACAACGCGCTGATGTTTGGGACTTATTTAGTCACGAAACATATCCTACGGATAGATAGCGTCGTAATTTTAGGTTTAACGTGATAAAACTGTCTTTAATTTGACTGTTCTAGATGTAGTTCCACTGTATTGAAATTCGAGTAGTTTGGTAAATACACGTAAGAGAAGTATTGAAAGAATTCATCCTCTTTGTCTCGTCTTCGCCTGTTGTCGTAATATTTGAGACCGGGAGGAGGAAAGCAGGGAGCAGGAAAAACGATCCGGATCGTGCCTGGCGTCGTAATTCGGCCTGCGTGTCTTCAACATAGCTGTTACAATTTAGGTATTCGGTTCTCGAGCCCTTGGAATCCGGTAATTAACGCGGTCGATTTAAAATTAAAATCTAAAATTAGCCTCCCATCTCGATCTCTCGATCCCGATGCTAATTTTTTTGGGAGCTCAAATGCAAGAAAGCGGGGAACAGCGGAAAGGGATTATTAATTTTAATTCTATCTTTAAATAACATCTCTACTTGCCCAGGATTGTTGACTTTGTAATGTTATATTTGTTTTATATATGGAATGTTGCAAAAGATGCATGGAAGGGTGTTACAAAAAGGAATCTGGAGAATTTTTTACTTACAACTCAACTAATGCCCAAGAAATATTTTCTAATCCGAAATTTTTTTTTTTCGTATCCAGCATATACAAGAGACCAAAAAGAGACACGAAGAGGAGAGATATAAATACGAGTTGGCTGAAAAAGAGCAAGAAAGGACGAGAAAGAGAGAAGAATACTTGAGCAGTATGGGACGAACTGGGAAGAGCTCGCGAGGGGTGATTAATGCCAATTACGTACACATGCTTGAAGAACAGAAGAAAAGAATTTCCCAGAAAGATCTACGCCACCAGGAAAAAGTACTGCGGGATAGCTGTCTGGTGATGGGTCACGTGAATGACAACTTCCTTGCATGACACAGATGGTGAAGCTGTTGCTTCAAGATTATCATAATTAACTTATTTAATATTTACTAAAACAGATATATGTTACACCTTTTATCCATATCTCATTTTTTTAAAAAAACAAGTAATTTTTATCCAGCAAGATCACATCGGATTTGTAATTCTTTCAGCTGAATATGTAGTTGAATGGCTTATAATAATATGGTATTAATATTACTGTTATTGTGATCACATCAACTAATGTTTCAAAATTGTCCAACGAGTATAAAATCACATAATTGAGAAGGTATATACCAAATATCAGGAATGGGTTCATTTTTTGCATCTCGTACTGATGCCTGTTTCACTACAAGAAGGAAAACCTCTTTTATATACCGGCTTACAGGCTTACAAATGGTTTTTATGATCAAAATGTAAATCGAGGGACTTCGTTTCTTTAAGTGACTTTACACTCTTGAATGGACAATATAAAAATTATTGAGATTTGTTGGTAAAGTTTCAAAGAAGCACACTATTAAGTCCTGTATGCATGTCCAACACTCTCATACCACAGGAAAATTATGTATACCAGATGACATAGGACAGGGTTACATGTTTGCTTGTTCCTTCTAGAAATGTACAGTGACTGAGTGACAAATTTGTAATGATGATGTGGTGCAGTGTGTGTAAATAATTTTTTTTAAATTTGTTCACTACAAAGAAAGGTAGACATCTTTTTATTTAGCAATTTCATCTCTAGCCTGAATAAAAAGCATCTGTCTTTGTGTGTTCCATGCACTCTCTTCCTCTTTCTGAAGAAATAGTTGAAAAAATTCATGCATGTGAAGTGCCACTGATAACGGTTGTTTCTGGCTCAGTTCTGAAGAAATTTTGCACGCAAGAAACCATCAATATCAAGCAAGATGCCACTCATCTCCGTAGTTATAGCAACATCATCAGTCAGATCAAATATTGGTATCTGTGCATCTCTGATAAGCCAGGAAAGATTTTAAGTGTGCAAAGAGGGACATCTAAATGGAACTGGAAGAACGTGATTGAATTGCATGCTACGAGTGAGGTACAGATATCAATTTTGAGGTCAGGTCTGGAAAATTATCTTTTTTAGTCTGAATTTAAATTGGGTAAGCTGAGGATTTATAAAACTGGGCGGGGCACCCTGGCGGGGTGGGGAATCGGAATTTTGGTGTTACGAACCCCGCTCCTCTGCAACCCTAGGAGACTGGAACCTGGAAAACCAATCGAACGTTGCGCAACTAACAATTCGCGTGGCTTTGTGTTATTTCATTGTATTCCCTGGAACGATGTAATTTATGCCATGCGTTGGTTTAAAAGGCGGACATTTGTTCCCTTGGGGTACATTTCATCGATCTGCCAAGCAAACAAGTTTGAGAGTGGAGGCTTTGTCTGGCCGAACAACGCCGTTGTTTATAAACTGTCATAAATCACTTCAAGGAATCGAAAACTTGTATGATGACCGAAAAGTCGCGGAGTAAAACTACGCTGAAGAAAGAAGAGGAAACGGAGAAAGCAAAAGAAGAGCTGGAATCAATCACAGTTGTATATAACGGTAAAGATTATGCGGTGAAGTTCCCAAACGATGCGGACGCAAAAGTTATTTGTCAAAGCATCAAAAGAGCAACCGGCGTCAAAGGGTCATTTTATGTCCACTTCGGCGAGAAGACGAACAACTATTTACATTGCTCAAGTGTTACCAAAGGAAATCTTGCTAAGCTAGCTGGACAGTCTCTTGAAGTTAGGGGTGGAAATGGTAAGTTATGCAATTTGAACCTCGAGTTTTGCTCAAGTCGTTTTGCGTCGCCGGCATACCGGCCTGTTTCCATAATTATGTGGCAATTAATTAGGCGCTGTTGTTATTCTGGCTAATGTAACTAATATGATGACATAAACAGTAATACAGAAATGATATCGTGAAGAACTATATGCACGTCTACACGAAGTGTATAATTCTAAAAAGCTATAAAACTGTGGGGACCTGTGTCAGTGAGGGTGGTACTGGTAAAGGGAAGTGTGTGTTTTTGAGGAGAGGGGGGGGGGGGGGGGGGGGGAATGGGATGGGGCTCCCAATCACAAATCACAAGCCTATTTTCCTTCAAATCACGAATCACATAAATTTTTAAGACAATTTCCGAATCACATATTTAACATACATTATTAGAGAAAATCAGCTTTAACCGATTAGTTAATTTGGGTGGAGTTTGCCTTTCAAAAGCCTGTCAGCATGGCAGGCTCACATTGTGTCAATACAAGTCCTAAAATGTATCAAAAGAGTAGTCTTACAGTGAAACGAACTCAACCGGGGCCACCCAAAGTTTTTTAGCCAGTCACAAGACAAGTTCAGAACAAAAGAATTGGACTTCCTTCATCAGCGGACCAATCACAGTAAGGTTCAAATTTAACTGCTGATGAACGAACTCCAATTCTTTTGAACTGAGCTTGTCTTGTGATTGGCTAAAAAGCATTGGGTGGCCCCAGTTGAGTTCGTTTCACTGTAATAATTTGTTTGTCAATTTTGCTTCACTAAATGTATAAATAATTTGGTTGATGAGCATATTTATCGCCTTCACAAACATTTTCTGCCAGAATCACAAATCGCAGTTATTCAAAATAACCTGATTGCATGCCTACTTCTAGATCAGCAATTCATGGATCACAGCCAGATTTGAGCTGTGTTCCATGCTAATATGTTTCGATAGAACAGTGAAAAGTGAGGGTGGGGTATTTAGTAGGCTTTTGTACATTATGCTTTTGTTTCCCCATTCTCGTCCCCATAGCCCTTTTCGCTTCTCTTAGCCGGCAGGGCCTTGGCACAAGAAATGAAGGGCCCAAGAGACAAAGGATTTCCAGTCCTAGATTCTAGGACTTCCAGTCTTCATGTATGCAGTTATGATGTTTCTGTATACTGTTGGGAGAGTCATGGCACCCTTTTACTTCCGCTCGAGATTTCTTTGTTTTAAATGGCCAATAAAAAAATTCAAATTAATTTAAAAATCCCATTGTCCCCAGAGCCCTTCATTTCTCAGGCCAATGCCCTACTGGCTAAGAGAAAAGTGCTATGGGGACAAGAATGTTGTTTCCACACTAAAATGTTCCATTCCTCCTTAGCTTAATGCTCCATTTTCCCACTAAAATGCTTGGTCTCCCAAAAAGTCACTAAAATGCTCAGATAATGCTCATTATACAAACTGTTTTTGTTTTTAACAAGATGAGTTGGCCTGCAGACAGCTGGAGCGAGTTGCCTGCACTGCAGGCTAGGGAAAATGCCACTAAAATGCTTGAACAATGCTCAATGCATTTGCCTCACTAAAATGCTAAAAAAATGCTAACATAATGTACGAAAGACTGGTATATAAGCTATGAAAGGTGTGGCTGTATGCTTTTCAGTGTAGTATCTGGGCAAGGGGAGGGGTCCTACATGAAATGGACTGGGATGCTCGTCTTGTCGCTTAATTAAATTAGGGGTGTACATTTTGGATTTTGGTCACACTAAAGGGTGTTCTGGACAGAACGCCAATATTTTTACTTGCCAAGGTCTCATTTTAGCGTTGAATGTGAAGAAACAAAAAGCGCTATCATACTGCATTGGCCGTGTTGACTGTTCAGGCATGAAAAATGGTATCTTTTAGGGGTCAAAAAACTTCAAGCCACACCCAGATTGGTTGCCTTAAAATTAAATTTTCCAATGCACATCCCTGACCCTTTAAATTTTTATGGGAGCCTTCCCCTCCCCTCCCTGCCCCAGGTGTATTTTTCTCATATGAACATCATAAAAATCAAAATTTGTTTCTCATGTGATTTGCAGAAACCACTGATCACAGCTCAAGCATGACATTTTCCTTACACCCTCTTGGTATTCAAGCTCTCCGGGCCACCACAACCCAATATGCTCAGTTGTAGGAACATTTCTCAATTAACAAAAATTTAACTTAAGAGGTATGGATCATGAACTCAAGTTTCAAGTTTATCATCTTTTGATTTTCTGGCTTTGTTCTCAAGTTTAAAGCATAGATCACATTATGTAGAGATAACAATGTGAGAACAATTCTGTGAAGCTAGGGATGTCCTCTTGAGGACTATCTGAAATATTTTGATGGGGCTTGCAGATATACATATATACATACATTTTATTTCACGTCCCCACGAATATAGAAATAGATATACGCTAACTCTGATTATTTCTGACCACTACAGAACTCAGTTTTCCAAATGGAAATGTCAAAAAAATCATCTCCTTGAAAAGACCTTTCCCAGGCCCAAAATATGACTTGTACCATTAAAAATGATACACTGGAGGACACCCCACTGCCACCACCACCACCTCAAAAAATATTCTTCTCTACAGAGCCGTTCAAGTTTCCGAGTTTGGATGGCTCTGTGGAAAAGAATGATGCACCTCACGATTTATGGCAGCAGCTGAGTTTCTTGCCTTTTTTTACCAGATTTGTTTAGCCAGGTGATTCAACTCTTCTACAAGTGTCGCATTTCTTTTTCTTTTGAACATGAAAATGGCGAGGGAGTGGGTTGTTTCGATCAGCGTTGTAACAGAGGAAACTAAAGTAACAACAGGAGTTGCGCACACAGTTTTAATTCCATTCAATTTTCACATTAAACCTGAAGCTCTTTACCAATAATTAGGACTCAATATCATTCACAATCATTAGCAATATTTAAGAGTCAATCTCATTCTCGAGTATATACTGATATCATTCCAAACTTCTATGAAATGCATTGCTTTTCAGATTTCAACAAAGGAGGTGATCCCATATGGTATTACAACAGCCAAGCACTTAAACCTGCCGTGCAGGAGAAGTTTAAAGAGATGCAGATTATACCCTTTGACAATCCTCCTTGAAAATGAATCGCTTCCGTTCACCATTTGAATGACTCTGAACCAGGAATTATTTCCTGAATTCTGTCCTAAGTGTTTGTTATCTGCAGATGATGTAGCTTGCTTACTGCCGCTATCAATGTTTCTTTTCATTATTCAGCGCATTATTGCCTGTAGCGGCAGTAAATATCAAGTTGGCCATTTGCATAAGCAGGCTAAAGTATTCATGGTTTTTCTGAAAATTTAATGATACACTATCTGTGTAATGAGAAATGTGAAACAACAGAGTGGCCAGCTGGCATGTTAATATTAGCAGAAAGGAAAGTGATAAAATCATTTAGTAAATTAATACAATTTGTATACATACCAATATTTTTGCATGGCTGTGTAAATCGATAAAGTGTTGTGGAGTGTGAGAGAAGTTGGTTAATCAAAGTCAAAATTAAATAAAACTGTTGTTTGAAGTCACTTGTATGGTGTGTCAATACAGCCTCCCGGCTCAGGCGCTTCGCATTTTCCTCACTGCAATTCTCAATTTTTTTAAGCGAACATGTAGCGCAAGCAGCTGGTGACAAACGCAAAGCACAAAAATAGAGAGGCCTCTGGGTGGAAGGCAGGTGTCAATATTTAAACTAAAATAACTTCAAAATATGGTAGTCAATCTCCCCGGTCAACCTCGTGGCCTCTACTCCTGCCATCTTGCCTACAACTGGAAAGCATTTCAACTGGGCAGCCATAAACATTTGCAAACGTACAAAAAAGGGTTCATACACTAGTTCCTTTTCAGTTTATTTATTAAAATTTAACACTACATCACTGCATTACACAGTATGCCCTATTGATAAGTTACTAATTTATTTATTTCTAACCTAACCTCAGTCAAGTCGGTTACTTCATCAAATTAAATTAAACGGGCTGGAAAAATATTTCAAACTAAAAATCTTTCTTTGCCCAAGTGGAAGAATCATGTTTTGATCTACTGACAGCTTCCCAATTTACGATCCACTGATTGCACAGTATTGATATTATTTTGAAGGGATTAAAATACTTTTGACTTTTGGTCCTGTACAAGTTGAATAATATTACTTGGCTAAGATACATCCTTCTACAGTACCAGCTAATAATTAGGCTTTTGGACCAGTTGGTCATTAACGCATCATTCAAAAGGATGGTGGAGAATTTAGACTTTCTACGCAGTTCTTGGCTACCTAGCATCTTTTCGGCAGTAGGTCCAGTGGGTTGGGCCATTTTATAGGTTCATATGTGGTTCCAGAAAACATCCATACCCAACCCACAGCAATTCATTGAAAACTCCGAGGGGTGGGGGTCTTAAAAGCCCAAATATTTAAAGAAAAGCGTGAAGCTTAACTGCAATTTTCAGGGGTGGGAGGGGGAGAGGAGGTTCAAAATATAAGCCTTTCATGGAGGAGGTATGGATATTTTTCTGGAACAACACACCATAACTTTGTGCGGCTCACATTATTTTCGGCATCCACCAATCCCCCACATGTTATGATTGACAATCAGTCACATGACCAACTGATTCAAAGGCTTGTAATTACACTGCTATGGACAGCAGCCGGTTTTGCCTTAGCCTTAGTACATAATACATGTATAACATACTTCTTTCTACTGGAAAGACTTACATCAATAGATAATAGAAATTGCACACCATGAATTTGCACAAACCAATACCTTTTATATAGCGACTTACAACAAAAACCTGTTACATGTTTTTCCAAGACAGCAAAATCATACCAAGACCAGCACCACTTTTTAATAACCTTTTTGCCATTAAAACTCTTCTTATATTATTTGTTATGAATTAAAACTTAATTCACTGTGAAATATTTTGAAGCAAAAAGGTGAGAAATAACAGAATTTGTTGAAAAACAACACATTCATCCATCCCCTCTCCCCACCACAAGAAAAAGGTGACGTCAGTCTGTTCAAATTGAAGGAATCGGAGCAGCCAGGAGGCTTGTTAGGTGCCAGCACTTAAAACTCCAATTTCTTTCTTCCTTGATGAGATGCTTGCCCATCGAGGATTTTGTATAATGTTGTCAGATACCACATTGTTGATACCCCTTTATACTCGTGGGTGGAGAGAGGCAATTTGACAGTTAAGTGTCACCCCAAAACACAACACAGACACCCCTGCCAGGCTTGTGAGGTACCTTACACAGATCTGACATGTGTTTGCTATTGTGTGAACACACAGCATGACGTACCGCAATGTTTTTTTAACCTCACATATATCTTAGCCATCTGTCTCGTGTGGGATGAAAATAATGATGAATGTGCGCCATGGATATTTGTTTTCACAGGTTTATATTAGTTCCATATTTTGTTATTTGATTTTATTACTTGTAATGAATGCCTTTTAAAACCAAAAATATTTGGCATTTAAGAGCAACAAAATGTACATAAAATACATCTTCATTAATATTATATATGCCCTACCCCCATTCATGCACATATAACAGCCATATAACATTTCATAAAGCTTGCAAGCAAAAAATACACCTTATCCATACCTTGTATTGCTTAGAGAACACTTTTGCTTATTAACCTTATACCTCACACATGACCATGTGATAAATGCCAAAGTTCAATAATTGGATGACTTTATTGTACCAGGATGGTTTGTGACTTGTAAATAATAGTTATTCCACGAGCATGCGTTGGATATCAGATGGCAGATAGCCAATGAGACGCATAGCGCCAAGTTGGCTATAATGATCTCATATCCAACAAGCGCGAGTGGAATAATTGTTTTATTAAAAATGCCCAAAAGAATTGCAATATTTGAGCTCCCCAGCTGTTTTTGTTGACACATATCTGCTTCCATATTTGTGGTCAATGGTATATGAGCTCATATACCATTGCCTGTTAACCATTCAAAATTCAGGAATTGCAATATACCACTTGCTAGTCTTTAATAGTTGATGTTAGACACAGAGCAAACTTATAAGCTGAGGTTGGTGGATCATCACTGCCAGTTAAATGAAAGGCATGATTACCAACATAATCTGTGCAGTTTTTGTATCTGTCACACAACTCCACAAATGCATGTTTAAGGGTGTAAAATGACAGCGTGTTCATATGGAATAAAGCTGTTCCTAGCTGGGTGGACCCTGGGTGGAGGGTCACTCCCTTTGAAGACTGCGTGACCTGCAGGGGGACACCATTTTTTTCCCATGTAAACACTTTAGCTGTTTTTTTCTCATCCACCAGGGACAAGTGTGGAAATACAGAGCATGTGTGATATCACAAGGGCCATGTGAAAGGCCACCTTCTGTTGCAATGGTACAGGTGGATCTATTCCGACCTTTTCAATGGCCCTATACTTTGTGTTTAAGCCTGATCTCGCACACACCAAACAATAAACAAAACAGAGTGTGTTGAGTTTTACAAATCTGCGAGCCAGTGAGCCATGCGCGCCATGTTGCATTTTACTTTGGTTATGCTGCACAGACCAAGAAATCCAAATTTTTGAAGTTTATATGATAAGCATGAATATGTGTATAATTATATAGGGTTGCCCTAACCAGCAAATGAAAGCTAACCGCAAGCAAACCAAAGTGGAACTAACTGCAAGCAAACCAGACTGGAGCAAACCCCAAGCAAATTAAAGTGGAGCTAATTAACCACAAGCAAACCAGGAAATCCAGGCCAAAATTCAAACTTGAAAATCCAACTTGAAATTCAAGACCAATCAAAGAAAGAGGTTTGCAAAGCAAGGTAAGCTTGTATTTTTTAATTTTATTAGTCATGGCTCGCACAGCTCCCACAGCTCACAAAGTGGCTTGCAGATTATGCAGACCCGAGTGTGATGATATACGCCCATATGAGCGAGACATTTTTGATAGTGAAAATATAGCAGACACTTGTATAATTTTACCTAGGAATACGCAATATTATTTATACAACCATTGATTGGCAATGATCTTACTATTCACGTACTAGAAAATTAAATTTATATGTAGTTTATATACAAGGATTTCTATTTTAACTCTAATAATAATGCTATTTATCTGCTGCTGAGAAGGCACCCAGGAAATTGCTCATGAATTTCTTCTCAAAGGCGAACCTGTGAAAAGAAGAAAAAGAATTTACCGAGGAAATTATCTAAACAAATTTCACAGTGGAAATAAAGTCATTCTGATCTGTTCTGATACCTTTTTCTTTCACAAAGATAATATAATGTGTGAGAATGTCAGTTATGTGAGGTAAATTACACAGTGTTGAGTAATATCTGAGATAAAAGTAAGCGATGTTGTAATGCAAGACACGCAGTGTAAGTAATGTTAGTGGCAAATTCAAGTAATGTACAATGCGAGAGCAGGAAAAAAATAGTGATAAATGAGACAAGTAACAGTAGTGCATAAAACAAAATTAATCAAGATAAATATAAAACAAAGAGATTGTATTTGACCCTTGTTTTGGCGCTCATACACCTTAAACATAATTTTTAAGGGCAGACCCATAGGCAACTTAAACAGCCTCTAAACGAACATTAGGTCTTTTATGTAACGTAGGACCTTTCTAAAATTGTCCACGAACTATTTAAACAGAGAGTTCTTAATATAAAATTATTTTGATGTTTTCTTTTTAACATTAACTTATTTCTTTTCTTTTTTGATTATTTTTAATCAACATTCTCATTGTGGTTAGATAATTCAACAAAGAGCTAGCTAGCAGATTTGTTGAATAAATCATTATCCTTATCATTATCGTTATTTTTATGATTATGATTATGATTATAATTATCATTTTTTGTTATTATTATTATTAGTAGTATTATTATTATTACCATTATTATTACTGTTCTTGTTGTTTTTGTTATTATTATGAAAGAAAGGCATTATAACAAAATGTTAGCTGATAGTCTCTTTGGGGAAAGGTTCATATTTAAAGAGACATTATTGAAATCTCGATGCCAGTGCAATGCAATGATTTCAACCAAAGCTATTGCATGGCAAACGATTGACATCATGTCCAGCCAGAAGTCTTTTATTAACAAAAAAACTGTGTTAACTGAAAAACTGCATATTGCATATTTCACTAAAAATATCATGTGAAGTAAATTGTTACATACTTACGAGGTTATATTTAGTTCAAGCATGCACCACGCAGCTAAAGCTATACAAACAAAGACAAGAACAAATGTTCAGTATTTACATTATCTCAGATCTCATCTCTTTCTCCACACTTGGTTCGTAATCTGCATAAAGAAGATGAACAACATGACTTTTAAAATTAAGCTGAAAATGTTTGGGTTAAAAGGGGCTACCTTGTACAATGCCTATCTTGAAAAAAAATTGGTCAATTTTTTTCAAGCTTGTTTGTAAGCTCTCTTAATTTTCCTCTAATTTTCCTTTATTATTGCTTCTTTAATTTGTGTTTTTCTCCTTTAGAAATATGCTATTATTTTGAGATTTCCTTCAGTTTAAAAACAAGATTGTGACAAAGCACCTTCAGTTCCCTTCATGCCTTGTAAAATATTCTTGAGATGAACATTGCTTGAAAATTCCAAACTTTAAGCCAGTGTTGATATTGATTGGCTAGATATCAATGACTGTTGTTGTCTGGAACAGAACTGAATACTTTATTTACCTTTGGACTTGGAGTAGCTTTATCGTAGTTAAAATCTCCGAGAATTTCCCACCCTAACATTTACATTACAGTGGGCAAAGACCAAACCACAGCACTGGGAACTTTGTGCCCTACCATTTACATTGATAGTGTAGACTCTTTAACATCCCCTGCTGACCATAATAGTGAAGATGCAGGAGACAGGGCCTATGACTTACCATCCTTATCTGAGAAGACTAGAATATCTAACCATTTGCAGATGTCATTGCAAAAGCAGCACATTCTCCTCAGTTATTTTAAGGAGGCTCGCAACGGTTTCCAGCACTTTCCAGCTCTTATACTTTGATGGGTCAGTACTCCAAATCTTTAACAGTTACTGCTACAGTAATGATATCAAACAAATGTCCAATCATTGCTGAATAAGTTGTGGTCATTTTCATGACGTCACCGGTTACTATAGCAACAGTTTTACCTGTTAAAAACACCCTTAATTTTCCCTTTAAAGTGCTACTATGATGAAATTCGCATGTTTTCTTTCGCAACCGTTTTAAAATATTAACAAGTATTCTATATGAGAAGAAAAATGCCGTTTACTGTTTTCCAATACCTCTTTTCTTTCCAGAGATATTCAAGTTTTTAAAATATGCAAATTAGCAAACTTGTGACGTCATACACTCAACCAAATTCTGATTAAATACTAAGAAAGTGATATCTCAGCCAATTTATATTGAAAGTCTCTGATTCTTTGCAGTAACACTCTGCTAGTTGTGTTTCACAGTATGAACTATACAACGTGGCTACCATGGCAACATACTAGGTTCCAGATCCCCCCAATGCCCAAGGCCTTTCTGGCCAATTCTGGCATTCTCCGTTAATATTTGTAAATAATGCTTTACATGCGAGATCTAGCAAGCATATCAATGGATTTGGCAGACGTCTTGCCTGGGTTTAATTTTTCCGAACTGAAAAATTCTGAAATATTAAAAACAAATTGATGGGGACTGGAAAAGAGTGAGTTGCCATGGTAACATAATTTTACTACAGCTGTAGGTGTGTCACCTGAGGAACTATCAGTCTGCCAAGTTTCATTGGTCTCTGCAGAAAAATGACCGAGATAACTTAATTTTTGTACTTGACAAAAAATTGGGTTGAGTAGATGACATCATCAGTTCCCTAATTTGCATATTTTACGATTTTTTTAAGCTTAAATATCTTTGGAACTAAAATAGATATTTGAAAACGGTAAACGGCATTTTAAATCTTTCATTAAATACTCTTTGAAACGCCTAAAATTGCAAGGGGTGAAAATTTGATCATAGTACCACTTTAAGTGCTTATGACTCAAAAATGACTCCGGTGACCCCCATTTTTTATTATTGAATTATGATTGGCAGGTTAAGATGCAACTTTTTGCAAAGTTAAAAAAATTTCTCCGGAGCGGTTTCAGAGCCACCTTAAATTTTCGGAAATTTAAGGTGGCTCTGAAACCGCTCCGGAGAAATTTTTTTAACTTTGCAAAAAGTTGCATCTTAACCTGCCAATCATAATTCAATAATAAAAAATGGGGGTTACCGGACTCATTTTTGAGTTATAAGCACTTAAAGGGAAAATTAAGGGTGTTTTTAACAGGTAAAACTGTTGCTATAGTAACCGGTGACGTCATGAAAATGACCACAACTTATTCAGCAATGAGTGGACATTTGTTTGATATCATTATTGTAGCAGTTACTCATAAAGATTTGTAGTATTGGCCCATCAAAGTTTAAGAGCTTGAAATTGCTGGAAACCGTTGTGAGCCTCCTTAAGACCCTGAGTGTTGGTCTGGTCTGGGGCTCAAACCCGAGACCTCCTGCATGGTAGTCTGGTGCTCTACCAGCTGAGCTAACCAGGTCAGGGGAGTTCAGTGTCTTGCTTAAGACCACAACACAATGACCCTGGCCAGAGTTTGAAACCGGACCCTTAAGAATTTGACACACTAACCATTAGGGTATCGGGCATCTCACAATGTTTTTTTGTTAGGGTAACCAGCTAACATTATATGCTGTGGGGAGGGGAGTGGTAACCAAGACAGGCATCTCATTTGGATTGGGGAGGGGGAGGGGGGTAATGCTCCTCATCGTTCTATGCTGTGCAGAGCTTTTAGCTAAGTATCGGTGCCGACGAGCCATCAGACTGCTCCTTGATTTACCTGTGCCTTATAGTCATCAGCAAGTTTCTGCCATTGAAGTTTGTTCTCTCTACAGCCCTCCTTCAGAGGTAGAAGTTTTGGATTCATTTGTGCAAAAGCCTAAAAAGAGCACATTCACATTAGTTTGCATTAAAGCAACTCACACCTCTCTTGTTCAAAACATAATAATATTTAAAGTCTAAAACTAACCGTCACTAACCAACAAAAAAAATAAATAATAATAATAATAGCAATAATAGCAATAATAATAATAATAATAATAATAATAATAATAATAATAATAATAGCAATAATAATAATAATAATAATAATAATAATAATAATTCATACTTATAATGCACTAGTTCCATGTGTTAAGCTATATTTTTATGATCTTACCTTATACAGAGGTAAACACACAGAATCAATGAATCCAACTTGCATCTGCGGCAGTTCATCTTTCTTAGCTCTGTCCATCATTGCCATAGGTGTCGCCTTTAATTCTTGTTGTTCAAGGTCTCCTTGCTGGAAGAATTCCTCAGCTACAAGAAGAGCTGTCTGCATAGGTGAAAAAAAAAAACACAAGAGCATGTTAAACTCATGACTGATAATTTTACATACATTCAAAATAACTCACTCACTATGCTTTTGAAGTGTTTTTTTTTGTGCAAACCCCACAGAAGGTAATTGGACATTCCAAGGGGGTGGGGGTCTCAGAAGCCAAAATTTTTATAGGAACATATGAAGCTAAAACTGGAATTTTCAGAAGGGCTGGGAGGGTTCAAACTAAAAGGCTTTCCACAAGGGAATTTATAACAAAAAAAAAATTGCTAATAACTACTAAGTAACTAAACATTTATGTTGGTTCAAATAGCGAAGCACGCGAGTGACGTCATGACTCAGACAAGACTCAGACAAACAAACCGGAATGGTGGACGATTTTCCTAAAACACTTTCTAAAACAGCTGGTGTTCCTGAAACATTTTTTTTTAAACAAAAACTTCACCTAGATTCTCTCTATTTCTCTGAGAACACGCTGATGTTGACTGAGCCTCGTGGGGGGTATAATCATTTGCATTTGATTTTTAGACTTTTACCATTGGTACAACTTGGTATTTTCCCTTGTTCTGGTGTATGGAAATATCCCAGGGGGAGGGGGGGGGGGGGGTATGTGCCACTGTGAAGGGTATGGTTTTCAAGCAGTTTAGTCTGGAATATGGTATAGAAATCAGATAGTTTTGGTCTAGAGTAGGGTATCATTGGCCGGGAAACTTATCAGTGGCATAAGTCCAGAATGGGAATAGAAACTTGGAAGAGAAAGAGGCTACCCTAAACGTAAATAAAATCATCACAGTGATGTTGTTGATAGATGCTGTTCCATTAAAAATACTAATAGTGATATAGTTCTAAAAAGAGCAAGTCTGGGATAGGGTAGGGATTTTCAGTGTCTAGTCTAGTATAGGGTTGCAAAATCAGCTGAACATGCTCTGGTATAGGGTAAGTCCCGGCAGCACACCCCACCCAAAAATAATGGGTAATGGATAGAAAACAAAAGAAAATGTCAGATGGTACCAGGGATAAAATTGAAGGACAACACAGAATTATTTTAAGAGTCTCTTACCCGTCTCTGGACAGGCCATGGTTTTGTGATTGCTGAAAGATCACATGCTGTCATCATCATTGCCCTAAAGTGATACAGTGCAAAAGAAGAGGTGATAAAGGGTTCTTTCATGATCTGTGAAAGGCTAGTTTTTTTCTCGTGAATCGTGAAATAGCTATTTAATTTCTTGTGAAACAAGATTTGGCTACACAGCCATGAACACTTAAGTTTTCTCCATGTAAACTGCAAAATGACTGCTGCTTTTTTCTCATGAAGTGTTACTGTAACCTGATTCTTTCTTCTGTAAAATATTATCCAGTAAGCATTTGAAACAAGACTACATGTGGTAAATTTCGAGGCCAGTGCACGGCTGTTGGCGTGACTGGTCATCACTCTGGGCCAACTCCACTCTGATAAGTAATTTAACACCTTTTATATTGGTTTTATTTTGTGTGAAATGTGATTTAGCCATTTTACTTTTCGTGAAACATGATCTATACCCCCCTTTACCACCCCCAAATGATATAATTAAAAAAATACAATCCAAACAGTCTGTCATATTTGTTGAATAGAATCAAACATACCTCAAAAGTTCTCTATTCTCATCAGTTGACCAATCTTCACATCCAGCCTCAGCTTTCTTGAAAAATTCAGACCGTTTCCTGTCATGAAAGAAAATGAAGCAAAGTTCCTTACTGAGCACATCTTCCACACTCCCACACGGTTCAACAAATTGCTAGCTTGGCTGCCAATGACAAGTAAAGAGTTACCAGGAGACAATTTTATTCCTTAACTAATGAGGTTTTTAGTGCCAGTACACACCTATAAAATATTTACATTGACACATGACTGCAAACCAAAGAATTGCACCACTGTGACAATTTTTATGAGATGATTGTGCCACAAGAGTTACAAGGGTGAAAACACATTTAGGTACATGAGATGTGGTGGGCTATTGGGTCAGTGCGCTACACCCTGGGTTGAGCAGTCTGCATTTGAGCATTGATCAAGGTCATTGCATTGTGTTCTTGGGCAAGAAATATTACTCTTATCAGTGCCTCTCTTTTTGCAGGAGCAACAAATTACTGTTGGGGGTAGGGGAGGGATACCCTGCAATAGACTTGCATCCCATCCAGGGGGGAGACAAAATACTCTGCATCCTAACTGCCTCATGTTACAGAAACCAGAGATAAGTTCCACTTTGATGGAATTGGGGGACGTATTAATTCATGTTAAGAAATGCATGTAATTAATTAACAATTATTCCATTCGCCCTTGTTGGATACGAGGTGGTAAATAGCCAACTCGGCGCTTCGCGCCTCGTTGGCTATTTACCACCTCGTATCCAACAAGGGCGAATGGAATTGTTTTATTAAATTCTTCTTTAGTATAAATCAACTGGACATTTCATTTTGATGTAAACGAAGTGATAGTATGAGGAGGCGGGAAAATTTGTGGTGCAGTGTTCACTTTTTGAGTTGAATGAAATACGCGAGGAAAGCGAGCGAGAGAGTTTTCTTCTGAAGATTTTCCTCGGAAAATCTCCTCGTAAATCGTCTTTTCATCCTGGAAAATTGTGACAACAATTAAGGTTTACGGGAAGATCCGAAGCAATAGCTTTTCTGGAAATTATACGCCTTGTGCAAGAGGAGCGAAGCAAGTGTTTACATATTGTACTTGTTTACAGCTCCACGGCTGTCATCAAGACTACTACATTATGCTGAAACGAATTTGCACTCAGATTCGATGAAGTTTATTGAAGTATAAAAGGACAAGATCAAGATTGAAAGGTAACAAACTTAACTGACGTGCTGAGCCACATTTACGTCTAACACTGAATGAAATTGTGTCAGTTTTCTGGTCTTCCCGTAAATTATTTTCTGCTTTTCTTCTTCGTTCAGTCACTCTTGTTGTACATTTACAAGTATTTTTAATTAAACATTTCGCATCAGTTTTACGTAGTTGAGCCAACTATGGCATTTTGTGGTATTTGTGTGGTTTTAGGGAAGGCACTGTCGATTATTTCTTGTATAAGCTTATAAACCTCGCCAAATTTGCCATTTTTCTGATGGAACTTTCGCTTCCCGCAGGAAAATTTTTAAACTGAGCGGCACTTGCCGCACTCGTTTCCCATATAAGGTCAAATGCAGGTATAATGGCTGATAACCGAGATCTAGTGAACCAATCAGAAAGCTAGAATTGCATTATCCGAGGTTAAGAATTTAATAATAACATATAGTCACTGGCCACTCAGATTGGTGACGTCATCAGTACAGGTTCTCAAAGGTTACTCATCTCGCATTAGGCTTGGACACCCAGCCCTCCCACCCTTGAAGGGGAGGGGGGTCCACTCTTCAGTGACATCTTTGTTACCTGTTCATCATTTGTCAATAAATTTGTTGAACCCCATCATTGGTGTGATAGTAATTCAGTAGGCTTTGAATGCAGACTTAACTTTTACCAATAAACAAGATTGAAGCTACAACTTACTGGAAATACAGCGCCAGATCAGTCGCAATGATTGCTTGTTCTACAAGTTTAATTACTTTGTTATAATCCTCAGCTGACAAGGAGCCAAAAATTTCATTTCCCTGAAATATTAAGTAGACAAAATGATATTTTAATTAAATCAATTTTTGCCTTCAAATACAGAAGATTAATAGACCTTTTTCGCTTTGGCAGTTTGTTTTCCCATTACAGACCACGTGATATTCTCTAGAGAACATCAATCAAATTTCTCCTCACAATATGGACAAATATGGACACTTCATCAAGAGAAAGGGTTATGGGAATTAATTAAGTGATCACCAAAGGGAAATTACTTTGATCTTTTAGTTAATTCTCCCACCTAATATATAAGAAAATGTATGGAGATCAGTCAGGAGAATTTGTACGTGGATATTGGGGCTAACCTGGCTGTTAATGATCATAATACATTGATCAAAGTGATGGTGCTCCATGGTCGACGTGCTGTACAGCTGCGCTAGAGCCGAGGCACTCCTTAGTGTACAGAAAAGAAGTGTGTTAATACAGTGCAACACTAACCTGTTACCAACAGAGCACAAAGG
Organism: Meandrina meandrites; assembly: GCA_963693305.1. Classification (NCBI taxonomy): domain Eukaryota; kingdom Metazoa; phylum Cnidaria; class Anthozoa; order Scleractinia; family Meandrinidae; genus Meandrina; species Meandrina meandrites. The sequence continues at coordinate 31,427,767 of OY855910.1, forward strand.
CCACACCACTGAGGTGCAGTGAGGTCCATACAAAAACAAATAAGGGCCAATATTCCCCAGTACAGCTCGAAACAAGCTAGGTTAGTAAGTAGTTTATTATATGGCACTGGTTTTGGCTGCAAATCTTGAATTTGCCAGCTTTCAAAAACAAAAAATACACAGCTTACGACCATTTCCATGGCACAATCCAGACCGAGAAAGAACCAATCATAATGCTCAGATTTACCTCAAGACTACCTTGCCATATAATTCAGTGCAATTCATACATACAACTGATGTTTTATGGCCTCTTTTTTGCCTCAACAAAAGTTCCTTCAGCTTTAAGTGTGACCGATGAGCTTGTTGTCTCACTTAGGGGTGTAAATTTAGGATTTGGGTCTCAGGGTATTTCAGGCGAGATGCCAGTATTTTTACTGTCAGCTTTGTCAGTCTTGTCTGTCAGTCTTGATTAGGGTTGGAAGCAAAGAAATATAGAAATATATATTTATTCTAGTTTTAGTATTTTGGTATCTTTATGGGCTCAAAAAAAGCTCAAGCCACACCCAGATTGGTGTCCTTTGGGGGTTAAATTCAAACATTTTGCCGAGCATCCCTGTCTGTTTCATATGGGAGTCCCCCCCTCCCCCCCCCCCCAATAAATTAAACCCAGTGATAGGGGAAATCAAATGCTCAATGAAATAGTGACAAAAGCGAATAGAGATTGAATCAAACTTGTGTTTATTTACTATCATTACAAAAAATACAATCAGTTACGTTTTGTATAGTGTAAAAGGAGGTGACAGCCTATGACAGGTGTTTTGTTTGTCAATGGAGTTTCTTCAACACTGTTTAGATTATCCACTCGTAAGTTGAATGTTGTGACCTGTTCCAGCACCAAACTTACTTTATTTGAAATGAATTGTTGGTTCCCCTGTGGTCAAGGTCATGTGATAAACAGGCAACCAGCAATGCAAATTTCTCTTCCGGAGTGAACAGATTTCCAAATGCATCAACCTGCAATCCAAAAATATTAATAAACAAGTCAACAACAATTATACAAATTAATTTAGTTGCATCGTTATTTATTATCAATCAATTCAATTACAACTTTGGGTGATGATCAATTTTCATTCACTTGAAAAAGCACAGCAGCCTTAAGTAATTTTTGTTTCGTTTCCTCAGAAATGAAACAGTATTGTTTTGGATTCAATGCGAACTATTTACACAGAAGAATGCCCATAGCCACAATGTCAACACGTTGTACTAAAGGCAAACAATCTCCTAAAGACATGTTCTTCAAATATCAGAAAGATAATCATCAGCAACACCAAAAACTATTGAGATTCATTACAAATAGAAATATCTGTCAACTACAATGCTTTTAAGTTTGATTAAAGTGATGTATTGGCGAAAGATACAAAGGGAGCTCTTTCCATGTTTAACTGTTAAATAAACATTCTAGCTATATTCTGAGAAAGAAGAAAATTCCCACCAATGAGAGCGCTTGCAAGTGCAAACAAAGACATGATGCCATCGGGTGTGTCATGTTTGCTGGCACGAAAAAGGGCAAGAGAAGGGCAAATTAGGAAGTTCCTTGTCACTCCTATCATTCTGTGATCTGGAAATGAAACACTATTTCTTTTTGAAATAGCTGCTTGTTAATGTTTTGATGCAGCCTTTATTCAAGGGCAGCACAATTTTGAGGGCAGCCCTTAACTGCTTAAGAAATGTTTTTAATAAAACTTATTTTTAATTAATGAGCTTATTTTTATCCAAACCTCAGCTTAAAATGTTACTGCCTCTGTTTATTCTATCACAGAGTAAAGTATTGTATATGCCTCTTCAAGGATTGCCTTGCTGTTAAGAAGTGTGGCAATTATTTAAGGGTGGTGCTTATTGATGTTTTTTCCATAATGAGCAGCACTTATTCTAGTAAATAGTTCACAGTAAGCGTCACATGAAGACCTACTTTAAGCATGGTGAACATAGTCTGAGCCACATTGAATGCATGTCTCCAGTTGTGGTACATCACAGGACGGTAATTTTTCTTCACTGTCAGAATCCAGCGGCAAAGAACCTGACGAACATAATAGAAAGTTAATTAAGTATGGTCACTGAGATAGAAACCAGAAATAAGCACCAGCTGCATGGGCCACTCTTCTACATTTTATAAAATTAAATTAAATTAACCAACTGCCTTGTGTGTGTGGAGGATGTGCATCTGGGATATCTGGGGGGAGAGGGGAGTGGGGGGGGGGGGGGGGGGTCATCCACTGTGCTCAGCCGGTCCCCAGATGGAATACAGCTCCCATGGCTGGCATTTCCCAGCACTCACACCCAAGCACCCACCACACTGACAAGATCAGTGGACGGAGGGAGAGGAAAAAACTCACTTAACATCCCTGAAATGCTTGGCTGATATGAGCACTTAACATGGCACCATAGTGTTTGCAAACATAGACTCTTTAGCCTGCTAAGAGCTATAAGCCACTGACCACTACGGCAGCTGACTGCATTTAACCTCATTAAAAATACGCTTCATGGGGAGGAGGGATGGTGCAATGGTGAGAGCACTCATCTCCCACCAATGTGGCTCGGGTTCAAATCCCGAACCCCACACCATATGTGGGTTGAATTTGTTGTTGGTTCTCATCCTTGCTCCGAGCATTTTTCTTTGGGTTCTCTGGTTTCCCTCCCTCCAAAAATACCAATACTTCCAAATTGATCAAGAATAAATTGCCCACATGCTTCTAGCTTTACCGGTAAATACATCAGTGAGGTAATTTATTATATTTTTAGGTGGTCTTAATTGATGCATACCTGGTATTCTACATTAAAATGCTCATGTAATTTTAGGTCCATCACCATTGCCAGCGTGCCCAAAAGAGTATCTTGATCACCAACTGTTTCATCATCAAATGTGAAATCCAACAAGCGGAGATTGTTGACTGATGGCAAAGGACAAGCCTACAAAAAAACATTGTGACAAAAAGTAGTTTACATTTACTAATAAATCAACTCACATAACAGCATTGCAAAAAAAATCCAGATAGTGACACCCGTGAAATTTGACTAAAATTTTATGAAATGCTTTATTCTAAAGGACCATTTTCCGCCCATATTATGATTTATTTTATAAAGTTGATCCCTAATAAGTGGCCAGTTATCAAAGTCCCGAAACTATTGTCAGTATAATACTTAATAAAACCCTTGAAAAGTGGCCAACGCCTTTCAGACATCCCGATGAGTGTTCAGCTACTGTTTTTGCCCCTATTTAGCAGCTAGCAAGAATGTAATAATTATTATACAAAGAGTCTAAAATAGAAAGTGAGGACTGAAAAAAACATTCATACACAGGTTTATTGCCATCTTCATGTGATTCCTTTACATGCTATTTTGTAATGAAATAACGCAGCCTCTCTAAACGGCCTTATGCTAATTTCTAATGAACCTAGAGCTATAAAGTGGCCAGATGCCAGTTCACCGAGGGTGGCTGCTAAAAAGGGGCGCTACTGTATATTGATCATCTCAGAATGCATAGAGTGTAAGCAATAAGTTAAGATCAACTAACAAACTTGTTATTTATACCTTAAGTTTGTTGGCTTCCTCCAGCGGAGCTGTGGCATGATAGGAGAGTACCTAGGATGGAACGCATAACAGGCGTGGGCAAAATGAAATACTGCAAAATATGTACTCTCTTACTAAATACTTTTGTACATCTCAATAACCAATTTGACTTGAGAAGATACACCGCAAATCAGAATTTTGTGCGAACACTAATAAAAATTATTATTTAGCAAACTTGTGCAATGCCCATATATGGTCAGAAAGTCATTGTTATTCGTCATCTGTACATAACAGATATCCTGCAATATGCGTAGGTTGCCAAGATTCGTTCAAAATCTTGCAAAGTACTGCACAACCACAGTTTTTCTCGCTTCAAAAAGCGTTTCATTGACAATTTGTTGAATAATAAAACAATTATCCTGCTCAGTCTTGTGGAATATCATTTGATTTTAGCCAACTAGGCCTAAGGCCTCATCAGCTAAGTATCAGGTGATATTCCACGTGATTTCGCAGAATAATTGTTAATTATTTGCAAAATATCATTCCATCGCACAGAAAATCAATTAGAAACGAGGAAATTTAAAGCACGCACTTGTGTGATTGGTCTCAGCACAATAAACGTGTCAAAATCACATCAAAGTGCTCACACAAGGTTTTCTGATTTAAATGTTCAGCAAGAAACTTTTCTTGGAAAAAATAAAAAATGTTTCTCACCTCCAGGGCAACTTTCTGTTTGGCCATAGCCTTGTTCACATTCTCATACATGACAGTGTTGTGGATTGCCATCCCACAAAAAATTGCAAAAGCCTGAGTAGTGAAAGCAATGGAAAACAACAAAACTTTTTTCAAACACTGCAGTAAATTCAGGATAACTCCAGTAGGTGTGTCCTTTGGACGAGCTGCTCTCAAATTTTCCTTGTCCAAGGAAGTTGCATGCTTGTCTTACAGCAGTTTTCGGGGGGGGGGGGGGGGGGGGGGGAGGATCCAGGATTTTTCTTAGGAGGGGGTGCACCACATTCAGTGTCTTTTTGCAGATTACCAGTTGATTTGGAAAGCTGCAGGCCATCTCAGGGGGGGCGGGGGAGGGAGGGGGGCGCATACCCTCTGCATGCTCCCCCTAGATACACCCCTGGTTTTCTTTTTTTTACAATTTAGTCAGCGGGTGTCTTGCCTCAGCCCTCAGACAAGTGAAGTTACTTGCCCACCAGGAATATCTACTTGTCAAGCCCTGAATGTATAAGGCTTGAAAGAAAGATAAGCCAAATCTCCCAAAATATTTAATAGAACGTTCTGGACACTTTGCAACTTTTTCTCAACTGCGAAGATTTGAAAGACGTACCTCGAAGAGGTTTTGATCATTCCTATTGAAAGATGTTCCATCAAGTTTATTTAACAGTTGGACAACACCTACAAAACAAACACATGTAAACGGAAAATTAAGATGACCACACAATCCCAATTTGTCAAGCTAAGGAACAACAGTCTTACTAATGAATTTAATGATAAAAATTATTTTTTTACTCTCTCACCAATAATTTCTTCACTGCCATTCTTGATAGGCATGCAGAGAATGGTTTTTGTAACAAAACCTGAAGCCTGGTCAACCTAAATTTGGGAGATGGAAGACAACAGATCATTATATTGATTGATTAATTGATTGATTGATTGATTGATTGATTGATTTTTACAGTAACTAATTAAATGTCTAGTCCAGGCACAATTTGAATGACTTCATTGACAGACCAACTGACCGATTTCCAAATGGTTTACTAGTGAAAAGCTAGGTGACTATTGTACAACCAAAATCATACTCACCGCAGGATCAAATCTTTCATCCTGATATGCATCAGGTATATTTAATGTCTGAAAACAATAAAATATATTTTCAGTTGGAATAGATGGCCTTGACTATTCTACTTTTTTGTGTACAGCACACACTTCTTAACAGGTTGAAAAAAATAAAAAATAATGAACCTAGTAGGTCTCGACTTCTAACAAGAAATGTATGAAACCTGTATGGAGAACTAGGATTTTGACCTTTGGATTTTGTGATACCATTAGCTTTTCTTAATGTTACATGCACTTCAATAGAACACTGCATTACCTCGCCTGTTGTAGCAACATGACCAGTAATTCCTATATTGACAGGAAATCTGACCTCTGTCTTGCTGCTGTAACAGAAAAACATGATGTAAACATCAATAACAGTTATAACTATTATCATAATAAATAAATATATTATAATCGATACTTCATTAATGATTAATAATTAATTAATTGATTAATAAATTTCTATAGCGCCTTTTCTCTGCGATTCATAGGCGCTAATTGATTAATAATCAATAATGAGTAATACTAATTAATTTGAAGTAATGACTCTTTTGAATTACAAAACACTTGCAAATGGCACAAGAATTCATACCGAGTAAGAAAAGTTCTGTTGAGATTCAACCCAAAAATTGCTTTACTGGTGACATACACAGCAACCAACGTAACTCTTTAGAGATCCATGTAATGTGTCTCTGATTTGTAGTTACTTGTTTAAATACAAAAATTTATGGTCAAGCCGCAGCCAATCACTAAAACTACAAGGATCTCTAAAGAGCTGTGTTGCCATCAGTTTAGATCTTTTCAGGTGGACTTCAAGCTCTTTGTCACTGGGAATGCATTGAGTACACATACATGTGTATGTAGTGATATATAGAGGATGTTACATGGGCGCGTGAAGATACAAAATTTCTCTTAGAGTGTTGAAAAGTATTTTACTAGTGAGTGCAGTGAACGAGTTTAATATTTTTTAACACTTAACGAGAAATTTTGCATCTCCAAGCAACCATGTAATTTTTTAATTATATAAAATTTAGTGGCATACTGAGTGGAAGGAAATCAATTAAAACACTATCCTGCTGTTACCCACGTGTGATATCATCATTACCCACATGTGCGATATCATTTTTATTGATTTGCTATCACTTGGTATACCACTAAAGTCTATATAATAAATCTGTTTAATCAGATCTAAACTAACAGAATCTTAAAATAAAAAAGTGGCTTGAAGTTAAGTTCCTCCCCGCAAGGTGGGTGATAGGGCCAAAAGTGGCTTAAAAATCAAGACTTAAAGATTGTGTTCATCATCAAAGCTAACTAAATTAGTTGACTTAAGCTAACCTTGAATGACTTAATCGAACCTTATACATGACTTTTAATGCATAATAGAGTCCACTGGAATTTGTACTACCAGGGCTTAAGTATACCTCTTTACATGGTATTTAAATAAAAGAAAAAGAACACTGAATAGTATGTTACCAAGATCTGTGTTTGACGACAGTCTGGTCATCTTCATTCAGGTAGTCCCGTGCCTCCAAATCAAATGCTTGAGAAAATAGGGTCTTGAATAAAATAGAAAACAAACATTGTACCTTTGAAGCGGTAAAACGTTACCTTTGTGAGATTCTGTTCGCCGAAGCCAAGAAAGTATTACTGAACATCATAATGATATGAGAAAATCTCATTTGCATTTACTTTCAACACACTTAATTTACATACGCGACGACAAAACTAGTTTCGTCAGAAGACCTCGTCAGTTGGTAGCCATATATGGCTACCAACTGACGAGGTCTTCTGACGAAACTAGTTTTGTCGTCGCGTATGTAAATTAAGTGTGTTGAAAGTAAATGCAAATGAGATTTTCTCATATCATTATGATGGTAAAACGTTAAGTCTGCGTCAATTCAAGTGGCTGATACCATCAGTAGCATAAAGAGACTAAGGATATTTCTACTCTCTCCTGGATAGGATGATAGTCCCCTGCAGGTTTACCTCAGCATTTTATTTGCCGGTACCCATTTATACACCTGGGTGGGGAGGTACTGTGCAAGTGTAGCATCTTACTCAAGAACAAAACGCAGTGATCCCGTGCCAGCCAGAGTTTGATCCCGAACTGGTCAATCTGGAGTCCAGCAAGCCAACCATTAGGCCACCAAATCTCCCACACACAAAGAAAAATAAAAAAACAATGTACAAGTATTTTACCTTTGAAGTGGGATCAACTAAAAGAACTGAACATCTTTCACATTGAAGTAAAGTCTGCGTGATCATCATGATTTTCTGTACAATGTTGTGAAGAGTACTTTGCTCTTCAAAAATTGTTCTAGCTAGATCCAGTAAAACCTGTAAGCAAAAACATATGGTCACACTTTCAGTTCATGCTGTAGGGTTCCTAGGCATGTCAATCATTTTGTTGCCACTCCAGTAATTCCCAACCCTCCAAGTTAAGGCCATTAAAGTCGCCATGGCGACTAAAATTTTGGAGCTGGCGACTAAATTGCAGCCAAAGTTGCCAGTCTGGCGACTAAAATTGAGAAGGAGGATTGAAAGCGTGAGCTTAATTTAGGGACTAAAATTGTTCACTGGCGACCAAACTTGAGCAGTCGGTGGCCAACTGGCCACTAAGGAAAAAAATAAACTTGGAGGGTTGATTCCTCAAAATTAAAAACCCCTTACGAGTAGAGGTCACATAATTTTTGAAAGTAACAGCTTCTTGGAGTCTCAACCACAAACATTTTCAGCTTAAATCCCGCATTGCCACAGAATAGCCTGTGAACAGGCTCTGTAGTCAAGGCTGGGGCAAAGAGAAAGCATTAAGGGGAGGGGGGAGTAGAAGGGAAACCTTGGACTCCATCCCCCCTCCCCCCTGGCCACTTCACTTGCAGCCAGTTCCTTCTTGGCCCTTCCAGCTCTTCACAGGACACATTAAATATAGTCGAAATCACCATTCACCATTGTCTTACCAGTAATTTGTACTATCTTAGAATTATTTAAAGGAGGGTGTCACTTTGAACCTCGCCACAGTTATAGAATTGGACAACCTATCTGTGAATCAATGTCATCTGTGTCATCGCATGTTGCACTTTTGATCATAATAAATATGAATTATTATTATTATCATTATTATTTATTAATTATTATCATCAGTAATAGCTCTTACATCTTGTTTAAAAAACATTTAATGCAAATTAGATTGTACCTGGTTTCTTCTAATTTCAAGTTGTGCTCTCTCATAGAGTTCTGCATTTGTAATTCCGATTCCACAGAAGACCAAGTATTTGCCAAATATCTAAGAAACAAAGCAATGGTTAACTCCTTTAATTATCCAGAGTAAATTTGACCTGAGCATGCCTCTTCATCTAAGTCACCATTCCACTTATTCAATTAACAAAAATTTCAATTCATTATCATGGTAGGTAGGTAGGTAGGTAGGTAGGTAGGTAGGTAGGTAGGTAGGTAGGTAGGTAGGTAGGTAGGTAGGTAGGTAGATAGGTAGGTGGGTAGGCAGGTAGGTAGGTAGGCAGGTAGGTAGGTAAGTAGCTTGGTAGGTAGGTAGGTAGGTAAGTAGGTAGGTAGGTAGGTAGGTAGGTAGGAAAGTAGGTAGGTAGGTAGGTAGGTAGGTGGGTGGGTGGGTGGATAGGTAGGCAGGTGGATAGGTAGGTAGGAAGGTAGGTAGGTAGGTAGGTAGGTAGGTGGGTGAGTGGGTGGGTGGGTAGGCAGGTAGGTAGGTAAGTAGGTAGGTAGGTAGGTAGGTAGGTAGGTAGGTAGGTAGGTAGGTAGGTAGGTAGGTAGGTAGGTAGATAGGTGGGTGAGTGGGTGGGTGGGTAGGCAGGTAGGTAGGTAAGTAGCTTGGTAGGTAGGTAGGTAGGTAGGTAGGTAGGTAGGTAGGTAGGTAGGTAGGTAGGTAGGTAGGTAGGTAGGTAGGTAGCTTGGTAGGTAGATAGGTAGGTAGGTAGCTGTAGGTAGGTAGGTAGGTAGCTGTAGGTAGGTAGTTATGTAGGTAGGTAGGTTAAGTGTTCATATGAGCCTTGTGGCCAATCAGGCCAGAGCTCATCCCAATTTCCGTAGCATGAAGCAGCTAGGAGCATTTCTCCTCCCCCATGGATGGGACCTAGCCTATCACAGGGTTACCCACAGCAGTAAATCTGCCGGTACTCGTTTATACACCTGGGTGGCGAGAGGCACTATGAGAGTAAAGTGTCTTGCCCAAGAACACAATGCAGTGCCCTGGCCAGGGCTCAAACTCACACCCCTCCATCCAGAGTTGAGGGCACTAACCATTAGGCCACCGCACCTCCCACATTTTATTATCATGCACAATAAAAAATACAGTAAACACCCGCATATAAGAACACACAATTTCAGAGGTCAGACTGATTGTGTTCTTATTTATCGGATGCTTAGTGAAAAATCAGCCTCAGGATGTTCTTAAATGTTCTTAAATTTTTTTGAATTCAGTTCTCTATCAATACAGTAGTTTATAGTATTGTAAAGGCAAAAAATGTAATTCATGATATTAGATATTCTGAAGAGAACAAAGGTGCCCAAAACTTAGCTAATACCATTGGTCAGCAGGTGTGTTTATGGTAATTTGTGTAATTTTGACACCCTTCCCATTTTATAAGAACATTATTTTTTTTCCAGGCTGATATTGTTCTTATAAAAGTGGTGCTTTATTTGCCAAATTTCAGCCCGATGTTCTTAATCCATGTGTTCTTATATGCGGGTGTTTACTGTATCATAATTCACTCGTACCTTTTCATCTGCCTTGGTAAATGTGTGATCTAGAAATCCTTTTTTATTTATAACTTGTGCAACACCAATAACCTAAGAAAACATCAGTTAAAAAATTGTAATTATTTTAAGCAATGGAAGTTCTCTTCTCACAAAATAAAATAAAACCTTTAAGAACCACTCAGCTGCTTAAAATTTATTGCATCTATTGGTGGATGGTTAAGGGAACTTGCAACGTACCTCACTCCATGAGAAGTTATCTTTGTCTTCTCCTAGAGGGGTATTCCCCCAGACCCCCTAGGTTTACACTTAATATACCAACCACTCCTTCCCCTAATCCCCTTTATAAACCCTGGATCTACCCCCTCCTGCTAAATATTGCAAGAAATTTTGTACTGCACCTCTCCATGATGATCTTGAATTGGCATACAAAGAATGCTTCTGGTGTGGTAACCAGTCTTTTTGTCAATTTCCTGATTAAATCTTGAATCCTGATGAGGGAAACACACTTTCAAAATTGATAATTAAGTCAAGAAAGAGTATCAGCAAATTCACTGAGGTGATTCACATAAAGTTAAAGCTCATAAAAGTTATTGTGAGTATTGATACTCTTTTGTAATGGAAACTATTCATACATGTATGTTTCCCAGAAAAAATGGAAAGAAGTAGTCAGAGGCGTAGCCAGCCTTCTGAAGAACTGTAGGCCAGGTAAACTATGCCTTGAAGGCTGCTTCTAGGGGGAGGGGGGTGCGAGGGGTATGCCCCTGATATAGACCCTCAAAAGTGCATTTCAACAGTGCCTACATTTTGAAAATTCATAACTAAGAATGCACTAGGTAAGACTTGATGTAATGGTGAGCAGCTCATTTCTTTTTAAGAGCTTTTGAGGGAGGCTTATTAGAGACAGGGACTAGTTTCAAATATTTTATTGTACAACAGTAAGGATACATATAAATTAAAATGAATAAAGAGATCCTTTTAATGTTTTAGTGCAACAATAATGGGTAAAAGTGGTGGACAAATACCCTAAAATGCATAAAGTTGCCTTGTTTTCTTGTTCATACATGTAGATTGTCATGATTTGCGATCTGGGAAGGGGCAAGACTTAAAAGAGAGAAGTAATTATTGAAAAACTGAACTTCAAGTTGTTAATTTTGTTTTTGTTTTGTTTGCTTTTTTTTGGGGGGGGGGGGAGGGGGTTGGGCTCATTAGAGAGGTGACCTTAAAAGAGGAGGGGAGGGGGGTTAAGGTGACTTGGTTTGATGCAGTCAAGAAAAGTTTTGTATTGCAAACTTCCAAAAACTGTGTTGTCAAAACTTTCTTTATGTCATTGTGTTTGAAATTAAAAGTCGCCTCTCCCCCTAAAAACTGTTTAGAAGGAGGAATGAATTTAAGATGCATGTAGATTGCATGAATTTACAGATGACACATTACAAGACATGATAATTACCGGTAACTAAAAAATACATTGCTCCAAACATTATATTGGTATAACATTCGCCATGGATGTTTCCATTTTCAAGGTCACAGTGTGAATACCCATTAATGGGTTGAAATCTATTTTAATGCTATGCTTAACCAAGGAACAAGTAATTTTATGTAATTGCTATCAGGATAACGTCTTTAAAACCAAGTGATTGCGCAGTCAAACTGTACATTTCTATCAACTATAACAGTAAAATAAAAAAGGCCCCTAAATCCCGGAGACAAAAATCCTTCTGAAAGTAAGCCCTCTTGAATATAAGCTCAAGTGATTATCTTTAGTTAGTATATACCACACAAATGAATAGTACTTTCTGCGCATGCTGATTGGTTAACTCGGAGGTGATTAGCAAAGTACTATTCACCTCCGAGGAACAGAAGAGAAACAAAATGGATTCGTGCGTCGCTTTGAGCACCGAGAGTAATGTTTTGGTCCACTAGTCATTCAAATTGTGTGGTATATACTGAAACAATTATTCACCTCGGTGTCGGTGAAATTGCTTCAACAATAATAGGTAAATGTGGTGCTATTCACGTCCACTTCGGTGAATAATTGTTAATTATAGCTCTTACAACAAGATATAATTATTTTTTTCCAATTGTAAGTCAATATTTGTAGAGTTTTTTTTTATTCTTACATTGTTAGAGAATGCTCGGAGACTTGTTATGTTTGTTATGGTTTCATGATATGTTTAAAAAGTTTTACCGTGTGGTATCCTTGTATTGCAGGTCAAAATGATTTCATACTTAGTTTGATGTGTATATTTTTTGTTTAAGGATCATAGAAATAAATCTGGGACAAAGAAAAATACAAATCAAACAAGTTTGAAATGATTATTTTTTTGACCTGAAATTCATTTAAACTACAACATATACACCAAGAACTTTTCTGACACAGTTTCCTGTCCAAATAAAAATCTAAAGATTAATTCTTTTGAAATGCAAATTATAAGTCCTCCCCAAAAAAAAGCAAACTGAACAAAATTATATTATAACGCCCAGGGCTTTTTTTTGGAATTTTGCAGTTTCCTGCCTGTACATAAATTCTCTTCAATATGTGAAATATATATGTAAATGTCAAATGGTTCCAGTAATCACACCACATAATTATCAAGATCTTTCAATGGATTATCTATCACTGTCTTACGAGACAGGGAGGCCAGCAAAATATCATTCACAGCTGTTTTTTGTTAGCAAATTAATTCCTCAGTTCCTCCAGCTGTATTAAAGGATCTATGTCACAGGGATTTTGCGGATTTTTGATCTAAACTATTCTGAAATTAGTGGTAGGCAACTTAACCCATGAAAAACATTATCTTGGAACATGTAAACGAAGATACAACCTTACTTTGCAGAGAGATATCAAACCATGGCTATAAATATCAATTTTTGGAAGACACACCAAAAAAAATTTAGCCTTAATTTTTCAAGTTGTAATCCATTTCCATCCATGCCATCCATAGCTAAAGATGCTTGTTAGCAGTATCAGTGCTCTAATATAGCTATTGTTAACAAAAATGGGCCATTATTTTTATATATTTTGGCTGTTCAAAAATCTGTTAAAATACGAGACAAAGCCCCCTTTGAAAGGCTGTGTGACACCTAAAGTTTCAACATATTATCATGAACATGCAGACACAGAAGACAGCAAAAAAGAAAATTGTTATTGTCTTGAAGTGCCAGCCAACCTCTCGTAATTATTGATAATAATGTTGACAAAAGCAACATCAGTAACTAAAAGACGAATTCTCCTGTTTGACATAAAATTTCAATGCTGTTTCCAATGTACATGTATTGTGCGTACTTTACAGAATGAATCCTGTTCCTTTTCATTAACCCTTTCAGTCCAGCGTGAAAATGACAAAATCGTTTGTATAATCTACATTTTTTCATTTCTCAGTAATGCATAGGCAAATGTCCCCTATTTGATTCCAGCACTTTTTATCAATAAATTGGGCTTTAAAATTATAATTTTTTTAGGCTGGTCCAAACCAACATAGCGGACATATAACTGGTGCCTTGGCTGGCGATGCCAAAACAGCAATTCAAAGCTAAAACCAATTTAAAGTTAACTTTTATAAGGAAAAAAGCTTTGTATCCAGAGAAACCATAGGGGCACTATTTCATTCGAAAAAAAAAAAAGTGTCATTGCTACGTCAAAACACAATACAAAAAAATTCTCATAGGAGAATCCACAAGAACTTGGTCAACTCAACTCAACTGGAAATGGAAATTAAAAGCAATTATTTCTTGGTCCAAAACTGTTTTTCAATATTTTTTTCTTTTTGCAACACACTTTTTCATCTCGCACATAAACACTTCAAAATGACATCAAATTCATTTTACATGCCAGAATTTAAAATAGTCATGGCCACATTTGAATCCAAACCTGTCACATAACTAATCACTTCTGGTGCATTTTATTTTCATTTTTTTGCTGTTTTGGTTTTAATTTTCACTTTCATAGTTCAAAGACAACAAAATTCCCATTGAAAACAAAAAATATATATACTGCAGTCAAACATCCGCTTACAGACAACTCTATAATACAGACACCCTGAACTCTACAACAGACAATTCACCTGGACCAAAAGAGATAAAAATTCATATTCATAAACTCTATAACGGACACGCTTCCCTGTCCCTTTGGTATCTGTATAAAAGAGTTTTAACTGTGCATTTTACCTTCATATTCTTTTTATAAACTACAGGCATTTTGCAGTCATAAAATGGCAGCTGCAGAATATCTTAAGTTGAGTTTGTCACATCACTGGGTATTAAATCTAATGGATTTGACAATGAAGCATCAAATGCAAATTTAACACAAAATGTTTAAAACAGCCGTGCCGACATGCTGTGATGCACATATTAATCGAAACAATTGCAGTTAGTAACTCTTTTATCCATCGAGTTAGTGAAGCATCATTAGTTCTTAATTTATTTCTACAAGAAAAGTTTATTCAGCAAAAAAAAAATTATAATTGTATAAAAATCAGTCCAGGTGAGCAACAGTTTTCGACACCCGGGAACAAGTCTTTCACCAGCTAGCCACTCTAATTTTGATCACCAAACGATCCAAAGGTTTCAATCTTAGAATTTTAAGTCCTTTTGCATTCTCAATTCCACCCAATTCTATTTGATAGCAAGAATCCTGGTAAAGGTTTGTTTATCTCTTTTGAGGGTCATTTCGATGAAAAAAACTGTAGTTAGTATTTATTTAACGTGGAGGAATTCTCAGAATGAACACAGCAGACAAAAACATCAAAACACAAGATATCACTATGCAAAAAAAAAATTAATTTAAAACCTTGGCTGGCTGGATCATGCTGTTTTAGATATCTTTCCATTTTAATAATTCATGTATAAGCGCCACAATTAAAAAAAGAAAATGAAACTTTCATTTTAATTATGAAATGGTACAACTTTCTTTGGAAAACAAAAACAAAAATTGATTGTAATTAGGCCACAGTCTATTGAAAACAATATTTTCTAATCCATTTGTGATTCTCTGCCACTTTCAAAGGTATATACCTTCTGAGTTTTTCTGTCACTCCAATAATAAATTAGTCTGTGGTTTGACCCATTTGTGTGTACCGCTAGTTGCCTGATATACGTTTAGTCCAAAAATACCCCTGCCAAACAAAAGGTCTTGCACGCCTTCAGAGAGTAAGCATAAGAAAGCCCCCTAAACAAATCAATCTGGGTGCAAAGAATCTCTTATTTTAACATTATTTTTACAGTTATTTTTGTAGCCCCAAACTGTAGGGCTTGCTTTGTATTTTACATTGCTTGTGCAGAGTCAGACAGCGTAAATTTGATTTCCATTTCATGGTTTCAAAAGCACACTTTGTGTTTCGCATTCTTAAATTGAAAGACCTTTGACATTTTTTGTGGGACCTCTCCATGCATCTCTTGAGAAACGTTATTTTAGGCTGTTCAGTCGCATGACCTTTCTGTTCATCGCCTTATAATATTATTGAACAGCAACAACATACAAGTGCTTCACTTCTGTTATTTTTAGATATCTCATCTTCAAAACATACTTTTTTGGATCACTTTCATTGATTCTTATTGTTTAGACTGAATCACCTTTACAATGCTTCTTCTGACAAAATGGTATATTAAACAGTTCAACTTTGCAAAACACAAATTTTAATTTAAAATTTGATAATATTGTTAATCGATACCTTGATAACTCACATGAGATTTGAACATGATTTTTGAACCAACAGCCCAGGAAAACCATGTTTTGTGTGTATATTAATTGCTAAAAACTTTTATTATTATTTCAATCTTGATTTTATGTAGGCAGTTGTATAATGATCGACAAATGTATCTCAAGGTTTTTAACAATTAGGTAGTTTTTTTAATATTATTTTTGTCTTTGCCAAACAAAATACTGACAGCAAAATCCAGACCCAACAACCAGCACTGGGAATTTTAAAATTATGCAGTCTGGAATAAGGCAGACATAATCATGACTAACTGTAGGTTAAACGGTTTGTCACTGACTCTTTTTTGTTTTTTGTTAGATGTTTCGGCTAATACTTAAGCCTCAGTAATGAAAACGAGTTCGTTACTACACGCTATTTAAAAAGGAATGTAGTACGAGGCTTGCGTGCATGACTAGAAACGTTACTTTTAAACATAGTGCAATGTCCTGAAATATTTCCAGCAACTTTAATTTATACCAAATGGCCTCACACAGTGATTATCAAGTCTGGAGGCTTCCTACTGTAACAACAAAGTCACAGACACAGTGTACTTTACTGATGCACAAGAATGCAAATCAGATTTATTTAGTGCCATAATTTAAGCGGTACATTATCAAGTTGTCCTTTTTACTAAGTAAAAAACTTTTATCTTTTCAGAGTTTAGTAGTTTAGCTCAACAGAACAACTTATCTCTGCTGTCCTAGCATGAAGCAATCACAGAGAATATAGGCCCCACCGCCACCCACTGCCCCACCCCCACCACCACCCCAGATGGAATGCTAGTCCACAACAGGGTACCCCCAGCACCAGCAATTTACAGGTTGCCGTTATAATTTGCTGGTATCCACAGTGCAAGAGTTAATTATCACCAAAGAACATGTGCGACAGCCAATGGCCAGAGCTCAAGCCTAGTCCTTTATCGCAGAGTGAAATCCTGTGACCCTCTCCTGACCAGTAATAATTCCCATATGTCTTGATAACAAACAATTGACCCCCTTTAAAGATGACTGTTTTGATATCGTGCAAAATAGATTGGCAAGCCACTGCAAACGTCCGTCAAGGCAATGCATTGGATTTTGCTTGGTTGCAGTGACACAGCAAGGGTAATTTGCAGCAGTTGAATTTTCATTAGAACTAACTTTAGCAAGGTAGGATCATAACATCTGAACTGGGCTTACAGAGCAGCTGCAATATTATCAAAAGATATAACTTTCTTTGTCCCGCACTTGTGACAAATGAACATTTCATCTTTTTCATTTATTTACCGAGCTTAAATTTACCATCTCTCATTATTTATCACACATATGATGCTTTTGACATTGCTGAGCCGAGCAGTGTGCAGGATGAGTGTCACATAATGAACCCAAAATGGCCTAGCTCTCAAAGAGTCTCTTGTAGTTCAGTGGTTAGAGCGTCCAACCAGTATCTGGGAGGTCATGGGTTTGAATCCCATCGGGGACTCAGATGTATTCCTTTGTCCTACGCTCATGACAAAAGAACATCCCATCTTTATCATTATCAACATATCTCCTTATGGAAACTTCTACAACACAGAAACTTCTATATTGCAGACAGTTGAGTTCACTTGGTCTAATACCAGAGAAATCAGAATTCTTATCACATGTAATCCCTTCCACTATAATTTTGCCTCTGTTGCTTTGATCTCTGTATCAAACAGTTTCCAAAGTATCTGAAGTGAAAATCATAACATTACTTGCCTATACAGCACTGCAGGTGGTTGTGGTCTCTGTGTTGTTTCACGGACAATAAACTTAAATCTCACAGTGCCTTCTCCGCAGGAGTATAATTTGCTGGAAAATTGCTAAGGCAAATATTGGGTAACCTGTGATGGGCTCAAATCCCATCTAAGGGAAATACCAAATCCTAGACATTTCTTATGTTATATAGCAAATGGCATGGAAACCGCCTGGGCTTTAAGACAGGCTTAAACTAGTTTTCACTTGCCTATACATCACCATGGCCATTTAGTCATTTATTAGGTATAACTTAAATCATGTTACTGCTTAGGGAAAACAATTTGAGAGCCTAGCTTCAAAACAGCTGTAATCTCACCTTAAAAGGCCTCCCCTAGTAGGGAAAACATAATTTAAATACAATTTCATTTATCACAAGGATGTTTTTGTCATTTTTTAAAATGAAAAAGGGATTAATACTCCATCAACACAATATGTAAAATGTTGATACATGTGACCCGCCACTCAAATCTTGGCGGAAAAGATTGATCCATAAATTTTATTTCCTCTGAGCATTTTTTATGAGACTAGTGCAAAATTTTAGAGACTTTTCTGTCAACATCTTCTGGCTTAAGAATAGAATACTGGTATGAGATATTTGGACATTTTTCCCACTAAAAAAACTCAATTTATATATTTACACAGCTCATAGAATACGTACTTGGAAAGGAATCTTTGAATGTAAATGAATACCAGTCCATACTAGCAAATTCGCAATTCATCTATATATTACTACTCTAATTTACATTTAACATCTGCACTTTTTTGAAGGGAAAAAAATATGTAATGCGTTGTGGTTCGAAATCAATTCAATCAAGAGCTTTCTCACGTCTTTCCTGTAAAAGAAATTGCAAATAACGAGTCCCACCCCGTACGTCCGGTCCATGATAAATTTTAGTTTAATTAAGCAGAGAACTTTCGGCCACAAGATAGAAATGTTTACACAAATCCTTATTTTTTGGTGCCTTCCTTTTGTCATGCCACAATATTACGTGTCTACAATGAAAAAATAGGCCACCGACCTTTTTCTAACAAAGAAGTCTATTACTTCCTCCAGAACAAATTATTTTCTTGCGATTTCTGGCGAGGTTTAATTTTCTGGGCTAAAGAAAAACAAAATTTCACTAGAGCGCTCAAAGAATATTAACCATAGTAATTAATATGTCATTCGAGGAAAAAAAAGTAAAGTGGTACTACACGAAAGGATTATGGCAAATCACTTAATCACTTCGCGTGACATATAGTCTGTTTTTATAATCACAAATATCTTCCATCTTTTTCAATCTGAATGTCGCCTGGAATAAGAAATAGCCATTCTTTCTGTGAGAGAGTCTCACACCATTTTACTACAAGCCACAAAAACTTGACACTCGACACACAACAAGAATTATTTCCGTTCAGGGAGACGACACCCCGCAAAACAAACTTGCTACTTTTAACTTTACAAACTAACCTCCCTATAGAGTCGCTCGAGCCTTACGACCCAAGCCACACGAGACAAAATGAACTTTTCAAAAGACTGCCATTTGACAAAACAAAATAAAAATAAACAGCTACAAGAAAATTCAATACAGACTGCACTTTATTGAATTTTTAGGCCAACAGTATGTAGTTTGTGATTATCGATTTCAAATGGTCCAACATTCAAGCCAAGATGTTTAGCAGTGCTCAACTAACCGAAAAAGAATCGCGGATAAATGCTATATTTTGCCACGAGTATTGGAAGCACACGAGCTCTCTCGATGAATTTGGCGTTCAGCGTTCAGCGCCAATCGCAGTGTATGTAAACAAAGTAGCAGTAAACATGTCGGCGCGGTGGACGGCAATTATTAGTATGATGTTTTGACGAAAACCTCCCGATTTCCCCTGAAAGCGACGCTAGTTTGTTGTTGATTACTAAAACTAAGTTAACAAATCTAGCCCAAGTAGACATCTCAAGTGTGCTACCGCTTTCCTTTTACAAACAATTTCAAAACAGAAATGTTCGAATTCGACCGACCAACTACTAAAATTAGTTCGATCGACATGACAGAAGTTCTCACCACTGAATGTACCTCGCGTTTCCAGGGAGTCGCTCGCAAATTTGACGGCTCTAGGAAATTAAACGAATTTTTCACCTAGTTAGAAGGAAGAATCCACAAAGCTCGGGTACAACGTTTACCGTGTTAAATTCGCCAAAGGGGGTAAGCTCTCGAACCCAGCACTGCATATAATCGATTAACAGGAATTCGAGGCCGAAGCTGAAGGCGCCAAACATTTTATTTTATGAACTATAAAATGTTCCGCCGGCTTAAGATGCACTGCTCCTTTCACATACGAATGAAAAGTGGATAAACACGACAGCTAAACAGACTTAATTCAAACTGACTACAACTGCTACGCAACTTGGAATCTTACCAAACGAAAGAAAAACAGAAATTGAAGCAACGCCGGCAACCAAAGCGAAAAGTACAGCCCGCGCGTTAAATTATAGTACACCTTACCTCGTATGCATTTGCAATGTTAACCACCTCTCCTGTTTCTGCTGTATACCCTACGATTCCTGTGCCAAAAGGAATTCTAATTTCTTCTAATCCTTGCATGTCTTCAAGTTTTGACTCCGCGTTCACATCGAATACTTTAGAAACGAGATACCGAGGACCATCTTTCGGACCTTGAAGAAGAAAAAGCGAACATCGGTCTCCATTGACCAGAATACTAACATTTTGTAGGATTTTGTGACAAAGACTTTTCACATCCAAATCGTTTGAGATATCTTTGACGAGCTCCATTAACAACTCCTTTTCGTCCAGTTGTAGTAGTTCGACTCGTGATTTGCGATTTCTGTGCGGCGAGCGCGCTCTCGAGGGCTCGCTCGGCGAAAGAAACGTCGCTTGCCCATCGACAACATTCACTAAAGGTTTTAAAATTCCTCTGCCTTCAAATTCAGAAGCAGAAATTTTCCGTACTGGAGTCGAAGTTCCTGAAGGAGGTGGTGTTCCACTTGGAGTTGGAGTTCGTACAGAGCGTGACTGAAGCCAGGAGTCAATAAGAGTTCTACTTGCTTTGCGTGTAAAATACGAGTGAACAAATTCGGGATGTTCGTCGAGCCACGTTTCGATATTTTGCTCAATGTTGTTTCCTTCGAGTTTGATGCCCACAGGCTCCGTTTTCTCGTTCTTGGTACAGCAATTCGCCATGTTTGTAGCCCGTTGTTACTGTACATTCGAACTACTCGACAAAGTTGATCCCTCGATCCTGCAAGTATGGAAGAAACTGACAACCAGTTGTTTAAGTTGATTGACAGTTAATTGGAAGCGCGGCAATATGATTGGCTGAGGGCCTCAGGAGGCTCTCAGCCGAGCGCCTGTGAATTTTGTTTCTTGAAAATCGCCAATATATGCTACACCTCTTCTTTTGTTGCTGGGACATCCTTTCGCTTATTGAAAAAGCTCTTCCAAAGTAATTACTAAGCCGAAAGCTTTAGCGGCCTGTTGTTTGTTTTGTGCGTTTGTTTGTTTATTCCTCTCGCGGATTTTTAATTTGCCACTTAGCAGGTCCACAGTCACTTTACAAGAAGGACAACCACTTCTTCCATGACATCAAAGCGTTATAAACAGGAAAACTACTGAAAAGCGTTGCAGACTACGAGTATTGGATACGACGTGACTGCGGGTGTCATAGACAAAGAAAATAAATAAAAAACCTTGCTTGGAATGACAATATAGCAATGGCAATGGCAGCTTTCAAAGTTTAAAAAAAAAACTATCGATCTCAGAGAGTTAATTTGCAAGGCAAATACCGAAAAATATTTACCTAGGAAAGGATTTGTAACAGACAACAAACACCTTGACATTTTTTTAACACTTCGTTGTTATCATTATTATTATTTTTCTTTCTTGTTCAACAAAACCACACATTCGTTTTGAAACTCCTGCTCTGATTGGAACTGCGCCATTGTATCAAACTAGCGAAAATTTTACTTTTCCATTATTTAATAGTTTTATCTTTGGGAACGGTTTAGCAAGTGTGCAATAAAAAAGAAAATAAATAATGTAAGCGCAGGTGGGTTTGAAGCCAGAAAAGTGACATCTTTTCTAAATTATACACAATAATTTTTTTTTACCAATGCCAGTTTTAATGTATGATCAAAATAATTCTTCAGCTGAGAAAACCCGCGACCTACAAAATGATACATATTCCAGTAAATGTTAGCAGGGCTATTAGCTTTCTGGGCCTGCATTAAAATCAGTTGATGGCTGATAGCACAGAAAATTGGCCACAAAATGTGGCCTCAAGGCATTAAATTGAATAGCTTTCCGCGTGCTATTATTTACTCTATTAAATGCACCCTTTGCAGTCGCTTTACAGCCGCATTTTGCTTAGCTCTTTTGTCGATAGAAGTCATTAGTTTCTCTTTATTGAAATAAAATTGGGCTTTGAGATAAGACTAATTGATTTGAGCTATTTTATTCTCGCAACGGTATCATATAGCAGGAAAGAATTCAGCTCCTTTTCAACACTCAAATTTTTCGATTTATTACGGTCGGTTTCACGGTTTCACGGTTTCACGCTCGGATCGTTTTAATAATGCTGTTAAAACATGTATGTTTGGTTACATTATCATTGATTTTGTCTGTTGTTTGCCTGCTATGTGCTTTTAATAAGATCAATTCAAACCGTTTCTCACGTACCCCACATACAACAGCTATAAATTAAGCCATGAAAGTTAAAGCCAGCCACACTGATTGCATTTTTCTCGTATGCTCTTTGGCGATTAAGAGTTAAGATAAGTAAATCCAGCATAAAACAAAATACAAAAAAACGGAGCTAAATTAACTAATTAATGCAAGTGGCGAGGTCGCGTGAGTCGTAAAGAGTTAAGATAAGTAAATCCAACTTAACAAAAAAAAAAAAAAACAGAGCTAAATTAACTAATTAATGCAAGTGGCGAGGTCGCGTGAGTCGTAAAAATGATCATTTCGTGCAGTCACGCGAAGCGCTTTCACACGCTTTGAGGAAATAGCTGTATTCATTTCGTCCGCCACCCCAGTGGAAAAATTTATTGGTGAAAAGAAATTTTATGAATTAAACACACCACTTTATTTCTTGCAGTACTATTTCGGATTTCATTATTATCTTGTACGATCATATCTGTCCTCATTTATCACATCAGTGACAATTGATGTAGTTTGCATTTCTGAAATTTCTGTCGTTTCTGTTCCCTACCCTATCAAACTGTAAGTTGGGAAAACTATGAAGTGTCTGACACAGCACTTCTTTTTTGCATTTTGATTTTGCCTTGCGGGTGCTACCTGCCCCTATTTCTAGACGTATAACTCTTCAGCTTGCGGGCTCTTATAAATTTGTCATCAAGTTCGCTTTCGTCGAGTCAAGAGACTCGATTAACTAATCCGTCTTAAACCGTTATCGCATGCAACAAGATCTGACCTTTGGTCTCTTCGGACGTTGAATATTCTAGTTTACCAGTTTTAATGACATGCTTTGTCAAGACCGAATGCATTCTGTAGAAAATAAAAATCGAAAACGACACCGCGATGGAAAACAGCTGTGATCAGTATCTCTGAAAACAAAAATTAAGGACGAAAACGTTAAAAACGATTTCTTTCCCTCTGTACGTGATATTATTTAAAGAAACAGTGAGAAAAATTCGTCAATTATATAATAGAAATTGAACACCCGCATTGAATACAATCTTCAAATTTTGCAAATTTTAACAATTGTTTCCCATAGGCCCTTTGTCAACATAGCAAACATTCCCAGTGCCTGGCTTGGAAACAGGCAACCCAAGAATTCTCACTAATTGCTTCTAAACCTTCCACGTTTACCTCTCTGAAAAAGCGCGGCTCGCGTTGCCATGAGCCATCTTTTGAGGTCGTCTGTAAAAGGAAAACAAAGAGATGGCCATCGCGCAGAAAATATGAAGGTTAAAGCGCGGGTAAAAATAAATAGAACTAAAAAAAGAACTGTTTGCTCTGGGTGAGCGTCAAAGGTCGGGAACAGGGTGGTAAAGGGAGGGTCTCAATCACGAATCACGAGCCTATCTTTCCTCAAATCACGAATCACGTATGAATTTTAAGGCATTTCACGAATTACGTATTTTCATAGTTTTCACAGAAAATGATAGTCGCTAATTACCCGAGTTGTGTTGCTTTTTCTTTGATTTGTCTTGACAGTAAGGTATTTTCTTAGGGTGACTGAACAACGCTAGTACAGCTATTAGATTCTCGATTTTCACGAACGTTTATGCATGATTCACGAATCACGGTCCTCAAAATAAGAAGATCACGCGTCACGTTAGGCTATCAATTCACGGATCACGGCTAGATTCAAGCTCTTTACACGTGTCACGAACTTATTTTTGCCCAAATCACGCGTCACGCATCACCCCTTTACCACCCTGCGGGAAGAGCTATCACTTGCTGCTCACCGGTTTTGGAATAACCGAGAAGGAAGGTTTGAGTCTGTTTTTGGACTCTGTCTCAAGCGTTTGGCGAGTGAACACAATTCACCAGTGTTCTCCGAGGTGAGAGACCAAATTCTGCCTGGGAGCATTTGTATTCGCGAGAAAAGGGGATTTTCAAGGTCCGAAACAAAAGCAGTATGCTTCCTCTCCAATCGTCTTTCCTGGCCGGACCGCACTACACGTGGAGCTGTAGGACCGTTGCACTTCCGCGCGTCTTCACCGAGAATTGCAACTGCACCAGGGAGCGAGGGAGACTAGGCGCGCAGATAGTACCTTGTAAAACTTGAGAAAGAAGCAATATTCTCAGTTTTTCAAAAAAAAAATTAAATAAAAAATAAGTCTCTTGCGAGGGACGGGTTTGGGATGAGATGCGCCCAGAGATACGGGCCACAACTGGATAGTTGGTACTTCATGAGACTACTATTTATTTTCCAACACTCCTTAACAATTGCATTATGAACTCAAAATTTTCGAGGTGAAAGTTGATGAGGCTGCGTCTGAATCAACTATTACCTCATAGAGATTGACAACGAATAATCTAATTGTTTAACTAGAATTCTTATTAAGTACTTCAAATTTCAGTAAGTATAATGTTCATAAATTGCAAGCTCGCGTAGACTCTTATACTAACGGCTGATAGTATACGAGTAGCTCGACCAATCAGATTTTTGTATCAGTATACAAGATTAATTAACAATTATTCAACGAGGTGGAGGTGAAAGCGCTATATACCAATACTGAATGTTGTTAGCTAATTGGGTTAGTTTTAATTTTAAGCCATCGTTATTTTAGTTCATATTTTCCTTCCCTAACTAAAAAACTGAACCTGTCTGGCGAACAAGAACAAATTTCACGTCCTCAAAAATGGAATGCGCCCGATACGAGTTGCTACGCAACGCACACGACGCATCCTCGTGGCACCGTGCTGACATGATTGGATATTCAGGGACCGAAGTTTGCCGAGCGCTTGTACGGAGAATTCCCGTGAACGGAACTTGTTCCATCGCCTGGATCAGGCCTGAAGCTAATACTGACACACCGATAATTTATTTACAGAATAAATAGACGTTACAAAGCCTCTGCCAAGCTACCAAGAAGGGTTGAACAATAAAAGTAAGCGCGATTTCAACAGTGCTTACTTTCTCGCCAACTTTCCGCAACTCATTTCAGAAAAGCGGCAGGTAATCAAATCTAATTAGGAGTAACAGTCGACCACTGATGGCCAAGTAAACGGGGGAGACTGGTTAACCCGTGGTAGAACTGGAACCTAATCGGGAAACTAGTGTCTGTGCGATGTGCTTGCGCACGCAAGGATCTTTCCTCCGCCGCACGCACTCACTCGCTTATTCTTCATCGCTTCTTGGAAGTTTCGTATTAAACAGAGGCTCAAGTAAATCGTCACCAACTGCAACACGTTTCGGTCTCTTTGGATCTCGCCATAGATCCACCGAAACACGCGCATCCTCTCTTTCTGTTGTAGGTGCGTGTTTCAGTACTGGGTTGAGTGAATTTTTGAGCAAACATAATCAAAACATTGTAGTTCTTTCAAGGGGAAGAGCCATTGTTCAAGTCCTCTCACTGTAGGCCTTCCAGCGTTTCTTGTCGATACAAGTCTTATAAAGTGAAACGTGGATATCTGAAACATTGTGTTCGCAACTGTCTTTGTGCATTTCAGAATTTCCAAACAACAGAAAGTTATTCTTCCGTGCGAAGTGTACAATAAACTATAAAGAAAAAAGTTTCAACGAGATCAGCTGCTACGTGTAAACGATTTCACGATTTTGTTGCTTTTACCAAGATGATATCTGATGCTTCGCATAAAATTTGCCTCGCAAAAGAAGTTTCCACGCTAGCCCAGATCGGTATTGATCATTCGGGTCTTCTACATGCAGCTAGCACGTTTTAGCTCAGATCACCAGAAGTTAATTTGACGGAAGAAATATGATCTTGTCCCAGCGCATTCATGTTAGCATGGCAACAATAACCATCAGCAACTACACCGTAATGATCGGCAATTTCAAAATGAAAGTAACACAGAGAATTTAGCACGACAGAGAAAACGCCCATGTCCAAGGCTACAACAAAAAGCCTTCCGCAAACTTGCTCCCCTTGAGTCACGTGTCATGCCGGGCGTCACGCCATATGCGTCACGCCGGCCTAATCCTCACTTGAGTTCCTCCAACAATCTGATGTTTGGGAACTGGAACAATTTCTGGGGCAGCGAGGAGGTCTTCATCGGTGGGAAAATGGAATTCATTCCTTCTAGTCTCGAAACGCTGGGCGCCGACTTGATCATAACGATTATAGCCAGGCACACGTTCCTCGGCGGGTAGGCGAAGTGCCGGCATAGCTGCGTGACGCAGCAAAGCTCCTGCGCGCCCACGGCCAGGAAGAGCAGCGGTTTCTCTTACAAGTGCATTGGCACGTTGTAGTGAGACAAGTTGCGCGTCCGGAGAGTTAGAATGGAGCCCAGGCTCCATAGCGCGAGCTGGCTCACTTCCGTTTCTTCCCTCAGCTTGTAAATTCCGAGATTTCTGCCTCCTGGAAGTTTGTCGCGGGGGCGTTCCAGGCCCCTCCGACTCAGAACTGCTCAACGGAGGAAAGTCATTCTCTGTAAAGATCACCTGCTCGTGAGATGGAATTAAAACAGGGGTAGACTTGACAGTAGGAACTGCATTCGCTTGTCCTTGCGCTATCGGTCTCTTACTGAATCCGCTGCCTTCTGTACTGACACTACCTGACTCAGTATCACTTCCGCTCTCGCGCAACGTCTTCCGCAGCGTATCCACCGGAGTGGGGACTGGGTTGGATGAAGTGAGGACTGGGTTAGGTGGGACAGGGACTGGGTCAGGAAGCTCAAACTGCCTTTCCTTCACACGTCCCTTTTTATTCTGATACTCTTCCGCGAACTGATCTCCCTCGTACCAGGCCGCCCGACTGGCAAGCACGTCCTCTGGTACCCCATTCTTTGCAGCCTCGTGAAAGTCTCCATCGTATCGCCTTGAGCGCTGCCGGTAATTAAACCGATCCAGCTCTCGGAATTTAGCAGGAAGCAGCTGGCCTCTCACCTGAGGACAAATAACACAAACATCAACTCTAAACAACAGCAATTACAGTCAACTCTCGTTATAGCGGACAGGCTTGGGACTTCGTTCAGTGTCCGTATTAGCGAGAGTCCGTAATAGCGGGAGTCATTTCCAGTCAAACCTCTATAGCTGGGGATCTGAAGCTGTGTTCACATTTAAGCCGAAACACGTTTAGAATAACAATGTTTCAACGAAACATGTTTCACCTAAACATGCTAGTTATTGCATTGTTCACATTAGGTATCAGTTTCAAACACGTTTCATGCCTGGTGTGTAATTTATGCGGTTTTACGGTTCTTGCATAAATCTTGTACACTTTAACGGAAACATATAGCTCGAAATTGCAATTATAAAGTTTCCATGAAATGTTTGTCTATGTATTTTGTAGCCCTTCGACGGAGCAGGGCTTTCAAGCGTTTGACAAGGAGACAGTATTGTCAGTATTTACGCTACCTTCGGTATAAGAAGAATTTTTTGTGAAGTTTGTTTTTGCATTGCAATGCTGTGTGCTTGTATCCGCCGTCGTAAGCATTCGTGGCTATGTTCTGCCAAATATTCTGCTTTCTACCCATCGCCAATAATTCCTATTGTATCGATTCATTAGCCCATCTTTTAAATAAACATTTGGTCCCAGAGAAGCTCAAAGAAGGCCCAATTTTGAAGCTCTTAAGCACTCGCCTCCTCACCGCATGTCCGCCATTTTTAACGTTTTTAGTCTGATCACGATTGAAACTACCTCACGAGGTAGTTGCAATCATGATCAGAATAATCATGTTTCAATCATAATTCGGGCAATGCACTGCCTGATGTGAACACTTTTAATAGTGAAACATGTTTCATTCGTGATCAGAGTAATCATGTTTCGGCCTAGTGTGAACACAGCTTGAATTTTGTCCGTAATAGCAAGTGTCCGTAATAGCAGGGTGTCAGCAAGGCGAAAGTTGACAGTAGAACTTTTAGTTGATCCGGATAGAAGAGATCTCCCGCCAATAAAAGAACGCGCGTGTGACCACGTGCCATTTTGTAAAGGGTAACAGAAAGGATTCCAGGCCATATCTTTTCTTAGAATTTCCCGTTGAAAACATGTGGCTATACCCTCGTTTTAGGATATATTAATTATCTGGAGAATGCCCAGAAAATACGTAACTTCCATCCTCTTCAGACTACGCCCTATTCATGAAGACGATTTGTAATGCAAATATATGTTTTTCGGATTTATGTCAGTCATTACAAATTCAATGAGGCCCTATGCGCCAACTTGGCGCCAGGGGATAGGT
Source organism: Meandrina meandrites (assembly GCA_963693305.1). Taxonomy (NCBI): domain Eukaryota; kingdom Metazoa; phylum Cnidaria; class Anthozoa; order Scleractinia; family Meandrinidae; genus Meandrina; species Meandrina meandrites. The sequence goes on from OY855910.1 coordinate 31,456,153, forward strand.
AACAGGTAACATTACAAATTCAATCTAAGGAGAAAAATTCCAGTTTTCTTACCTTGGGGTTGAGTTCTTTGGCGTCTCTGATGAGGCCCAAGTAAATATCAACGCCATAAAGGAATTCAGCCATAAGGCGCTCCATCTGAGCGAGACGCAGTTCCCGAAGATACATAACATGCTGGGGGAAGAGAGCAGAACGAGACTGAGTTCAATCAGAAACCCATAAGGGTTGAAAACTCCTTATGAGTTTCTGGTTCAACACGTAACAGAAGGCAAACGTCGAATTTCTAGCTTCGGTTTCACAATAGCAGCGGGAGAAACGATGGGAGGAAAAAATGGCGCGGGGTTCGAACTGGCCCTTTTTTGCGCTGCTCCCCAACTAACCGAACGCCTGGAACAGGTTAATGTCACAAAAAGTACGCACTTAGTTGAACATGTTAGCAAGACTACACTAATTTATTAGACCCTATTAGCGGTTAGTGAGCAAACATTCGTTTAAAGGGGGAAGGAAGGGGTGGGTGGGGTTGAACTGGTGGTTAACACGCTTGAAGCAACTTTGTCCCCTCTCCTTCTCTTTCATACTTCTCCTTAGTGTTGTCTGGTAAAAAAAAAAATAGTCAACTGAAGAATACTACAAAGCAAATTTTAGCAGTTGTCGCTTCGAGCGTTGGCGCTTTGTCCGAAGAAAGGGCTAACGCTCGAAACGCCAACCTTGCAAATTAGCTAGGAAGGTTAACCCTTAAAATTCTGAAATTACTCAAAAAAAGATGTTTTTTCGTTTTTTCCCGTTAAATTGATTTTTTGGAGCCACGGTTCTGAATTTCTCTAAACTTTGCTAAAAATGCACTTTCTCACATTGTAGTAAGATTATGATGAAGTTTTCATGTAAAACTGTACAATATTTCACTTTTGGCGCACGCACATAACCCAAAATTTGGACTTTTTTCGATTAACTCTGTCAGAATGCAGTCGATATTCAAAATGGACAGTCCTGTGGTAAGATCTCTCCAACCTGTATTAGTTGCATATCACAAGAATCTGCTGATGTGTAAATTAGTAACGTCACAAGTGGTCGAATGGCCGGCCATCCCTCCAAATCCCAGAAAAACCTGGACTTAGCATTTTAAAAGTTTTAAAAATCCTTAGTTCGTAATTATCTTAGCATTTCACTTGTTCGCCGATGCAGCACACAGTCACAGCAGTTTCTTTAGAAGGTAATCAATCGCTTGTGAAAGAACCTGAACTTACCTTAGCTGCAGCATCAACAAGAGCAGCTGGGGCAGGTCTTTCTGCCCAGATGGAGTCACTTCTCTACAACAAAAGTGAAAAAAATAGTTAATAATCACTGATCCAGCTACACTGTACATTATTATCGTCATTGCTCATCCTATAGACCTTTACACGGTATGTATGATTCACAGAACACAAAACCTCAACACTTTGTAGCAAAAAAAGAAATCTTTACACTTTTGATAAGTAAAAACAAATCCAATTTATTCTTAAAAATTGGTCTATCGTGTAAAAGACAATTTTACTGACTTTTTACATTGAATGAAGCAAGAAATACCTGCATATATTTCTGACGCACTTTCTGGAAACTGACATTCTCTGGCGATAAATTCAGATATTCATACAAACAAGCAACTACACCATTCACATGTCTGGGACAAAAAAAGAAATAAAAAACAGTCAGTTTTGCATTCTGGTTAGGCAATCTTAAAGACTAAAAGTCCATTAACAGATCTGATATTTTCTTTTTACATACATGCTTAATCATTCCGATTTATGCAATAACTGAAATAATCCTTGCACGCAAAAAAAGATGGTTGACGACAGTATAGAATATGAAAATGACATAACTTGCAATCCTATGAGCTGCCACATGCACGCACGGTTTTGCACTGATTTAAAAAAGTGTAGAAAGTGGAAAAATGTGAACAAAGTCATCGACAGTGCATCTTGAAAATATTGTCCAATTTGTTAAAGTTTGTCGTTAGTCATGCATTTCTCTTAACCCAGGCATATAAAATAAATGGGTACTGGCAAATTAAACGTTGGGGAGCACCTTGCGATGGACTGGCATCCCACCCAGGAGTAGAAGTTTACATTCCTCTCCAGCACAAGAAATGACCAAATCACTTCTTACAACAATGGAGTAAACTGGCACATACCTGGGCAACTCTCCTCCTCTTTCATTCTTATAAATGATAACATCTGCTACCTGTGAAATGCAATGTACTCACTTAACCTTATAGTGCCAAACAATTAAAATCTTAATTCTCCTTACAAAATCAATGCCTCATATAGAGAAAAGTGATGGAAATAGAGAAGAGGATCAGCTGTGTGTGTGTGGGGGGGGGGGGGGGGGGAGGCGGGGTGGTCGCTTAATGGTCGGTGTGCTGGACTGTGGATTGAGCAGTCAGATTGAAGCCCTGATCAAAGTCATTGTGCTGGACTAGCATTCCAAGTTCTCAGGAGGCTATTTTTTCTGCCTTCTGACCAGTCCTTGCAGTATTTCTATATGCCATTATTTACATCACTGCAGACTTAAACTTAAATACCTTACCACCTCAGGCATGATCACATTCTTAGAGAAAGAAAGTGGAAGCTTTGTTTGTTTTTTGCTTTGAGGATGACACAAGTTTACCACCAACCAAAACAGCTCAGAGCTATACAAACCTGAGTATCAAACACATTCATGAGTCTGATGTGATACTGATGGTACAAGGCATCACTGGCCTGTCTGCAGTCATGGAATACCTGAATTAAAAAGAAAAATAATTACAAATTAAAGAATAAGACCAAGTAGTGTGCATTCGAGCACCAGCAGGGGCTATTGTGTTGTTCCTTTGACTGACACTTTACGCTCAGTGTCTCATCACTCCAGTACTCCCAGTCACTTCATGACCAGAAACAAAGATAAGCTTAGACAGTTTGGTCTAGTTTGAAAAATAGGATAAATCTCTTCACACTAGCAGGTGCATCTGCCTCAAATTGGATCACCACTTTATTGCGGTGATGCAGTTTACTTGTCTCTATGACAACTAGAGCTACATCAGCTGGCGTCTTACACTTCTGGTAGGGTCACCCATGCCAAACAGGTCAAAGGGTAGAGACCTGACGAAGAGTGATACCCTGGACTGGTCCTCTAGGTTGGGGGTTCGACACAGGGCTAACGACCCTGCCCTGTAAAAAGCCTACGGTCACAGAACACCTCAAGTTACTCACTTCAACTTAAATTTGTATTTTTGAAGAAATAAAAAACAATTTGATTAATTTGCATTTAAAAGGTGTTTTCTGAATCTCAGTTTAATGAGATGTGTACTTTGTTTAGCCTGTAAATGAATCTGTACATGCAGACTAAGCTTTGCATTGTAGTTGTACACACCTTTAATATATCACCACTCTCAAGAATGTCTTGTAATCCTTCATCAAAACATGGAGCTCCAAGAGTTAGAACATCAAACAGGTAAATAACCTTGCTACAACCAATCTGAAACAAGAAATCAAGAAATTATTTATTAATTCAATACATTTATAACAAAATGTCAAGATCAATGTTGTGGTTCAATTTTATCCTTGGTTCAAATTTTAATTTTCTTTGTTTTTAGGTATGGTAATGTATGATAATGAGTTTAAAACAAAGGAAACTAAAATTTGAACCAAGGATAAAATTGAACCACAACATCAACACCATGCAACATGTGTATAGGTTAATGAATCCATCAGCTCAAGTGCTTAGGTAGGAGATCATGTTTCTGGCAATCTCATACCTCGAGCCTTTTCTTCCTTACTGTGCAAGATTGATGAAAAATGAGCAACTCTAGAAAGTTTTCTTGTGGATTGATTTTGATTGGTTTTTAAAACAATAGAAATGGCCAGACCTAACACACCAAGGAGTTCAGCTAGGCATGCGCAATTCAACCAGAAGTCCAATATTTTTGGACTTCAATTCAGATCTTTCCAGGGTCGCTTGTTTTCCGGCTGCTGGTCAAGGGGTACAAAGACCCTGGGTACAAGGGTGCATTTCTGTTTAGAGTGAAATAATTTCTTCCTTTCCGACAAGAAATTTATCATTTGTGCACAGAAGAATAATTATATCAGATGGCATGTTGTGGCAAAACAATTTACGTGTAGGTACTTGAATTTCATTCAGACAGGCTCAACAAAATACTGCTGACAGAATATGGACTGAAACTGAATGGGAACAACTACACAGAAGACTGGTTTTTTAAAGATATAAAACAGATCTTATAACCTCTTTTGTCATGGTCTACAAGAGGACACACTTCTGTAGTAAAGAAATAAATAACCCATCCGAGTGCATTGTTGAGTTATATAAGAATGCAAGATTTTTAAGAACTTGAGAGAAGTGCATAGAGAAGCAGGAGGCGCAGCCAAGTGCTTCTCGCACTTCTCGAGTGTTCTGATAAATTTCCAAATGCTTATATAACTCAACAATGCACATGGATGAAGTTTTTTATCTTTTAAAAAGGAAATTGCGCCGCGCTCAAATTCATGACGTAAGCTGTGTGCATTATAACTTGATAAAGCATGCGCATGATGTAGACTGCATGCTTTATGGAGCTATAATGAACTCGAACTGACCAATCACAGCGCATGCAATTAGTCAATTATTTTATAATAGCATATAAAAGTCTACTTTATGTCCTGTACAACATCCAGCAGCTGCTTTTATTCTTGACTATTTATTTTTTATAAATATAAATTGGAAAAAACTATGAAGAAACAGAAGGTTCACTTACAACAAGCCAACAAATTTTCCCAAGTCTACCAAGGTTAACACCCTCACAGCAAACTCCAACAACTCGCTGTCTGCTTATGAATTTCACCTGTCAAAATTAACATAAATGTTTATAAGGCTGCTGACAAAATGAAGTAAAGTGGGGAAGGTGGTTGCCAATATTTTAGGGATTAAAAATGAAATACTAGATTAAGAGTTATTTTTTTTTAGCAAATTTGAAAATTTTCAAATAACTTTGCACTTATCACAAACTTGATTTTATGTACCCAGACCCCCCCCCCCCCCTTCCCTCCCCCCTCTCCCTTCCCTTCGACATCACATGTAATTCTCCCAATCAAAATAATATTCACTGACAAGAACTGACCAACACAGGAAAGGAATAATTGATTCATGAAACAGTGTAACAGTAATGGGCTGGTTTTGATAGTTGGCAAGCCTCTTGTGGTTCAAATTATTTATCTATCTTTGAAGACCAGTTTGATTTTTATTTTTCATTGTCTCAAATTCACTGTCATATTTGTAACAAAGGGAAATAAAAATCAAACTGGTTTGAAAAAGTTTTAAACCAAAGATAAATTTAAACCACAACAAGTTTAATGTTGAACTTTGAACTTTTCTTTACCCACTGGCCTTCGATTCATCATAACTGCCTATGTGCAGGACAACATCGATTGATATCATAGAAAAAATAATTAATTTAAAAATGATTTTCTTACTGCTTCCTCAAATGACTCTCCAAAAGTATCAATGGGCACAGTAGCAGGTAGATCATCAGGACTGACATTTTCCTTTTCATCATCATCTGACAGCATATCAGAAAGATCTATTGGAAAAAAAATTAAGCAAAGAATAAGCTTTGTTGTTAAATGTGTGATTCTGCAATCAAGCCTAGTGGCCCATTAAAATCGGAGCTTATCCCAGTTTCAGTAACATGGCGACTAGGAGTATTTCCCCCCTGGATGGGATGCTAGTCCATCACTGGGTTACCCCCAGCAGTAACACCTGGGTGGAGAGAGGCACTGTGAGGGTAAAGTGTCTTGGGGGAGGGGGGGGGGGGGAGGGGGTAGCAATTATTCTGGGCACTGTGGAAAAAGAGTTTTCACAAGTGTAGACCTGATTTGCTTCTTCTGACAACACTCAAATGTACAAACTTTACATTGTTGGAAACTTGAAAATATTTCAACCTACACTTCTCTGCTACGATAGGATGCCTCTTCAACAGACTGTCGCCTTCGTCACTAACATCCCTTGATAAAGATCCACTGGAAACAGCTGTCTTCTTGACTCCCAGCTTTGAATTTATCCCTATACCAGCATCTTTAAATGCCTTTGCTATTCCTCTTCCCCCAAATCCTGTGTCAGGTTTGGATGATGTTGACATTGAATGATTAGGCTTTAACGTGTCAGGGTTTTGCTTGGGTGTTCTTTCATCTTCCTTGGTATCATTAATCTTATTCTTTCTGTAAAAACAAGTACAATGCATGTTATTGAGTTGTTATCTCTTTTATGAAAAAATTTAGCCCGAAACACTGTGTACAATATCACCTGTGGAAGTCTAGCAAACTTGGCCCTAGCCTAACATTTGTAAAGACAATTATTTCTCAAGATTGAGCAGTATAAGTTTCAACAAACTGTCAACGAGACACATTGTTACAGCTGGATTCACCGTGGCTATGCAGCGCTTTACAAGATATCAGGCAAATCTTGGCAAACTACACATATTGCAAGACATCTGTTATGTAACAATGACAGATAACAAGGACTTCTTGACCATAATAATTTATTATGTAGGTATTGTGACATCTTTTTGAATAACTTGGTGTACATGGACTTACGCTGTTTGTTCATTTTGTGAATGGTTATTATCGGCTTCTTCCAGTAACTCCACTGCCGAGTAATAAGAAACATGTTAAATAAAACACTTGAAACAATGACAGGGCATGTAACAATACAAACTACTTGTATCCTGGCTATGACACAAAACAGTGCAACTTTATACATATTCAACATTATTTTACCACTGGGTACTGAAAATTTTTGATTGATTTTATTTATTTTCATTTACCACACCAAATAACAAGAATAATGTTATAAAAAAATAGACACATCAGACTTCAGGGGTGACAAGAGGTGGATTTGTTATGTGTTTGTGAGAGAGATTACAAATATTGTTTGACAAGCCCAAAGAGCATCTGCTAAGGAGGCTAGGTGGCTGGTTTAATCATTTATAACCCATTTACTCTATTTTACCCACTTGCATTTTTTCTATCAGTGAATGTGTTGAAATCTTATATATTTGAATTAATTGGAGTCATATATGATGTTATTTAATGTATACCACAATATCAGTAGAGTTGGAGTTCAGACATTAACGGTAACCATACAATCAAAGTAACTCCAATCCTCCAAAACAATTGCGAAGCCTGTTAATATTAAAGGCTGGTTTTCACTAATGACGGCGTTAGAGTTGGAATCCTAATGGGAAGCACAGAGTGTTATGGTCTACTGAAAATCAAACCGATGGAGTCATAAACATATTTCCTATTCCGCTTATGGCTCTGTCACTTATGATCTAGTGAAAACTAGATTGTCAGAGTTGCAAGCAGAAAAGAAGCACTTGAAAGGCATGAGAAATAGCATTGTGATTGGTTTGTCTTTCCATTCTTTCTTCCAACTCTGACAAACTGGTTTTCACCCCGGAGGGGGGGGGGGGGGGGGTACTCCCATATATGGGCTATATAGGTATGTGCCGTGGGATAGGGTATGTTTTTTGAGGTTCTCGGTCCTTAAATAGGGTATCATTTTTGGTCCTTTTGGCATTGCGTTCCCGGTGTGATCCTTAGATAGGGTAGCTAAATTCTATCAGCTAAAATAAACGCCCAGCTAAACGAAAAAAAAATTGTTAAAACTGAACTATCCGTCATTAAGTATTGACAAAGCGATTTTGAAAGATTTGAGCTTTGCCGTGCGCGGTTAGCCGTTATTTGAGTCGTCACGCAATGCTTCTCCTCCCCTTGAATAGGGTGTCAATTTTCGGGTTTGGGCCTTAGAAAGGGTATTAATTTTCGTTTTCTTTATCCTTAGATAGGGTCAGGGTTTGAAAACGTTCGCGGCACACCCCTATCTGAAATTTAGGGGAGTACCCCCCCCCCCCCCGGGGTTTTCACTGGATCATAAGTAACAGTCATAAGCAGAATCAGAAGAAAATGGACACGTTCTGATTATTCCGACTCTGATTCCATTACACTTATGACTCTGCCTACGACTCTGAGTTTTGATTTTCAATGGGTCATAAGCGCTCTTAAGACAGTCCAACTCCAAAAACCGGCCTTAAGAGGTTACATGAACTATGGTACTTCTTGGCTCTGTTCTGGGTTGCAGGTGAACAAGGGAATAACACATACTTTTATTTAGCAGTATTGCATTGTCAGCTGTTGTACACTGATTGGTCTTTTGTGTCAGTTCTTGTGTATAGTACACAACCACAGAAATACTTATATCGCTTGGTACTACTTACAGTTATTCAGCTCGTGGCCAAAGAAGTGGTGAAAACCATGTAACTTTCTTCCTGAACTGCACGAGACCACTAAATACAGATGAGAACAGAACAAACAATGAATAAAACAGAACAGAAAATACAATATCAGTGAGTTTTTGTCTAAGGTTTACTGAGGGATGTAGAAGGTCATACCACTTCAAATGATTTCTGACAATTACCACATGTAAAAAATCTGGCTTTGAATAATTGACCAAATCCCTTTTTCATGCTTGTTCTTTGTCATAGACTTGTCTTCAACTTATTATAGAGTAAGTAGTTGAAAACCACACTGATAGCTAACAATAGAGCACATGTTGCTCTGAAAACATCTATTGTTTTGTGAAACACGCCATGAATCGAAACATAAAATGATACCATCACATTACAGGAAAACACTAGCTTTCAAAGATTTCTTAACCTCTGTCTGAAGAAGTATACAAATCTGCGCGATATCCAGAATTTCCATAACTTAAAGGGTATACACAGAACAAAAACCAACTAACCAATGTAAAGCTGACCAATGAGTACCAGATATTTCCAGCATGACCGGAAAATTGTTTACATACGCCATGTGTGTATTGGTACAGTGGGACTCGATGTCTATTTAGCATCAATTGCTTTACATTAATGACAAGAATCGCTCACCTTTAGTTAACGTAAGCTTTCTTTTTTCTGCATCTATGCTGTGGACTGTTCCCTCGTATTCTCCTTCGCCTGTGGCAACCCGTAATCTCGCACCAACAAAGGTGCTTCTGTCAGCCATTTTGGAAGCGGTTTGTTGTGTTACCCAGAAGCGCCCGAGCACCTCGATTACAAAATCACATGCACAGGGTTACCATCTTGTGTTGGTGTAGCCAGAAGCGGTATGGAAGCTCGTCGGAAATTTTGAATTTAACCCCTAAAAGAGACAAACCTGGGCGTGGTTGAAGCTCATGTAGACCCCTAAAAGAGACCAGTTTAAAATACAGACAAATAAAAAGTGCGTATACAATAAACTGTAGATACTAATTTTATGGAAAACTTTGTTATATGAATGGAGTAAATACGACGAATCAAAATTCTTCCTTTTTTGTTATTTCTTCGCGTGCAACCCTAAACGAGACCTTGACTGCTAAAAATAATGACATTTTGCCCACAACACCCAAAGCGAGACCAATATCAGAAATACGACGAGCATCCCCGTCCTTTTCATATGGGAGTCCCCGCCCCCCCGGGGGGGACAAAAACCGCAGGGTTCAGTACAGATTATTGATGTTCGCCTTTCTTCGGCGATTTTTTGTAAGTTTTGAAGCAGTTCCGATTAGTACAAACGTGCAACTTCAAGACTGAAAAATCTGCCCAAAAAATGTATACTAGCTTGTGTCCCGGGGCTTGTGTTTTCGTGCAGGTATACTGACGTATTTTGATGGTTTTGTTTTTAAAGATTCATCTCTTCCGTTCTTTTGCTAGCTATATATGCATCTGATATTTCATTGATTTTAGGGAAAAAAACGTTCAGTTCTATACCAAATAAAGTGACCCTCACACGGTGGTTAAATGACTCTATTTGAAACAAATATTGATACAAGCCCTGTGAAGTGAATACTTCATTTACCCTCGAATTGGAGAGTAGCTTTAACTAAAGTGGCACCTAGTTGTGTCTGGAAAACTGTAGCCAACCAAACTTGTTTTACAACAACGGCAATAAAGTGTCCTCCCTGTATCCGAGACAGGTGAAAACTGGAGGCTTCAATAACTAAGACAAAAACTGGAATTTACTGTTTAGGATTCTACGTGACAGCAAAAACCGCACTCAATCTTCTCCCTCTGTATTTATAGCCCAACACGCTCGTAACAATCTACCACAGTATGCCACAGGACCCTCTTACACGCCTTGCGTGCCTATGTCTGTTTCCCTGCTTTTCCCGCGAAGTTACTGAACTAGGTTAGAGCGGGTTTTCACTGAACATAAACTCAAGCATAAGGACAAGCACAAGCTTAGAGCATGAATAGAACGAACACACTGATCTTCTTATGCTGTCTCAATAGGAATATGCATATTAAGCACAAGCACAACAAAACTAAATTGTGCATTCTTGTGTTTTCGCTTTATATTCCGAGTGAGGACTGCTTCCTTAAGAAGAATGTGTTCGTTTTCCTTACATGCCTAAATAACCTTGCGGTTATGCCTAGAGAAACTCAAGCTCAAAAACAACAACAAAAAATGAGGTGTAAAGAGACTAACTATATGGCTGTACATGTTTAATCGCATATTTACAAACGTTTCGATAACTTTTCAAAAGTTACCTCTTACGTAAACCATTTGACACCATGCATAAAATGAAATTTTACACGAACGTTATTTAAAGAATATTACAAGGTTAAGTTATAAAACGTAAATTTACAAGCTAAAAGAGGGACTCAATCTTTTGCGGGAGAACACGTGTATCTGTACATCAACAAAATACATTCGCAAACATGCCCCTAAACGCTACAAGTACAAGCAACTCGCCGTCCTCAAAAGTTATTTAATAATTTTCCTAAACAGGTACTCTTTGTTACTCATGAGAATCTCTGTCCAGCCTGTTGAAAGAGGAACAATTTGGAAGGGGGCTATACTGAATTTTCTCTCGCGAAATAGCACTACTTTTTGTACTTTTTAACAGAACTGGAAATTTCGGTTTCACAACTTTGGCACTGTCCCTGTACGAAGGACCTTGCTGTGCTGCGTAAACTGAAAACAGCTCGTTAAGTCTTCTCTTTGCGTTGAGCCCTTTCTCTCTGAGTGCCTCTCGATTTTTCCGCTCAGCTGAACTCTGCTCTCGCGCAATTTTGGCCCTCTCCCGTCGTGATTTCAGTTCCTGGGAATACTCTTTCGTTCTTTCGGCTTTCTGGTGAGGGTTTTGATCCACAGGAAGTTTATTTAGCTTCCTACTCCTCTTCCGACCGGGCCTCTTTTTCCCCGAGAAGCCATTGTTCGCCGCGCCTTCCAGATAATCCATCGCTGAGTAAATCCGCTTAGCGGAAGCAAAAGAACTTTTACGTACGCTATCGATTGACGGAAGAAAGCTTGACATCTTGCTAACAATGCAATCTGTCTGCCCAATGTCGCTGGATTTTCTCAAACAGCTTTTACAGTGTCGTTCTAAATTCTCTGAAACTCCTATTATACAAGTTGTTTAGCAAAACAGTATAAACATACAAATGCGTCATAATTGTGATGACGAGTTTTTACGTTCGGACGCGCGCGCCATGGAAACAGTTTTGTTTGCATCTTTGCTAGAACTTTGTTTTGGAACGAAAGTTTTACTTTGAATTCTTTTTTGTTTTGCGTTTGTCTTCTATTTTAGAGGTTATGGCATTGCTGCAAAACTTAATGAATAAAAGAAAAAGATCATGACAGTCAAAGCTAAATGAAAAAAGTTTTGAACATAATCTGTAAGATAGAAATCAACGCTCTATTCAAAGATTGGATTTTTGAAAATGTCATCTAGTTCGGCGGTGCGACTCAGAAAACCAAGATTGCAATTTAAGAAAACGTCCACAGTAAAAGTTTTCTTGAATGTCCAACCAGTGGATGGATAGTGCAATAAGTCATCACCTCAGCATAGTTTGAGATCTGAAAAATAAATGGAAAAGGACACCAACGTTACTCGAAAGTAATTTCGGCGTTATTGGTAAACCTCAGCACTAAGGCCCAAGTTTCCCGAGGGGGGTGGGGGTACTCCCATATATGAACTTGATTTCCCTGTGGGGGTTAAGGGTATGGTTTTTGAGGTTCTCGGTACTTAAATAGCGTATCATTTTTGCTCCTTTGGCATTGTACGTGCATTGTGTTCCCAGTGTGATCCTTAGATAGAGTACCTAAATTCTTTCAGCTAAAATTGCAGTGTGTAAACGCCCAGCTTAACGAAGAATAAATGGTCTGGTAAAACTGAACTATCCGTTAAGGTATTAGCTTAACTTCCAATGTTACGGAAACGAAATAAAGTTGACCCGTTCACGCGGCTTTTAAGGCTGGTTCACACTACCGACGGAATCGGAAGCGCAAGGAGCGTTCCGATCCAGTGTAAATCAAAAAACGGAATCGGAAGCTCGACGGAATCGGATTCAGAAGGATCAGAAGAGTTTCTTTTACTTCCGATTCCGCTTCCGCTTCCGTCGCTTCCGATCCAGTGAGAACAAGGTGAACGGAATCGGAAGCGGAAGCGGAATTATCAGCCAATCAAAAAACTATGTAGAGGTGTGTGTTATATTTTATTTCATGCATCTGGGACGTCGAACAAGTTTGCAAAACACTCGCAATCACTTTGAAAACCAAGATACAAAACTGACAACATATCGAAAGTAGAGCTCTCTGTCTGACGTACGAAGTTCTCTCACAAGGTTTCCAAATTCGCCTTGACTTTTCCTTTTTAAAAATACCCCACGTACCAGCAACCTTCTCCTTCTCTGGTTCCGTTGCAGACGTCGTATGAGAAGAAAAAGCAAAAGCAAATTAAAAACAGCAGTCTCTCTCCATCTCCCGGGTCCGCCATCTTGAATGTTTGCAAATGAAAGCGAGGCTTACGATTCCGTTTCCGTCGCGCCGATTCACACTAGATCAAAACTTTCTTCCGATTCCGACTCCGCTTACGACTCCGCTTCCGTCGCTTCCGTCGCTAGTGTAAACCAAGCTTTAGTTTTTGTTTTACCCTTGAATAATGTGACATTTATCGGTTTTGGGCCTTAGAAAGGTATCAATTTTCGTTTTCTTAAATCATTTGACGGTGATTTGGATATGTGATCTTCTAAGTGTTTGGAGAATGTGATGAAACACTTCTTAAAGCTTGGGTCGTCGCTATTTCCCTGGCAGTATCATTTATCACTCACCAAATAGAAATTTTATGTGGAGTGTGATTGAAAGAGAAAAACTGATTTCAAGCGAAAGTTTTGTGTTTTGGTCTTACCTCTGGAAAGTAAAAATGGCGGCAAAGCTGAAGATGATCTCCAGTCCAAGGAATACTAAGCCGATTCCAACCAGAATCACTTCTATCCTCAGACTAAATGAAAAAAAAATTCACAGAGCATATTATTACAATTAAAAACAAAAAAAATTCAATTGTACTTTTTGGAGCCAATAATCAGTAGCTGAATTGTTCAGAGGAACAAAAGATTTCTTTAGTTTTTCATTCAAGTGGTGTTTCCAAAAGGTGTTTTTTAAAAAGGTAAACAAACAAATAAATATACACAACATAATTTGAGCCACAAATAAAATAAATAAATCACTTATTTAGTGTCAATGTATTTAGCACAGTCAGATTACAAGTCCAGCGCCAAAAACCACTAGGACAAACTGCCTCCAACAACACCCAAAAAGGCATTTTAGTAGTTAGTTAGTTTCTTTGATAAATGTTCTTGTGTGATGAAAAAAATGTGTCTGGCGATCTAAAGGCACTACTTACACATAAGTCTGCCATAGTAGGATGAATAACTCAATAAACAAAACAGGGATACCAAGCACCACAGCAAATACAAGTGCCATTGTACGCTCTGCCAGGTTCCCTTTGTATCCTATAAGACAAAAGTGAAATGTTCCTATTGCTGTGGTTCAAAATATTAACTAGTTAAGAAAATAAGCAAGGTCAAGGTAGTCTCCCTCGCAGCTGTTACTTGGATTGTCACGCAATGCTTCTACCCACTAGGGTAGGGAGCATTGCATGACAAGCCCAAACAATGGCTGGTGACATCGCAAAGAATTTAGGATTCTAAGGCCAAAAACAAACTTGACTGTCTTATTTTTAAAATGATTTTTTATTAGAATCCTAAAGCTGAAACTCAACAGTGTGTTTTAAATCGGTGCAAAAATTATTGCAGGGGTACACCTGAAGCCCATTTTTCCACTGCTAAATTTGGGTTTAATGCGAATATCCTGTCCGCGTTTCAAGTAATCCAGAAGCTCTATGCTCATTTCACAAAGTTATGTTTAGCAGGGCTTTATAACTTTTTGGATGATTTTTGGGGATGTTTGGGAGGAGAAAGTTTTTCTCAATGGATTAGTAAAATTTAGAGAAATAAGAAATGGTGAACATTTAATGTGATTTTAAAATTAGAATTTCAAGTTAAAAATTAGAAGATGGACACCCAAACAGTCCTCTGACAACCTGGGGTGCTCTTGCGTGGCGGTCAACTGTCTGGTGGTGTTCCAAAAAATATTTTCTTTCTTCTATCCCTTCTTTAACTCTCTTAAAAGTTCACTCAAAATCAGGTGTACCCCCACCTTAAGTCTGACTGTTGAATAATCAAAACATTGATAAAGAAAGAAAGATGGTAAATTTTAAGCTCGGTAGTGAAATATAAAAGATGAAATATTCATCATGTCATGAGCATCAGTGAAAGAAAAAATCTGAGTCCCAGAAGGGAATTGGCATGGAAGGCCATGGGTTCAATTCCTGTCGTCATCTTTCATAATCAAAACATTGTTTACATATACAGTTTTTATTAATTTGCGCCATCTGATGAATAACAGGTTTCACTCACCAAGAAAGATTCTAACACCTTCAATAAAAGCCAAAAGAAAGATGATGACAATCTCAATTGTCAAGGTTTTTGCCATGTCAGGATACGGCAAAATTGTACCTGCGGGGAGACAAAAAATACTTTTCACACATAACCAAAATGGAGATAAGGTCTGTCTTCAAACCTAGTCATTGACTGGCAATTAACTTTACTTCCATAGCATGCAGGGCTGTCACTAAGGGTCGGGGACCAGGGAATTCCCCTGGCTACTACGATTTTGAGCCCCAACTACTTTGAAACAAAATCTGAGATAAAACCACTGAAAAGTGAAAAATACATCATTTTGTCCCCCAGGTACTTTGTTACTTTCCCAACTTACTTGAAAAATTAGTGACAACCCTAAGCATGAAGCAACTTATGTTAGTCCATTCAGGTTACTCCCCTCCCCACCCCACCCAGGGCTTGACGGGTTGTATGGCTAACAACTGGACATCCCTAAGCGAAACGGTGAGATTCCTGTCCCTTTCATATGGGAGCCCACCTGCCCCGCCTCCCACAGGAATGGCTGGTTCTATAACATTTATTTGATTTATCAGCCTGAGGTTTGTAATGTATGTACTATATTCATTTTCCAATATGGCAGAGCATCTGTATCAAGGCTTCCATCCCAAGCCCTTTGAATTTCTTTCTTACCGGGTTAGGTCAGTGCTTACTTCTACCCACTTGGGCCGAAACAATTCTCACCTCATAGGACAAAACAAGAAGTCAAAACCTGGCTCAAATTTCTACCTGTGCCCCTGTCCCTCCAGGATTTTAGTGTCAAGTACATTAGATCACAGTTACCGTACCTTTGTAGACATAGAGCAAGAGCTCTGCAACACAAAACACAATGGCATACCAAATGTTCAGAAATAGCAAGATCTGAAGTGGTAACGATGACAGCTAGGGAAGAAGGTTAAGAAGAACAATGTTGCTTACGATTTGGGAAACTAATGCATAAATTTACAACCTATCCTCTTCCCCCCCTCCCAGAGTTTTATACCCACCTCTCCACTTGTGGACAACTCACTATTATGGACACGCTGTTTTTGTTTCGTTTTTTTGTTGTTGTTGTTGTTTTTTGACACTCTGTTTTTACAGACAGGAGTTGAAATCCTGGTGAATAAGAATTTTTTAAAATAGCTTTCACTATGGCAGACTCTCTCTATAACAGACACCAAATTGTGGTTCTGGAAGGTTCTGTTAGAGTGGGAGACTGCACCTGCCTACTTTTTTTTAGTCAAAAGTGTGAAATTTTTATCAGGATTGTTGACTGACAGCATTCACAGCAGTTCGATGATTTTAAGAGCATTCCCAACATTTCCAAAGAGGTTCCAAACATTTCTGGGTCCCATTCCTACAATGATTTTTGTTAAACACAACCTCATCACAGGAACTATTGCCTCCAAATCAGAGAGTTTGGGGGAAGCACCCATTGCTATTTAAATGAGCTTTTCTTATCTTGGAATGGTGTGAGTTGTGGTTCGAAAATGTGTAAGTTAGGGCTGTAATAGCTCAAAATGTTTGGAGGCGTGAGAAATTGGTCCACGGGCGGGCGCAGTTTCCGTCCTGCAGGCCTAGCTAAGGCGTGAGAGTTGGCAGCTGTAGGAGTTTGGTAGAGCCTGTCTCAGAAGTTATAGCTCACTTTTTGACACAAGCTGTTTGATCTTGGGCTTGCTATAAATGTATTACTAGTATTAAGTTTATAGCTACAAACTGCATTTTTATATATTCAAGGATACTTCCACGTGTGTCTTCCCTGTCAAGTGAAAAGCAACAAAAGCAAAAAAAAAAATTAAGTAAGTACGCTATAAACAATCTTCGGATTTCAAACGAAGTTTCACTAGTATTTAAGTCTATAGAAGAACAAAACAGCTCTTTTAAAGGTATAAAATGCTTTGAATTTAAGGATACTAATACAGATTAACGGACAAAGGCAAAGACGAAAATATCACAAAAATTTAGCTAAAAAATATTCTTTACAAACCTCGGTTATCGCCCGCCATATTTGTTTCTTGTGTAGGTCATCCGCTGACCCGACCGATCATTGGTTGGCATGACAACAAAATGTCGACCGTCAGAATACCTGGCTTCACGGAACGGGAGAAGAACGATTGATCGTGTGTTTGGAACGTCTCGAACTTGGACAGACGAGACGAAATGTCGTCCAAAACCAAACCAACCGTTTCAGCAGCAATCGATGCAATCAATGAGATCTCTTCACCACTGGATTTTTCCTACAAATCTTTGGCGGGATGTCAAGGTTGTTGTGTTTATAATGGCGGTCTGTTGCATTCTTTTGCTCTCTTCTCGTGTTGACAAGTTTATAATATTTTGTCAAAAAAATATTTTTTTACAGATGCAATGGATGAAGAACCAAGGCCGGGTACTCACAAAATTGAGGTATATTACTAAAATACAACATAGCTCCCATGTTGCATGACATGGGTTACGCCGCGCGAAGATCTTCGGCATGGATTTCAAACCTCGGCGTGTTTTAACTGTTATCTGGCGTTCAGATGACTTATTTTAGTCTAAAATCACAAAGAACGTTGGCGCAACATTCAAAACCTCGGCGTATCTTCGGCGTGGGATGCACACTGAATGCACCCTGGGATAGCTCAGGGCAAACGTGAAAGTCTATTGCATTCAGAGGGAGTCTCCACCCTCCCTCCCCCCTCCCCCCAATGGATCAGGATGGGGAAGCTAATCTGTTGCAGGGTTTCCCCCCGCAGAATTTATTTTCTCTGGTTCCCATCACGGGCAGCAAGGTTTATAAATGGATCCTGGTGAATTAAATATGGGGGTAACCCTGCAATGGAGCAGCATCCAATATCATTTCTTGACATTGATCTGGTTTTAAATAGTTTTTAATTAGTTTTGTGATTAATAATTTCGTTTCTTATATATTATTGTATATCTTAGTTTTTTAACAATTGTAAATAGGAGGGCCACAGGTTTATTAGCTTTATAGCTATTACAGTCAAAACCGAAGAAGCATAAACGCCAAAAATTATTTCTGGAATGTTTATTGTTCTACGACCAATCAGATTCGAGACGTTACCGCAACAAACCGCAACAGTAATTAGCAAAAAGGTTTCGATTCTTTTATCACGAAACGACTTTTTCGTCTACATTAAGTCTTGAGATCACCACTGATTAACAAACACTCTGGAATTATTACAGTCAAAATACTCAGCGCGTGCCGCTTAGAATTCCGGAAAAGTTTTGATTAACGGCGAACGGATTGCATTATTGGTTTCAAACATTCAAATTTAATTTGAATATTGTAGATCATCCAACAGTGAACACGTGAGCACGTGAACCTGTAAAAAATAAACCAATCAAATTGCTTCATTTCTTACAGGCTCACGTCTTCACGTGTTCACGGTTGGATGATCTACAATATTCAAATTAAATTTGAATGTTTGAAACCAATAATGCAATCCGTTCGCCGTTAATCAAAACTTTTCCGGAATTCTAAGCGGCACGCGCTGAGTATTTTGACTGTAATAATTCCAGAGTGTTTGTTAATCGGTGGTGACCTCAAGACTTAATGTAGACGAAAAAGTCGTTTCGTGATAAAAGAATCGAAACCTTTTTGCTAATTACTGTTGCGGTAACGTCTCAAATCTGATTGGTTGTAGAACAATAAAAATTCCCGAAATTATTTTTGGCGTTCACGCTTCTTTGGTTTCGACTGTAAGTGCTACCCTCAGTAAATAAAGACGTTACCTTACCTAAATAAAGACGTTATCTTGTTTACCAGGGTGCATTTTGTGCACACCTAACACCAAAGATATGCCAGGGTTATCAAAATTTGACACCATTCCAAGACAAAATAAGTCATCTAAATGCTGGTTTAGACACGCCACTTTATTCCAAAGACTTTGGTTGTGTATCAATCCACTGCAAAATTTATAAATCTATATTGAAGATCTTTGACGCAACATACATAATGCAGCCTGGCCTGTTTACTTGTAGTCTGCAGAGTAATTTGGTCCATGCTTGTGCAAACAAATCCAACTTGACAGTCCAACTCGATCCTAACTTAGTAAATAGGCAACGTCTTTACTTACCACTCACCATCTTTGGTAGGACTTAGTTGATAAGTATCTTCGGCGACGATGATCTTATCATCGTGATGGTGCCTAGTGGCTGCTGCTCTAAGGGTTGCCATGGATACCTGCATGCTTGGCTTGAGGCTTGTGTCTGACACCTGGCACCACCAACTTTTTGGGCATCTTCCCCCGACTGATTGCCACACAGGAACACTTCACTGTGATTTATTAAAATAGCAAGTATTGTTTTTCTAACAAAGCAGTCTGACATATTTTACAGTGTAATTCTCCTTTTTCCTCACAGAAAATTGAAGAATCTGGACAGTACAAGTCAAATTCAGTTCGCTTCTGCTACAATGCCATCTCTGACTTTTCGTTCTTAGGTTCTTTGCTGGAACATTTTTTGGAGAATCCATTAGAGTTGGAGTGGCTTGATTTTTCTTTTAATGACATTTCTACTATTGACAAGGTAATAAAATTTTGCTGCTATTTTTTTTTTAAAAAGGTTGGATTTCCAGTCCACCCTGCAGAGTCTTGGGGTTTGTTTTCATTTCTGTTTTGAATTCATTGATGTGGTACATTTTAAGTAATAGCATACATTTGGAGATTTCAAGTCTACCATTATGGGTCGTTTTGTTCAGGAGTGCTCAATGAGCTGAAATGTTGCTTTCAAATAACATTGAGGTTCTTCTTCTTGTTATTAACATATATTTTCATAACTGAAGGATATTGGGCGTTGATAAATGTAGAAAAGTAAGTTTGTCCTGGAATTTTCATTTTAGCTAGTAAACATTACTTCATGTGAAACTCACAAACATTAGGGGTGGTAAATGGCCCTCCAAAAAATGCACATCGTGCAAAATTTATAGGGTCTTGTTGTCTTGTATTTTTATGGGGGGCCTTCTCCGAGTCTCAATTTTTTTATCATTGCTTAGGAAATCTTGGGCTCGTATAAGATATATCAGTCTCGCCATCTCGCAAAGTCTCGCATTTATCATTCGACACTCCTAACATATTTTCAGGCCAGAGATTGTGCAATACAGACTGGAAATCATCTTTTAAAATGTTTCTTTACAACCAGCTAACAAAGAAAAATACGTTTATAGTTCTAATGTAAAGGCTATACATTAGGCCAAGTGGCTCAAACTGTGGGAGCTATTATCCCACTGAAGCGTATCCCATTAAGTGATGGGTGTATTTCTACCATGTGTTGGATGTTAATATGCCAAATATCCATCTCAGGGTTACCCCCAGCATTAAAATTCAGCAGTACCCTCTAAAGAACACAATGACCTGGGCCACTGTGCTCAAACCCAGACTGCTCAATCTGGAGTCGAGGGAACTAATTATCAAGCCACACCATGCCACGCATCTCCCATACATGTAAGTTATAAAACAATAATATATAGATGAATCAAAACTTTACCTTACCTTGGTTCATGCTAAAAATGTAGCACACATATGTAAGGCCTTACAGATTGGTAACACTGTAAAATTCCAAATATACCAGTAAGCCCTGGGCTTATTTTTGCTTAATGCCCCATTTCAGTTAGCTAAGCTTATTTTCAGTCAGCCTATTTCAGGAGGGGTAGGGAGAGGTTGATCAAAGCAGCACTTAAATTAAAATCTGTTTTTTGCATATTAGGTTCTTCTACAGTATCCAAAGCTGAAGATTTTATACCTCCATGCAAACAGCATTGAAAAACTGTCAGAGATTGACAAACTTGCTGAACTTCCAGAACTCATTAGTATAACTTTGCATGGAAATCCCATTGAATCCATTCCAGGATACAAACAGCATGTCATTTCAACTCTTCCTAAACTCAAGACGTTGGACTTTATACCCATCACAAAGAAAAACCGTGCAGATGCCCAAATATGGAGGGAGAAGTTTAAGAAGAAATAGTTTTCTAGCTTGATTAGATAAAGGTCAAATAAGTCTTAAATTAATTTCCAACATAAAACCAAATGACATTATATTGTGGAGGATTAAAGAATATCTATTAGGTACGACAGGAAGGCGAAATTGCCTGCATTCTGCAGAGTCCATGTTTTTTCTATGGAAAGTATCAAGACTGCCCTTGAAGAAGGCTTGGTGAGTCAACATCAGAAGCTAGCTGCTTTATATTTGTAAAGCCTGAATCTACAAGA
The DNA here is from genome assembly GCA_963693305.1 of Meandrina meandrites. Taxonomy (NCBI): domain Eukaryota; kingdom Metazoa; phylum Cnidaria; class Anthozoa; order Scleractinia; family Meandrinidae; genus Meandrina; species Meandrina meandrites. The sequence goes on from OY855910.1 coordinate 31,477,178, forward strand.
ATTTGTATAAAGTATTAAGCTTGTAAATAATAAAAATATTTGCTGACTAATGTAAAGAACTTAACAAGCAAGATGTCATCAACTGCATATCTCTCTTGTTATCACAAATTCAATTATTGTACACAATTCCTCGACTGGATAATATTTTTACTAGTGCTTATTGACAAGTACGGTATTTATTATAGTTGCTGTTGTTTTTAAGATTAGTGACAAGGTTTTCAGACTAGAAATTCTGTCAGCTTCATAATTTGACAATAACATAGTGACAGGTGTAACCTTGTAAATGCTATTCAGTAGTACAAAGTGTAAATAATTATAATTATGCTTTGGTTCAGTATTTTATTAAACTTCCAGACACTTTTACTTATTACTATGCATTTGTTAAGGCATTTTGTGTCAACTAGCCTACATTAATGGCAGGGTTATGTGTTCAAGTGCTGTTTTGGTGTTTGGTCCTCTAACAAGAAAATGGCAAGTAATACAATCCCTCTAACTTACATGGAAATTCTGTACTAAATGATTTAATAAACCCTCAAATAATGTCCTGTATCTAATAAATGCCCACTTTGAGGTACAAAGCTTGTATCAGATGTTCCCCTCTAAAAAATGTCCCATGTCTAAACCCCCCCCCCCCCCCCCCCCCCCCCCGCTCCTCCACCCCCAAGAATCACCTCAACCATTGCAAAGGACAGTGGTGCCAGCACGGTTCGTTGAGCCCAATGACAATGAAGACATTGATATCAAACTATGAACAACATCTGTGCAGATTGGATTAGTCTCTTCTTCACAAACTCTAATGTTCTATCTTACTCCGCAAGCAAACTACACGTCTTATTTGTTTTGTTTTTTTTGACGTTGTTACAGTATGTTATAAATGTCTCTCTATCAAAAACCTTGTCTATTTAACACCCCTCCTTGGACCCCTAAAATTTAATAGATGCCAGGCATTTATTAGATCATAATTTTACGGTATGTCAGTTAGCCCGTTTTGGGTGTTACATGTAGGTTTTTGATACTTTGTCTTTGTTTTACCACTTGCCAATCTTTGGGTGGCACCTGTCTAAGCGGATGCCTGGAACAGGCCACATATCAGTACACAAGGTCAACTTCTGCCTGTACAGCAACATGTGTCTTGTGAGCTGATATGTCAGTAGTCTGCATGCAGTGCTGACATGTCTGCTGTCTAGCACTAGACCCCGTAAAGGGGAATCAGGTGTGTGTGTGTGTGTGTGTGTGTGTGGGTGGGGGGTTACTCCAATATGAATGGTCAAGGAAAGTTTGTCGGAAAATTTGACCCCTAGGGGGACCAATCTGGACGTGGCTCAAGCTATTTGGACTCATGCCTGATAATTTGGTCAATTATATTTCTTCACATGCCATCCTCAGTGAGACCTTAGTAGTTAAAATATTGGCATCTGTCCAGAACACCCCAAGTGAGACTTAAATCCATAAATGTGTACCCTAAACGAGGGACCAACCCTGTCCCTTTCATAGAGGAGTGCCCCCCCTCCCCACCTCCAAGTTAGTTTTGAAACTGTCAGTTAATAAAAGTAAAGACTGCTTAGTTTGTTATTTGATATTTTTTATTATTCAAGACATTTTCAGTGCCCTTACAAAACTACATCTTAACAACAACCGAATCACACATTTTTCGGGGGTCTGGGTATGGTTAGCTAATTTTTCAAACATATTTAAATGTTAAAAGAGTAAAAAAGCGTTCTCTGGTTAAAAAGGTTTAAGAAAATATAAGCTTTCGGCTATTCTACTATAGCCTTTAACGAATATGAAGAATAGTAAGCGCGTGGTTGGAAATATATGCAGGGGAGGGTGTGAAAAGATTAAAAACTAAAAATACAATAGAAGTGTGAAAAGCTAAAAAATGGACTAACGAACAAGTAAAGATTACAATAAAATAGAATAACAAGTAAAAATTACAATAAAATGGAATATTGTCTTGGTAATGGTTTAGAATTGTTATCGGCGCCGACAGTTTTGGCAGTATGCCAAGATTCTAGAGTTCTTCGAACACGGTGATTGCCTTTGTCTATCACAGTGGCGCCCTCAAAGTCAATAGAATGAATCTTGGCATACTGCCAAAACTGTCGGCGCCGATAACAATTCTAAACCATTACCAAGACAATATTCCATTTTATTGTAATTTTTACTTGTTATTCTATTTTATTGTAATCTTTACTTGTTCGTTAGTCCATTTTTTAGCTTTTCACACTTCTATTGTATTTTTAGTTTTTAATCTTTTCACACCCTCCCCTGCATATATTTCCAACCACGCGCTTACTATTCTTCATATTCGTTAAAGGCTATAGTAGAATAGCCGAAAGCTTATATTTTCTTAAACCTTTTTAACCAGAGAACGCTTTTTTACTCTTTTAACATGTCATACCCTGGTTACAGTTCAATTTTTAATATTTAAATGTGTTCCCAATTTAAATTAAGTTGCCGACTTATAAATGAATACTAACTAATAGTAGCTGAATTGGCCAGTTCTTAGAAGTGCCATTTTCCGCACATTAATCTGCATTTGCAACCCAAATAAGAGCACCCCACAGAGGCCGAGTTCTTGTACACTTAAACGACAACTGTAAGAATTGCAATGGAACACCATACAGTGGAATCCGATTTCTCCAGCCTCCAAATGAAACAAAAATTGGCTCAAGGAATCAGGCGTTCGAGAAATCAGGGGGTAAAACCGCAGTGTTCAACTTGTGAAGAAAAGCCAAGGAAAACAACTTTTTGGGTTTAGTTATTAGGAGGCTCAAGAAATCGTAATTCCACTGTAAATGCATTCATCAACAGGCCAGCAAAATCTGGATGTATTATAGTGTACAGTAGCTGGGCTGCTGAATTAAAGGACTTTTAAATAACAATATCTAATATTGGAAATAACTTGATGAACTATTGCTTGGACCTAAACTGGCCAGCCAAACTAACAAATGACTGCCAGACATGGTTTTACCGTACCCAATCCTGGAAATTCCTAAAAAAGGACATGATGCCTTTAAAACAATTTAGTGATCAAAATGCTGCCTTTGTCAAGTTTTGCAAATGGAACATTGCATCCATTTAAATTATTTTTGTGCAGATATTACTGGTATGTATATGTACAACTTCAAATCTGTAACCCTGTATTCTTTACTTCTTTACATTGGTGTTGAGAAACTAAGTGGGATGGGAACTTAATGTTGACATTATTCACCATCAGGATAAGTGAAGTACGAAATGCACCAGACGGGTACTGACAATAATCTCTGCTTGCCCAAAAGAATCGAGACTTGAGTGGGGAACTGCCTATTTTCTCCTCTGAAACTATCAAGTACTAACAATACTTTTCAAAATAATTTATGAAGAAAAAGGATATGTCACTAAGAAACTCTATACTACACTACTATATATATTAGCAACCAGGAGAAACAAGCACAAGTGATGTATGGCAAAAGCTGCAGCCTAAACTGGATTTTAAACTTCGTACTAACCATGCTAACCCACCTATGCCTTAACGTATGAAGTATGGGAACCACAGTCAATCCAGCCTTTACTTAGTGGTGGTTGTAGAGTCCTGTGTAAGAGTCAGCCATAAATCTGATCTAATAAACTTAGACTATATTTAGATAATCAGCCCTTGTATCTTGGTGTTGAACTGAGGCTGATAACAAAGGTGAGGCTGATGTCTTGAGTGTGAGCTCACTGGGAACAATATATTGTGGGCTGCAAGGATGCTTCATGGAGATTGTTGTTACTATTAAATTTCTTACCAAATACCTAACTTAAGCAAATGAAACAACTCTTATTCAACAATAAATATCATTTCCAATGGGTGCTTGGGTAACAATGTGTTGTTCCAGAAAATGTCCACATCCCTCTCACGGAAGGTTTTCTTGGTTTGAAGCTCCCCACCCCCTCCTCCACAAACACACACATATCCCCATGTTAATTCCAGTTTAGCTTCATACTTAAAAAATAGAAAAACTTTGGCTTTTAACCACTGGGGGTGGGTATGGAGATAACCTGGAACTACACATTGTCAATAAAAATCCCTTCACCATTGCCAATGTTTTCCAACACACAAACAGCTGACTTAAGTTTAAATAGGCCTACAGAGTAGCAAAAAAAAATAATTTGCTTGTATTAATCATTGATAAGATTTGAATTAAACCACTGGGCTATCTTTTTTATTTACATTTTATCAATCAGGTTTTGATATTTTTAGTAAATAAAACACAGTATAAATACATAAAGGTCAATTATGGACACACTGTCCCTTTTGGACACAATTTATAAAAGTTATTTGAAATTGCATTAAATATGAAGCGATACACTATAAATGATTGACATTATTGGCAAACGTTGTGACAGATGTTTCTTCCTCATCATCGGTAGCATTGCCAACATGGTGCAGAATCGCCTCTGTTTCGTCGTTCATCTGCTTTGCAGGATTTCTCACCTTTGCAGCTCCATTAGACTGGGAGGAAAACTTGAGAACGTCCTTTAAACTGAAATGAACATCCTTGAACGCATGTAAGAGGAACACACCAAAAATTATGGTCAGAAATCCACAAATTGCACCAATGGTGTCTTTAGAGTTCATAACTTCCCACTCTCGGAACAAAATTGCCGATGCAATGATTGTCAGTGTTGTAAACATGACGTAATAGATTGGGGTTACCAGTGATGTGTTGAAGATGTCGAGAGCCTTGTTCAAGTAGTTCATCTGTGTCATCACACACGCTAACACAGCAAATAACAATCCCCATGCTACGGGATTTGTCAGCTGAGTGTCTCCATGGAGCGTCTGCTTTATCACTATACCAAGACCTTTGCATCCCATTACAGACAATGAGCCAATCAGAGAACAGATTGCAATATACACCAGAATATTTGTTTTGCCATACCGTGGTCCATAGTAGAATACTAGAACAAGTGCAAATATTATAACAATGAAGCCATAGGCCACAAATCCTGCAAGATGAAGAGAAAAACTTATAAATATTTTAATGTTTGACTAATTGCACGCGATATGATTGGTCAGTTGAGTTACTTATAACTTAAAGGTCAAATGCAACGAAATTTGGCCAAATTTTATTTTAGACCCATTTTAAGTTAAAATGAAAGAAAATACCTACAATAATCATAATCCGAAGTTTTAAACGATTTGGTTAAAACGTCGCCGAGATTTTCGACGTTGAAAACAGCTCTTTTTCTTCGCTTCACAAACGGAACGGTTCGGCAAAACTTCGGAAAATTGTCGTAAATGGATCTTGTGACGTCATATGTGGTGAGCTTCCTCGCGCAATAAGAACGAAAGCATAACCAAGGTCAACCAAGTGTTGTTGTTTTGATTTTCTATTGGGTTATTTCAATATTTAAAATCCCGATTAAGCCATTGTAACATTCGAAATGTCCTCTAAAAGACGAGGAGCGATGTAAGGATGGTTTAGAAAGAAAAAAGAAGAGGATTTTACCGGGGATTTTACGCCAACTGCATGTCATTATCATCCGCCATATTTTTCTCTGAAAGCTTCGAGCAGAATTCTGCACTGTTGTCCGAGTTTGCGTTCCAAAAACTTCGAATGAGACCTGGCGCTGCACCAACTATTGCCAACTTGGAAAGAAAGCCGTTTGGCAAGGCACTAAAGTGAAATCCTTTGGGAGAAAGCTACACTGGAGCTAGAGGTAAAGTCGCTTATGAAATAAACGCTGTAGACAGGTGTATTGCCTCGGACTTATATCAGATTCAAACGTACAGATGCACAGACTACTTTCTTAATTAATAATATAACCCCAGTCACTTCATAAACTTCTACCAAAATTATAACTTAAACTGTGAATCACGAGGCCTGTATAATATATGAAGTACAGCAAGGAAATATTGAATAAATTTACAGAAATTTAGTTTACTTGTAGCATGCACTATGTGTTGTGACTGGTCGGATGCTTCTACATTCTTCTTATCTATATTATGTTGATCGTCTAAAAAATCTAAATAGTGCAGATATTGAATAATAATAATAATAATGGTTTTAATGTACAGAACAATAAAACATTTAATAAAACTGCTTCTTGATCTCGAGGGAGACTTGAATTGTTTGCTATTTGAAATTTATTATGAATGCAAAATACAATAACAGAAGTCCTCCTGGCTTAATATAAGGGACCTTCAGATCATTGTGCGAGTACAAGTATGACTTCAAACCTAGTGCTTATACATTAGATTGTCACATTTCTCTCCAATCTCTTCCCAGTAGTCTTCTTCGCAACTGGTCAGCAACAGGGAGGAGTGAGGGCTTTGGGAACATAACTGGATTGAAATTCGAAAGTCGTACTCATACTCCAATCTGAAGGTCCCTATTGTTGGTGCCCAAGGCAAATGTACATATCTATATCATGGGGGGTCTTGCAAAGGGAGGCATGCTCCCATCACTGCAAGACATAAAATAATAATGGGTTGGGGGGGGGGGGGGGGGAGTAAAAGACCTTAAAAACAATAAAATATGTACATAATTTAAAAAAGATTACTAAGAATTACTAAAAAATGTTAATTATGATTAAAAAATTAGAACCTAATTAAAATGTCAATCATTCTAATCTAAGCGCATTCTTAAATAAATGACTTTTTTCAACATCTAAAACATTGTTTGGTAAGGCGTTCCATTCTCTGATAGTTCTACAATAGAATGAGTTCCTATAACCCTCCGAGTTTGGAGTTATTTCGATGAACCTGTCTTTGTGAAAAGATCGAAGTTGTTGACAATTACGCCTTTTGATATAGCATGGGATTTCTAATGCTGATTCACCATGAATAGCTTTATGAAGTAATGTGAGGCGAGCAGATTTCCTTCTGTTTTGAAGGGAGGGCCAATCCAAATCGTTAAGTAAATTGGAAACAGTTCCAGGTGTTCGTTGCCAACAGTTCTTCACAAATCGAGCAGCTCGCCGTTGGACGTCTTCTATTTGCTTTATATGCTTGGTAGTCCATGGATCCCACACCGGGCTTGCATATTCCAGATGAGGTCTCACTAGTGCTTTATAAGCTAATTCTTTAATTGATTCAGGGCAGTTGCCAAGATTTCTTCGCAGAAAGCCAAGAGTTTGGTTTGCTTTGGTAACCTTATTGTTAATATGATGGCCCCAGTCTAGTTTAGAGGATAGCTCAACGCCAAGATATGGATGCTGTGACACTGATTCTAGGGAGTGACCCATTAATTTATAATCATAAATAACAGGATCGCGTTTTCTGGTTATCCTCATGACAAAGCATTTACTTGGATTAAATTGCATCAGCCATTTCTGCGACCAATATTCAATAGTGGATAGATCGGATTGAAGATCTTTAGCATCACTGGTTGACTCTATAACACTATATAAGATTGTATCATCTGCAAATAGGCGTAAAGCAGAGGAGCAGTGATCACCAATATCGTTTATGTATAAAAGAAACATCAGTGGTCCTAAGACCGTTCCTTGAGGAACACCAGAAGATACGTGAACTGGGTGGGATGAAGCACCATTAACTACAACGGACTGTTCTCTGCATGTAAGCCAGTTTGCTAGCCAATGTTTAAGATTACCACGTATGCCATAATAATCCAGTTTGCGAATAAGACGTTGGTGAGGAACAACATCAAATGCCTTAGAGAAATCCATAGATTTTTCTGGCAATATTCATTTGTGGAGGAGTTGAAGGCCAATAGACCATTTTCGTATCCTCAGTATTGGACTGAAACTAGCTTACAATGCAGGCTTATATAGGGAATTCTCCCACATGTAAATGACATTAAGCCTTTTTTCATGACATTCCCTGCACTTAGCCTCCATTGCAAGCTAATTCCAGTCCAATACCGAATAAGAAAATGATCTATTTACCTGCTTAATTTTTGGCCAGCATTCGTTTTGCAATGTAAATCAGCCCCATACATATTCAGGCCCGTAGCCAGGATTTTGCATGGGGGGGGGGGGGGGTGGTGCACATGAGCGCCTCTGGCACTTAATTCTGAGTGCCGCAGGCACGAGAACTTAGGGGGGTGTGGCGGTGTCCTCCCCTAGGAAATTTTGAAAGCATAGGTTATCTTAGCATTTTGTACATTTTGAAGACAGTTTCTTTGGAAACAAGGCAGGTAAAAGTGAAGGACATTAGGTAGAATGTATCATTGAAATTAACGAATCTACAAATGGTGGACCTTCAACCCTCACAACCATATTGAATGCAAATAGTAGAAGCACAGAAATGGCATTTCCCTTTATATATCTATTTTGATAATTGTTTTTTCACAATAAGCAAACTTCCAAGGCTCATGGGCCCTACAGGCCTGACATTTTACACCATCTGTTACATTGCAAATTCTTTATTTGGTGTACTTCCTCGCACTCATTATCAGCTGCAAATCAGGCCTAATCTGGCCTTTAAACTGGTTTGTAAAACTGAATGGTAATTCAGTTTTAATTCCTGGTATTTAATTAGGAGAAATCAATGGCAAAAACCTGGCTAGACTAGCTCACTTTTTTGTTGTTGTTGAGTACTTTTATCAAGACCCACTGGCTCAGGAGAATCAGCAACCACTCCAGTACATGTATCATGACATTATAATAAATAGTATTACTGTAACTACTACTCTTCATAATTTTGTCAGCCCCACAGCTATTGATCTATTAAAAATTCCTCATTGACAGCTTTGAGGGTACATCCTTAATAAGCTATATGGGTGTGTTTGAGCAATTCTGAAATATTAAAAATATTGACCATTTTTTGTGAGCTTTGGCCTAGAATTGGGAATACTTTTAGAAGAAACCTCTATTTGTATTTCATCCCTTGACAAGCAAGATCTGGTCTGGTTTAAGGTAGAAAATGGAAAATGCATCCTCAGATACTATTCGATCATTGTCTGTGCTAGGTCTAAAATATGGCGGGGAAATTTCTTTGTTTAGTCTGAAATAGGGTACAGGTTTGAAAGGTCTTGAAGTATACTTCCAGCGAAATTCTTGAGAGTTCCCCCTCTCCTGTCCTGGGTAAAGCATCCCTTATCATGCAGTGTTTAAACGGATTTGACCTCAAAATCAATATTATGATCAATATGCCCAGGCTTTCTAAAAGTAACTGTACACCACTTATACCTGATAACAAAGACCTCTTGATTAAATTTCGTTCACAATGCCACCCCCCCCCCCCCCCCCCCCCACAACCTCCAACCCCATACACCCATAACCAAAAGGAAAGAAATTATACTGTTGTGGGACAACCAAAGCACAACGAAACCTGTCATGGATGCCACGTTTTTAACTTGCCCTCTTAGCAGGCTGAGACAAGCTATGACAAATGTACGATGTAACAAATACTACTAAATGCATAAAGCGAAGGAACTGACTGACACACAAAGGGTCAAATTGCAGGATCAACATCTCACAGCAACATGCAGCATGGACAAAAACAGATATACATACAAGGATATGCGCAGCAGGGAGCAGGGACTTCGTGGTACAAATCAAGTGTGTACATTGTGAATTTATCCCTGCTACATGCTGCTGTGATGTGTCCTGTGTCAGCACCATAGGAACATACATATTTTGCAGATATTTAAACTTCATCCTAAAACTCCATCCCATCCCATTAAAACAATTTAGATATTTTAACAATATATATTTAGGAAATTAAATAGTGCTAAAACCTAATCTTTGTGAAGGATAAAAAAGCAGTTACAGAGGATCAAATACACAACATGCATCAGATCGTTCCCCACTTTATTGAAGAAGTAATTTTAAAACTCATCTAGTATATAATATAAAAGCCAGTTTACATGGATGATGCATAAAGAACACACAACACCAAGCAGAACTCTGATGCTTAAAGCAGATGTTTTTCAGATATTTCAAGCTGTGTTAATCTAGTGAGCAAACTGCATGGCTTTCAGTAAAAATATCATTACATGACAGCTGTCCGGTTGGCCATGATTTCCAGAAACGCAATTACACACATCCATAACATATTTTATTGACGAATAAGTAATTGCATAGAAGCATAAAAGCAAGACATAGACTTAACAGCAGTTGTTATTGTATTTATTAGGCTCCCCAATCTACCTCGCCAATTTCTTCGTTCTTGATATCATAACCGCCATCTTGTTCACTCGCCGAGTCGGATTCACCCGAAAAATTGATTTATATACATTTCCCGATATCTGTGATTCGAACAGATATGGCTGTATTTGGACATTTTGAAAGTTCGAATGAAGGTCTTCATCAGTTTCAACCAACGGCTAGTCCATAAACTCTGGAAATCCATTGAACAAACCCGAGGATTCTGAAGGATTTGCAAGGAAACGTGAAAACAAGCTCACCACACGTGACGTCACAAATACCTTTATTCGTTACCATTCCAAGCGCGGCTATTTCTGGTTCGTTTTCGTAAAGCCGTCGGATTTTCATCTCCTGTACGCCACAATTCGCACAAAAACCAATTGTGAGAGTTGGTTATGATTAGTGTTACCATTTAGGACAGGTTTTTGGACAAAAGAAAAATTTCCCAATTTCGTTGCATTTGACCTTTAATAAAGCATGCAGCTTATGTCACATGAGTGCTTTATCAAGTTATAATGCAAGCTGCTTACTTCACAATCATTAGTGAAATCGGAAGAGTATAGAAAACCTTCTGATTCTTCTTACTCTCACTGTGCTGGGCTTATGACTCTACTTTCAACTCCGATCTTTTTATTTTCACTAGGTTGTAAAGGCTCTTACAATGCTGATTACAACACTCCAAGTACAACTCCCATCACTAGTGAGTGAAAAATAGGCTTTAGACTACTCTTCATTGTTCTCACTATTCAGAACTTTATGAATGCTTCAAAGATTTGCCAGAAAGGACACTTGTTCCCCCATTGAATCTATCTATTTAAAGTGTACACTTTGCTAGAAATAAACAATTCACTTAACCCCTGTGAGACCAAGAGACATAGTGATCCTTTAATGTATCTGATTTTCAAGCTGCCATGACTTAAACAATACACCAGTCAGAATATTTTCTAATTATATTTTACTATTAAAGTGACCATCATTATGCTCTCTTCCTTTCTGTAAGATGTTACACTGTGTTGTGTATGCCAGGCTTAATCAATCATCAACTGCCCACTTATGCATTGTCACAAATCAATTACTGACAGTGGACACTGTTAAGATTACAAAGAGGTTTCCTTGTGCCAACAAAATATCATAGCACCTAATTTATGATATCTATTTTTTTCCCTACCAGTTCATGCTTGTAACTCGTTTCCATTTTTTAAACTCTTTTTATCTAACTATTTCAACTTCTAGACATAAGTTTTTTTTAACTCTATTTTTATAACTATTTTAAACTATTAGACATTTTATATTTTTAGAAATTGTATTTAGCAGGGCCCCTCTGGATACCAGCCACTGTGCTGAATGCGCCACCCTGCATAAATAAAGTTTTACCTACCTACCTACCTACCTACCTCTTGCTTGTACTGACCAAGTTTGTTTGAACTGGATGTTATTTAATTTGCAACAAAATACCTGGTGATGTAAGCTTTGGTTCTAAGTCATCCATACTCTTAACTTCCTCTTCCTGTGGTGCGTGAATGACCAGCACAGTTGAACCAATGATTGACAGCAAACAGCCAATTTTTCCATGAAGATTTTGTTTCTCATTCAGGAAATATGATGCAAGCAATGCACTGTGAAAATATATCATTTACCGTAATTAATTACAATGCTATTCTGGAAATGGTACACTGATCTAATGAACCTTCAGTTTCCAGTTCTCATGGTCATCTCTCCCTCTCCCCACCTAACCCCAAATGGAATACGTTGCCGATACAGACAGCCCCTAGCAGCACTGCACTTTGTCATAAACAATACCACACGATTTTCATGCTGATATGTGCTAACCCCAGTTCTAATTGTCCTGACTTCATCTACCAACTAAAAAGCACATTTGTGTTAATTCATAGGTGGAGGAGCAGGAGGCAGGGGTACTGTAGCCCCCACAACCCCCAAACCAAAATTTGGGAGGCACAGTCCCCTACATTTTGGTGTAGTTGAAAAGATCGCTAGCATAGCATAAAATTGGTTTGGCAAAACTTTCAGTCTCGCGATCTTTTCACCAGCTGTTTTATTAGCAGGATCACTGCCTCTGACAACTCAAGAACTACCTAAGAAGCATCGTGAGGCAGGATCATCTGAACAACTGCCTACTTATGCATTGTCACAAATCAATTACTGACAGTGGACACTGTTAAGATTACAAAGAGGTTTGCTTGTGCCAACAAATATACAAAGGACATTTTGGGAAATTTGAGTAGGGTATGCCCTTCACTTGGGATACGATGAGTCCCCTCATATTTCAAAATGCTCTGCTGCCTCTGTAATTAGGCACCAATCACGTTTTACATGAACCCACCTTACTAACACACTCAAAGCTCCTAACGGTGTGACAAGAATAGCTGGAGCAAAGGCGTATGCAGTAAAGTTAGCAATCTCGCCAACTATCACTGAAAGGAAAAACACAGCGCACGTTATGATAAATGTTCTCACTACTGGTAAAAACAGATGCACAATGACTCATTGTTAATTTAAAGTGTTTATTGTGAATCCTCACACTGTTTTATACAGTACAATAGTATATTGTACTGCGTTATATGGTAATGACAACACTAGAAATTAAAAAGCTGCTAAGTGATAGAGATCAGAAAGTTCAAATTATACTTTCAAGTATTCAAATAGAAAAGGTTAAAATGTGCTTGCTGCCATGACACCTATGGGCCACTGTAGATTTGTCCTCTACGGTATATATATTCATTGTGTATATACATTCATTGTGTATATATATTCATTGTTACAAACTAACAGTGGCCCATGCGTGCCACAGCAAAACCAAAAACCTCATGGCATGAGGTTTTGGTTTTGCCGTGAGGTTTTTGGCTTTGCCATGACATACATGGGCCACTGTTAGTTTGTAACAATGAATATATACAAATAGCCCAATTTCGATATATTAAAATCCAGCCTAAAACAATAGACCTCAGCACGAGGCTCCGGGGAATAAACTATAGAGTTTATGGGGTTTATAATGCCCTGGAGCCTCATAGTGATGTCTATTGTTTTAGGCTGAATTTTAAAATATTGAATTGGGCTAGTCATTGACCATTACACCAGGTTCACACTCGTGACATTTATGACATAACGATATAAAGAAAAAAATCAGTTTTTTCCTTACGTCATCATGTTGCTGCTATGATGTTATGTTGTGTTGTTCACACAGGTGATATAAACATCAATGTGAGATGTTTTTTGCATTTGTGCGACCTTGCCATTATTTTGTTATGTTGCTAGTTTGAACCTGGCCTTACCATTACTGTTAATTTTGTGAGTCATAGTTGAGTCATGACCATTTTTTGGACTCATTTTAGTCTTTTGGTTTGGTTCAGGTGGTGGTGGTGGTGATGGGAGGGGGGGGGGGGGGGGGGGAAGGTGATGGGGAAGAGCCTCCCATATGAAACAGGCAGGGTTGCTTATCAAAATTGCAAGCTTCTGTTGATCCTTAAACTATGTCACTTTTTATAATTGATTTATCTAGACCGCCAACAAAGCATGACGACCAGCAGCCCCATCCCTTTTATATAGACTGCCTCCCCCCTCCAGCATTTGAGGCATAACTATTCTCCTGTGTTCTCTTTGTGGGATAGGGAAGTCAAATGATGTTCTGGAGGGTAATTTTGACTGTTTTCAGAAATCATATTTATTTAAATATTAAATTTTCTGTAAGTTACTTTATTTGATACAGAGTACTTTAAAGCACAGACTAAAAAAAATATAGTATGTTTTGGGTATAATTTTGTCTGATCATTCAGTAATTCGTATCATGTTATATTTTTCCTCGAGTATACCATCTGGGCTAGCAAGAAAAATCAGTATAAAATTATATGAAACACCAGAGATGAGTTTAAAACAGTTAAAATTGAACTTCACATACAAGGTTCCGTGCTCAAGTGATTATAATTGTGAGTACTCAGAAAAGGTTATTAACCAAATTAAATGCGGAACTTCTTTTACCGGAGGGAAGGCGATCATTCGATTCACAAAATTAAGACTTACCGTAACACTTCTAGATGAAAAAATCTCAAATGAAATAAATAAACACGTCCATATCACTTTATGTACAGAACTCGGACTAGAGAATTAATAACACATATAATAGCAGATCATAAGCGCACAGTTAAAACGATTATTATTCTGTTTCTTCGGAAACGGAAAAACAAAACAGCTGACTCGCTGTTTTGATATTCGGTGTTCGCGCTGTGCTGAAAAAGAATGAAGCTTTACTTCAGTTCATTAATCTTACTTACTTGTTATCATTCCAGACCACCAAAGCCATTCCCTCAAGTAAGCATAACCTCCTTGGCCTAGGCAACACAAAGAAATAACAGATGCTACGATTAAAATTCCCAAACATCGTTTCTCTGCCGTTAATATCGAAAGTTTGCCACATGATCTCGCATTATGCAATTTAAAAATTTATGTTGTTTCCATCCAGCTAAACGCAAGCATTCATGATCGTGAAACCACCACAAACTAATGAACCGTACTATTTCTTAAATGATCTGTACCTGCTCTCGTCCCTGAACTTCGTGTCACTTTAAGCAAGCCTTTCTTCTTGATGATAAAACTAGTGCCGATGAAAACACTCGAACTGATCGCTAGTCCAAGGCCGGTATAAAAATCTCTGTTATCGGCGTCGGTATTTCTGGTTTGCGCCGTTGTAACTACAGCCGAAAGAACTAGAAAGATAAGAAAACATAAGATGTTGCATCGGACAAGAGAAAATTGCGATTTAAAGGTGATCTTACTCGTTGTAGCAGTAGAAGTAACAGTCGAACCATTCGTCGTCGTCGCTGTCGGCGCCATATTTTTGCAAATCGGAAGTCAGATGTGCAAGGCCTATTTTTAGGGACTGGCGTCCAGGACTCCTCTTCCTAATTGCGCGCTGCGAAATTTTTCAGACTTTGCCCGCTCTAAGCAGGACAACTCGGATTAATATTAATCCGTGGATTATAATAATAATAGATTATAATAGGCTTATTATAATCCGGTAATAGATTATTATAATCCAGTAATAGATTATTATAATCCAGTAATAGATTATTATAATCCGGTAATAGATTAAGGCACGGCAAAAAATTGGAAGGATTAGATTATTATTAATAATATAATCCAGATTAATATCAATCTCTATTATAATCGAGATAAAATTCCCGTGAATGTTCGGAGATACTGATATACAGCTCCAATGACAGACACACTGCAGACATAACACAGGACTGACGGGACATAACACTGACCACATCAGTCACATGACGATCACTTGCATATGCTAAAGCTGGTAGATACCACGATGTTGACCCTAGAAGTAAATGAATAGGTGCAAGCACCTCTTTGATCTTTAAATAATGCCAATCTTCGGAAGCTTTGGACAAAGATTAACCCTAGATAGGAATAATATAAATACTACGTACGACTTTTATAGCAATCGTATGTAGGATTAATATATATCAGGATTAATATTAATATTAATATTTAAGTAGGATTAATATTAATATTAATCAGATTAATATTAATCTTACATAAGATTAATATTAATCCTAATAGATTAAGGCACGGCTCAAACCTCAGTAATAGATTATAATAATCTATTACCGGATTATAATAATTTATTACTGGATTATAATAATCCATTACTGGATTATAATAATCATTAAGATAAATATTAATGCGATTAATATTAATCCGAGTTGTCCTGTCTAAGGTCTAAACTTGCTCAACGATTATAAGCGCTAAAAAATAATATGGACCATCTTGGGCTTTTTCCCAGTCAAAGCATGACATATCAAGTATCACGTTCCCAGTACAAACACGGGGTGAAGTGTACTTGAGTTCGTCAGGTCAACCACGGTGAGGCAAAGAATGGACAGCAATTGCAATACATTTATTGGTCTTTTGGAATCAAGGTGTCAGAGCCGACTATTACAACACGGAAATGAATGAAATTACAAATTCGACATTCGTGACTTACGTCTGATCTTGACTCCGGGGTGAAAATGACTCCAAAGGAACAAAAGTGATACCCTATTTAAGGACCGAGAACTTCAAAAAACATACCCTATCCCGCGGCACATAGCTATATAGCCCATATATGGGAGTACCCCCCGGGCTGTTTCACGGCTCGATGTATGTACAGGTTATAACGTTCGTCCATTCGATTGCATTGTTTAAGAAACAATCGGAAGCGTGCAGATGACTCTTGCCGGAAATTTGCCTTTGAAAATTTCGCGATCATTCGCGAAAACGTGCAATAGAGGTATTATTTCTCATAAGAATTCCTTCTGTTTGCTCCGACTCACTTTGCTATCCCGGTTTGCTATCAACCACATGTATCACAGAAAACTCGGGCTAAATTAAATATTATGCACTTGTGTAAGTATGTACAGGCTATCATTGTAATACAAGAAACAGTGAAGCACAAATTTCACTGAAAATGTTCACGGACTTACACAGAAAATGTCAAACGTAGTGTTGAACATCGAATTTATTGTCGGTCCCGTACAATTTATTCTGGACACAAGCACGAGTTATTTCCTCGCATTCAATTGGTTCATTGACAATGGAATTGAGTAGGTCAGATAATAGCTTGCACATGCGCAGAACCGTGAAGCTGTCCCTTTAAGGCCCACATTACAGTCGGGGGAACACGTGCCAGCATTGGCAAATCTTCGTTGAAGCACTCGAAGAGTTTCCGAACTATTTCATCCACGAGTACTACAGTACTCCGGAATCCTCCGGAAGCAATCGCGCGAACGAATACGTCATGTTGCTTAGCAACTTCTGGGACAAAAACCGCAGGCTCAGGCACTTTTCGGAGAAGTGATCGCGCCATCAACTGGCACTTGCCCCCCACCCCAACTGATTATACAATTCAGAAACAAGTCCTAGAGGTAGACAGTGCGGGCCCAGACGCGTTTCCAGTCACCCCTGATGCAGTTTTGACTAGAACGCATTGCATCAAGGGAAGGCCGGACGAAAATTTTCTTTTGCCCTTCCCAGCCTGCTCCGCAACCTTCACATCATTTCTCCCCAGTCTATCATCACCTTTGAATTTGGACGTCTGGCCCCAGTTGTTCAAAGGTTGGATAACGATATCCACCGGATAAATCACTATCCAGTGGATAGCGTAGTTTGTTTTGCCAACACCTGTCCACTGGATAGTGATTTATCCGGTGGATAGCGTTATCCAAGCTTTGAACAACTGGGCCCTGGTGTGTTAGGTGAGGGCCAATGTATAGTTCTCAATACGGGTTTGTAAGTTACTGAGTGGATACTGTGCCGTCACTTTGAACTTCAATGATCCCATAACAGAAGCTGAGCGAAAATTCTGGCGGGGGGAGTCTTAGTGCTCCTGCAAGTGTCAAAAGCTCGTAAGCGAAAATTAAATGCTAATACTGAAAGGAAGAGTGGTGTTGAAACCAAAACGGGAACTGAAGCAAAACATGTGCTTGGGAGAAAGACTTCCTTTCTGACTAAAAATTTTCCTGTGGTAAACGGAAAGTTCTTAGTGCATATGCTGTTGTGAACAAATTTTCGTATTGAGGCCTTTTTAGGACAAACTATTTTATATTAATGCAGATTTGCGAATCTAATTTTCACAAATGTTGTGTCATGATCTATAAATCAATAAGCCCCTCCCCATCCCACGTTATTGCTGAAAAGGGGACAATGGCCCACATGCAAGTCCACATCAAAAACACATCGCTCACTGCTCAGTAGCTATGTTAACGAAGACTATGTCCAGTTCTCATCCTTAAATTGAGAGTAAGTTAGATATTCTTATATTCGTGTTCGTCTCTCAGAAGAATGGCAGCGAAATCTCATTTCTAACTTCGGGCCAAAACTCCTGATGGAAATATAAATCGTCTTCTGCGCGCTCTTTCGATAGTTAGTTTAAATTAATAGTTCGAAAATGACTTGCTGACATGTAGCACTTTAAATTGATTCTTTAAAAGCCATTAGATGGTCATGGTCCGAACCAGAACGATAATGATCATAGCCTGTTCCAAGGCGTTCGGTTGATCGGCGAGCAGTGAGAAAAACAGGATTAGTGCAAAGAACGGTGAGTGGACAAAATGAGGAGGGAGTTTTCCTGCCATTTCGCTAACGCCTGCAACGGGCTCTAATAATCAATGAAAAAATGAATATTTCAGTGACCTTCAGTAGTTTCAGTGACTTTAAGAAAGACCTGAAAGCTTTGTTTGAAAACAGAAATGTAATTGCCTACGCCCCTATTGATCAAATCTCGTGACTACGTGACGTAAGTGAACGGATCACCAACGTGTTTGAAAGTTTGGCGAGTTACGATCCTCTGCTATCTCTTATAAAACACGTCCACTGAAGCTCAAAGGGCCGGTAGAAAGTAAAAAACAGCCATGAAGGTAGCGCTTATCCTGGCGAGCTCGTTTTTTGTGATCTCTTGTCTTACCTCCCTCGGTCAGTCGGCTGGAAGCCCTGGCTCTTGTTTTGACGAATCAGTAAAACTCAACTCCATCCCGAAGAGTCACCTTTACCACAAGAAAAGCAAGCCCCTGGTGATTGGACATCATGGCAATCCCTCCAAATATCAGGAAAATACTGTGGATGGCTTCAAAAGCCTCATTGAGTTCAAAGCAGACGGAATGGAGTTTGATACCTTTCTCACAAAGGACAACAAACTTGTTGTTATCCATTATGATAACACGTTGGTAAGCTTAAATAATATACTATTAATCTATTAATCTACATTCAATTGATCGGATTCAAGTGATGTCGCCCCCTCGCACGGCCGCCCCAAGTTATGCCGCCCCCAATTTCAAAGCATCCCCTAACGTAGTTACACTTTGCTCGCGCTTAAAGAACGAGAAATGTACATGGCTTTCACTCTGCAGTGTAGAACTATATTTATCACTAAATATTATTATCATGATTTTTCTTGTTTTTCTCTTCACAATGTTGATTTGAGGCGACGGTACAGCGATGGGGTGACTTCACCTGTTGCCTCTATCTGCTGTTACAAGATGTCGCTATCTCAACGGAAATACACGCCTAAACTACGTAAATCTACGATTCACAATACCTATTTGTATTCCTCTAGCTATTTTCCTGTTGCATGGCTTGACTTACGTTTTTACCCAGACTTTTGCGGAACAATGTCACACATTACTCGACGTCACAGGACTTCCAACCCAAAAGTACGCCCAAATTTCCTCCAGTATTATGGCTCAGGTATTCATCTATTGATTTTTATTACTTTCAGACACTAACAAGTAAGAACCACAGCATCTGGGATACAACATATGAAGAACTGAAAAAGCTTGATCTCCCCACTGAGCTTAAATACGGTAAATATTCCTGAAATAGGTGTCGGCTTCTAATAAGGTTGAATCCATTCTCGTACGCTTCACCACTAAAAATACCTAAAAACGATCTACGAAATAAATTGATCTGGCTTTGTTAAACTGACCCCCTTTAAACACGGAAGTGTTCAGCCTGTCAGTCACAACTTCCAATGAGACCATTTCATTGGTTGGGAACTGAAATCAACTGGCTTTCAGTGTGATGCTATCCAAACATGATCCACACACGATTTATCTAGATTCTCGTGTATAAAATTCTCAGTTTGTTCCTGTTCCACGATAATATATAAATAACATGCCGCGTTTGAATAGAGCGTACTATCCTGGTTCGCCTACAATTCGAAAGATCAAGATTGCTTCCCAAGCATCGTAATCCGTACTCGTGCTGTTTGAATTCTTTGCCCATATAAAACAAAATCTGACTGAAACGATTGATGTGTTCAGCATTATCTGTTTGACCTTTTATAACATAACAGTGTTTGTGCGTGATCAACATGAATTTTGAATTTTCAGCGGAGCAGGATAAACTCATGAATTTTTGAATTTTCTTTAAGCTTGTTTGGAGAGACCCTTTTTATAGGCTCGCTCCGTATTTAAAAACACCAAAGAAAATGGCTGAAGGCGCCTCCGAATACACAACAAAGAAACACCGCTATCAAACGAAGCAGCGAATTGAAACACAGCGAAACCAAACTTCGAAACACCAAAACGTCTTCCTGCTATAACAAAACGCCGAAACATTCCATGATCATGAAGAGAAACAGTTAATTCAAAATGAATACGGAGACCCATGAAAAATACCTTAACATTTTCGTACTTTCAATTTTTTTTCGGCCAGTTACTGTCCAGCAACCAAACCCTAACCTCAAAATTAAGTAACACCTATCTTTCTCCAGTGGTTCTGGAATAAGAGCTATTTTTTCATATCCTTGCCCAGCAATTCGATTCGTTGCTGCACTAACCGGAAGCACTAATCATGGAGCTAGAGGTTAGAAGTAGGTAAAATATGCTTTTTCATCTGTCCATTCTTGTTCGCGGATTTACTGAAGGAACGCAATATTGCACATCAGCGATCGTCTATCTTTACACTTTGGTTCATCAGTATTCCAGAAATAAAAAGGGCTTGCTATTGAAAAGTGGTAGTAATTTCGCTTTCATTCGGCAGGTGGAAAAACTTACACATTCGACAAAGCAAGGAAGATACCGCTGTTGCGTGACGTCATCAACGCAGTGAAAGACCAGGATCTGGTGATGTATTTAAATGTAAGTGGCACTGTCAACGGCTAGTTGTTGTAAAGAGCAGGTTTAAATTGAGTGTCGTAAGACCTAAACCAATCATAAAGGACACAGATAATCCAGTGAACCAATCAAGACTCGAAGTAAATACATGTAGCCGGTGCGAAGCGCGGGAAAACGTGCGCGAGCGAGTCACGATTGGTTTTGGGTTTACTTCTGATTGGTTGAGAAAGTGGCGCGAGATTTTTAAACCAATCACTAAGCGTAGTTGTGCAAAACCAAAGAAGATGCGAATTACTTTCGATACTAAAGTGAAAACCATTCTATGACCCTCTATCTCAACTCAATCACCAATACTCATGTTGCACTTCGATTCGTTTAGACCTTGTTCCAAAAGCTGGAACTGTTGACGGATCGAATAACTCATCAACTTCTTAAGACTACGAC
This sequence comes from Meandrina meandrites, assembly GCA_963693305.1. NCBI lineage: Eukaryota > Metazoa > Cnidaria > Anthozoa > Scleractinia > Meandrinidae > Meandrina > Meandrina meandrites. Next base: position 31,498,321 of record OY855910.1, read on the forward strand.
TAGTACTACCATTAGGCCACCGCGTCTTCCACCCTATGTGGTACTTAATTTACACCAGGCCACTAAACGACACGACGATCATCTACACTCCTTTCACAAAGGATTCCTCCCGGCATTTCCAAGTGCGCACTTCGTGCTTGACTTAAGCCGTACAAAAGTTCCTGTCCTTTCAGTCGAGTTTAATCGTAATATTTACTGGCTGTCGTATGATTTAGGGTGTATTTTTAGGTACTTTCATGCACGTGGAGATCTAAAAACCTTGAAAAGAGCTTAACTGTTTGGTTTGTTTTCAAACTAGTAAAATGATTTGGTTTCGATTTCTGTTTAGATCAAACCAGGCTACGCGCGAAACCGTTCTGAGAGTGAAATGGTTGGTCAAAAAGTAGCAGAGCTTCTAACCGAACTTAGAGTCGAGAATAAAGTTCTTCTCGCCTCGTTCGATCCTTTCAAGATCTTGGCTGCCAAAAAGAAGAATCCCGCTCTTGTCATTGGAACATTCTACAAGACAGGAATGTGGAAAGATGCTACAGCCGATGGCTTGAAAAGCGAGTTTGGAGACCTTCCTGGCTTGAATCAGTGCGTTGCAGCGGCACCGAAAGGTAAGGAATTCATGGACTTCATCTTTCAAAGTGGCGCCTTGTTGAAATCTACCAAAGGATCGTTTGTCGTGATGAATTACGAGCTTTACACCGACGACACTTTCCAGACTTTTAAAACCAACTACAGCAGCGACTTCAGCTTTGGCGCGTTCATCATAGACAACTTGGCACTGACCGACCAACAGAGGAAAGAAGATGAGAAATTCCTGGATCTGCTCATTCAGAATAACGCTTCCTGCCTCGTCACGGATGATGTGCCACGTCTGTTAAAGAAACTTGGGCGGTCTCCTACTGAAAAACCGGGAGAAAATCCAACAGCACTTGCCAACAAGAATTTGCCAACGATTTTGATCTTGTCTGCTGTTTTTTCGTTTGTTTGGTTCTTGTGCTGAGTTTACAGACTAATTTAGAATAAGGTTTAAGTGCTAGCTACTTGCAATACACGATTGTTTGTTTTTAGAATTGTAATAGTCTGTAATTATCTTCAATTAAGACCTTTGTGATAGTAGCCAGTTTTTGGTACTGAGAGCTAACACTGTTTTTGTCACATGCACACTCAAATAGTAAAATGGTTATTTTTTTATGTAAACTGGCCAAACAAATAGATTTGGGGGCAAAAGGCTATTTTCTTTTCACCGGAGTAAGCATAGAATGAAAAATTGAACACAAAACTAATTTTGCAAAACTTGCATTCAAAAACATATTAATAATTCATAAAGAAAATACAAAAGAAATTAACGTTTAATGAGTGTGTTTATATCTGATAAAGACACAGCTAACCTTCACGTCCAAATTCGCAGTTCGTGTTTTATCAAGTCTAAAACACTCGACTGCGCCTCGTGTTTTAAACTTGATAAAACACTGCTGCTCATTTATTAAACATTACTTAATCCGCTTTATCATGATAGTAAGTCATAACCGATAAATTAATTTAGTTAGATTTCAGTAAATATTCACGGTAAATAACTGAAATGTTTTAAAGTAATTGGTTACAATAAAGACAGTCAATGTTTTGGGCGCCGTTACTGAGGGGAACTCATTCATGATAGCTCAACTGAAGTTTTTACAAGATGGAAACTATTTATCCATGGCGAACAGAGGATAGTCTGTTTTCTTGGCCGTTTACAAACAAACAAACAATAAATAAATAAATATACAGTCAAACAGACAAACACACCAGACAAGTGACAAACAAAGAAACAAAGAAACAAAGAAACAAATAGACCGACAGAAAAACATACGGACATACAGACAGACACATGCAAACAGACAGACAGACAGACAGACAGACAAATAAGCAGGCAAAAACTGGAAAAAAAAACAGACAGACGGACGGACGGACACATAAACAAGCGGAGAAAAACATACATACAGACACAAACAAACACATGGACAGACAGATGCAAGAAAAGAAACAGACACAGACAAACAGACAATTACAACCGAAACAACCCCCAAATAAACAGCATTAAATAACTGATAGAATTTTAATTGAATCCCCTGTTATCGTCGGAAAGGTCCCCAGATCGTGCGCTTCTCGCAGCCCGTTTTTGCGTGTGTCACGCGTGTAACACGCGTGGCGCGAGGTATATGTTGTGGGTCGGCTGCATTCTGGTCATTCCAAACGGTAAAACTGCATTAAAATTTGATTTTGTTCGATTGACCAAATTTTAGTGTGAGTTCGATTACCGAACCCAATCGATTGAGCCATAACTATGATTGAGCTGACTCACACGTGTATCGTATATCGTGTTGCAAATAGCCTGTTTACAGGGGAGGGGGCGGCTGTACACAGGCTAGTTGCGAATGTCACACTACAATATAACGCAACTTTTAATGAGCGATAAAAGCAATGATTAATTTTCTTTTTCAGTGGATGAATGATGTTCTAAAGAGGAATAACGTTTTTGTGGTGAAGAGTCTAAATTTTCTTTTAAACAGCTGTTCGCTTTTACCAAATTTTCGATATCTTGGACGAATGTTGAAACTCATTTGCATTAACGGACTCGCATTAGTGTGCGATACCACAGGCATCCCACACAAAAACCACGCGAAAAGCGATCAATTTCAAATAAAGCTTCAAAAGTCCATCAAGCAGCTATTTAAAAAAGAAACAGTGTTTCGTTTCCAGATCGCGGAAGGATAAGAATGACTAGGAACTTCCAAATTTGTCCTTATCTTTCCATTTTTCGTCAGCGGCGCAGGCTAGCCCTCCGTGCCAGCAAACAGGACACACGAGAAGGCATCGTGTCTTTGTTTGCGCTTGCAAGCGCTCTCATTGGTGAGAATTTTCTTCTTTCTCGGAATATAGCTAGAATGTTTATTTAGCAGTTAAACACGGAAAGAGCTTACTTTATATTTTTTGCCAAGACATCGCTTTAATCGAACTTAAAAGTATTGCAGTCGTCAGATATTTCTATTTGTAATGAATCTCAATAATTTTTTGTCTTGCTGACGATTATCTTTCCGATATTTGAAGAACATGTTTTTACGAGATTGTTTGCCTTTAGTACAAAGTGTTGACACCGTGGTTACGAGCGTTCTTCTGATTGGATAGTAGCCCCCACTGTGAAAATAGCTCTGAGGAAACGAAACAAAAAGTGACACGAGGCAGGCCAGTCCAAACAGCCCTTGATATTGTTCGACATGCAATCGATTCCGAAAATGAAACTTACGATTGATCCCGAACGGTCCCGAACAGTGATGCTAAATCCGATTGCAGCTGCCACAGTAGCAGTCACTGGATATTCCACGCTTCACTACGCTTTGTATGTTTAGCAGGTGGTGCGACCAGTAGATCGAAACAGACTTAGCTTCTTCCCATTTATAGCGTCATTTCTGAAGTACCAGCACAGTCATGTACTCCGCTTTTCGTGCAGATCTTTTCCCACATGAATCGCTGTACTTGTGTTAATCCTAAGGACATTTATAGACAATGGATTTTCTGTCTGTAAAAAGATAACACCTAAGTCAGAACCTAGTCAAGCGGTTGGAATCTCATGAATAGCGCAAGGCGGGCGAAAGACCCCGATGTCACGTTTTTAGAGGTCACAGTAATAGTGACATTCAGAAACTTGATTTCCGGCTTTGCCAATCAACCTCACCCAGCACCACGCGAGTGGCGAAGAACGCGCGCAGTTTTTGAGATCAGATTCGAAAACCACTCCCTCAGGCTCATTCACTGGTTTGCACGTGTGAAAAGAACGACGTACATCTTAGAAGGAAATTGAAATCGACGCTAAACTATGAAGTCGTACGCAGTACGCGGTTTGCTTGTTCTCTTTATGATCACAATGTATAATGGCCCCGTGGAGTCGAAGATACGGAAGTATTTCATTGCAGCAGTGGAAAGAAAATGGGATTATGCTCCAAGCGGTTACAATAAAGTGAAAGGCATCAAGCTCGAGGATGACAGGTATGAATAAGGCGATGCGAAGACAGGGCAATACAAGCTTTTTAATATTCACACATTTTTATGTAAAACTGTAAATGTAAGATTGCATAACAATACTACCCATCGGCTTCTTGTATGGGTGTCTGGCTGTCCTATTCTATACAAACTGTTGTAAGATATTTGTCAAGACTACGGTCACTATAATAATAGTATTAAATAAAACTGCCTTTTTTTCCTAAAGCCGTTTTGACCGTTCAGATTGCGACGCCTTTCGTTTGTTCAGTCGACCGTGTACACTTTCGCTTTCTTGTTCTGGTGATCTTGTTTACTCGAGGCGTGGGTTGATATTTTGGTGTTAAATTCAAATCTCCCTTTTTAAGCAGTAAAGAAACTCGAATTTTAATTAATAGCGCAATCTTGAATAGGAATACAAAATTCTGCAAGAATTAAATGGTGAAAATCAGTTGCGTGACTGACATAGGAAGGTAATTTATCCGCATTCTGACTAGGGGAGCTTCCGTTTAAGCGGCCGTTTGAGCAGCTGTCGAAGTTGATTTTTTTACATGAAAAAGTCTAGCCTGCAGCCACCACGCTCACTGTTCTCGCTTACTTTGAGTACTCGTCAGGAACGTGCAAAGTTACAGGGAAACGCCGGCGATAACGCAACATGCTAGCTAGCAAGATGCTAGATCGTCATGCACGCTAAGCTTCTTTTGAGTGTTGAGAAACAGTACGTCACGTCACCTTTGGTAGGCGTCCTTTTCTGGGAAAGTATTCAAAACAGGAAGGATCAATATATTCGCTCTCTTATCTTAAACAAAAAGCCATTTTCATTGAATTGGGTCTAATTTTTTTCCAGAAATGTACTGTAAAAATATCCCTGTTATCCTAAACTCCTCACTGAACAACTTGTGGTTTGCCTTGCGTCAATTTTATCGCTATCTCGAGCTGTGGTAGTATGGTCAGTGGTTCTGCGCCTGATCTACATAAACTCCATTATTTGTCGATTTCTATTAGAACTCTGTGATTTTGAAGTAGTGTTCCAGACCTACTCAAGTGTAATTTACGTTCACATACAGAGAACACAAGACTTTTAACGATACTGTGTTATTTTTAGAACAACATGCCATCCCCTGTCTCGTTCCCAGACGTATCCCTCTCACTTCGCTTCACTTCGCGCTCGTCTCCCGTTGCTTTTTGGTCCGCAGCAATAGTGCGAGGGGGCTGAGGAGAATGCTAATGCCGACCCCGTTATTTTGAGCCCGCTATCTGAAAAAAAATTCATTCCTCTTGGGAGTAAGGAAGCAGCGTCGTTAAAATTAATTTTTTGGGGTTTGGTGGATTGACTTGGTGGTGAAATGGCAAGGAAGAGATTTCAGCATCCCAACCTGGTGGTGAAGTGGTAAGGGAAAGATTTTAGCATGCCAAATGTTCTGGGTTCGACTCTGGGTGGTGAATTGCAGTTTTGGGTAGAAAGAATTTTTGGCATGGTATCGACCGTATACGTTTGCTTCCTTCCCATTCCCCTGTGGTTTAGCCACTCATCTTCATGGCTTCACCACTATTGTTTCAGCAGTGCGTTTGCAAGTCTACCAGCTATGGTGGCTAGGCTATTAATAGAGATCATTCTGTACTCAATCTAGTGATGCTGCGGTGTTCACCACAAAAAGCAACCACAGAATAGGGCGCGTCTACAACAAAGTGCTGTATCGTGAGTACACAGATGATACCTTCAAAACGGAAAAGAACCACACGGTATCCCTTGGTTTCTTAGGACCCATACTCAAGGGCGAAGTGGGAGACACGATTGAGGTCCACTTCAAGAACAACGCCAATGGGAGCTTTTCAGTGCATCCACACGGGGTCTTTTACAGGAAAGATTCAGAAGGTGCCCTGTACGAAGACAAGACAAGTGGGGCTGACAAGAAAGATGATCGCGTGCCCCCCGGCGGAAGTCACGTGTACAGTTGGAACCTGGCTGCAAGTCACGCACCGACTAATGATGATGAAGACTGTCTCACGTGGATTTACCATTCGCACGTGTTACCACATAAGGATATAAACACTGGGCTGCTAGGTAACAATCAAAATATAATTTCTCTTTATGATACGTATCAGTGCAGTTTTTTATGGACCAAATTCTAACCTTACAATGAGCATTGAAATAAATTTATAGCAATCCGTCAAGGAATTGAGACAGTTGAAGCTCCCTAAAGCGATCGCGAAGGTCATGTAGAATAAAGTGGTCGTAAGGAGCTGGTCGCTTATGGAAACAACATCTCATTTATTTAAACAGTTTTACTGTTAATATGAACGGAATTTCGCTGGGTGATCGCATAGGTGAGTTGGTGTTTTACGCGAGTGGATGTAAAAAGAGCCTCAATTTTCATCTGTTTCGCCCTGCCCTGTGTCTTGTGTTACCCACACACTCCCCTTCCATGTCATTTTCGTCACCCAGGGTATAAATTAGTCTCCTTTGACGTCCCAAAAAGCGGCTGCGAAGGAGACTAGCTATAAATTGAAGCAGAAACGAGACCTTTGCTACTGTGTAAGGTTCAATTTGATCGAATATCCGCTTTCCACTGATTGTACAACCCATATAGTGACAAATATACTTTTAGCTGACACCTTTTCCAGCTAATGAGTTCAAGCAACCAGGACAGTGACGCCGAGGAAAATGCCAACCTAAAAGTGAATTTATATTTTACTTGAGAATCTGCTCACGTCAGTTAAGTCTTTCTTTCAGTGTCAGAGTTATCCTGACAGCTGAACATGTCACGACAGCGTTCAATTCCAAAAGGAGACTTCAAAAATTCCCCGTTGTGGTCCTAGTTCTCACCGTGAGGTCACTTCACGTTGTTGTTTTGCAGAGGACGACAAAAAAATGTACAAAGATTTAAAACGCACATGCAGTGCCATTGTATTTCTCATTAAATCTTCTGTTTAGTGACGTTCCCGTAGCCTGTGCCTTTTTGGTTTGCTTAAACTCCCTAATAATCTCTTGCCAGTAATAACTTCTTCACTTTTATTTTTTGATTCGTGTCTGTACTCATTGCGTACCTACTTTTCTGTTCTTGATTCCAGGGATTCTACTGACATGTAAAGAGGGAACTTTAGAATCCGGCAAGAGTGTAGACAAAGAGTTCGTAGGCTTGTTCACCGTGCTAGATGAAAATGATAGTTGGCTGCTCGATAAAAACATCCAAGAATTCTGTGGTGATCCTTCGGGAGTCAAGAAAGATGATGAAGACTTTCAGGAGAGCAACAAGATGCACGCCATTAATGGTTATTTTTACGGCAATTTACCCGGCTTGGAGATGTGCATGGGGGATTCCGTCAGGTGGCATTTTGCTGGGATTGGAAATGAAGTGGATATTCACACGGGTGAGTTTAAAATAGCGTGAGAAATGTTCGCACGTAAGTAAAAGAGCGAAAAGCAGCATAGATAACTAAGTAACTACCCAACTAAATACTGAAGTCAATTACATAATTGACTATAAAAATGAAGAAAGGAAGAAAGAAAGAGAGAGAGAGAGAAAGAAAGAAAGAACGAAAGAAAGAAAGAGAGAAAGAAAGAAAGAAAGAAAGAAAGAAAGAAAGAAAGAAAGAAAGAAAGAAAGAAAGAAAGAAAGAAAGAAAGAACGAAAGAACGAAAGAACGAAAGAAAGAAAGAAAGAAAGAAAGAAAGAAAGAATGAAAGAAAGAAAGAAAGAAAGAAAGAAAGAAAGAAAGAAAGAAAGAAAGAAAGTCAGAGAGAGAAAACAAACAAAAAAGAAACGAAAAGAAAAGAAGGAAGAAAGCAAGAGAGCAAGTAAGCAAGAAAGCAAAAAACAAAAAGCAAGTCAAAGCAAGAAATCGATAAAACAAGAAAACAAGAAAGAAAGTAAGGAAGCAAGGAAACCGGGAGAAAAAAAAGAAAGGGTAAACGGATAGATAAGGCCGACGAATAGGCCGACATTATTGTGTGACGAAACAACGAGTGAGCGAAAGACTGCATTGGTTGATCGATAGACGAGCTATCGGACGGACAGATAGCTTAATTAACGAACGTTTCTTGCCCAAGAGACACTGGCCGGGGCTTGAAATTACTAACCATAAGGCCACCGCGTCCCCCGGTAACTTTGTAAACTTCCCATAAACGTTTTATTTCCCTTAGATATATACCTTTTATTTATACAGCTTATATTCACGGACAATCTTTCACTATCGATGACCATCGCAAAGACGTGGCTTCCCTTCTACCCGCCACTTTCGTGACAGCTTCTATGAAGGCCTTGAATCCCGGGACGTGGATGTTAAACTGCCTTGTTAACGATCATTACAACGCTGGTATGTACGCCTTGTTCAACGTCACGAAGTGTGACGGTAAAACTGGTCACGTGCCAACCGTAGTTGGCGGGAAAACTCGGAGGTACTTCATTGCGGCCATCGAGGCCCCTTGGGATTATGGGCCATCTGGAACAAACAACATGGATGGGCAGAGCTTGACGAAACCAGACAGGTAAACTGTTGATTATGGAGTGTAATTATTTTCGTTTTAGTATTTCGTCCCAGTTAATGACCAGTTGAAAGTGCACGCCGATAGGCACCTCTTGCATTCTAGTAAGTCTGGTAACAGACTGAAAATGCAATAAAAACACACCATTACTTATCACAGTAACAACAGTGTGAACCTAATTTATTCTGACTTCACGTGACTCTTGCTCCTCCATATATCGACGGTATACAATGTCATGCGATACGACGTACACATGTTGGAAGAACGGCTACATTTATGGGGGGGGGGGGGGGAGGGGTTGTAGGGTGATATGGTCACTGAGATGGGAGGGAAAAGATTATAATATAAAGCAAATATGTAAACTAAACTAAATATGTAAACACCTTGCTAGCAAACCAATTTATGTTAGAAGTGTTTCTTCCTGTTTTTGTATATTTGTTTTTCAGCTTATACTAACTTTTTTAGCTGATACTAACAAGCAGTTCAATTTCTAGCCTTGTTTTTACTCCCTGACATGTTATTTTGCACACTAGCCCGTAATTTGCTTGTGTTCTTTCGCTTTTTAGCGACTCGGCAGTTTTCTTTGCCCAAGGTGATCACAGAATTGGAGGAAAGTACCTTAAGGCGACTTACGAGGAATACACTGACAAAACCTTTACTACAAAAATGACAAAGCCTAACTATCTTGGATTCCTTGGGCCGATAATTCGAGCAGAAGTTGGCGATGTGATTGAAGTGGTCTTCAAGAACAATGTATGGAGTTTGGATGGCCTTTGTTTCTTGTATTGTTTATGATACAGATTAATTCGTGTGTGCAAAACAATAAAAACAAGGGTTTTCTGTAAAGCATGCACCCCGGTTTAACCTTACTTTCTCTTTCATATTTTATATTCAAATTAATCATGTAGATTTTAGCCAATCAGAGCGCACTGGCGCAAAAATCGAATCATTGTTGTTAACAAATTGTTGTGATGCGGGGATTTTTTTTTTTTAGAAATTTTTAGTAAGCGATACTGTTCTTTTTCTGGCTGATCTTCGATTTAATTCCTTGGGCAGGCTTCTCACAACTACAGTGTACAACCACACGGAGTTTTCTTCAACAAGTCTAACGAGGGAGCCCTGTACCAAGATCACACATCCGGGGCTCAAAAGGCTGACGATATTGTGCGACCAGGCCAGATTTACACTTATCGGTGGACTGTGCCCGAGGAAGTGGGTCCCACCAGTAATGACGCACAATGTATCACGTGGTTATACTATTCCAGCGTGGATCCAGTCAAGGACACTTATTCGGGTGAGTTCACATTCACATTAATTTAGCTAAAGGCCGAAATTGAAGAGGGTTGAATGGAGTTGAAAATCTCGTCTGTATTCGTCGAATTGAACCAATTATTCTTTAGAACAAAGGTTCTCTCACTCTTCGGGAAGTGAAAGATCTAAGTACGAGGTTAAAACCTGCTAAAATGTGAGCATCGACGAGAGATCTTGGTTGCTTGATGGACAGACAGACAGACGGACGTACGGACGCACAGACAAACAGACAGACGGACAGACAGACAGACAGACAGACAGACGGACGGACGGACGGACAGACAGACAGACAGACAGACGGACGGACGGAGGGACAGACAGACAGACAGACAGACAGACAGACAGACGGACGGACGGACGCACAGACAGACAGACAGACAGACAGACAGACAGACAGAGAGACAGACAGACGGACGGACGGACAGACAGACAGACGGACGAACGGACGGACGGACGGACAGACAGACAGAGCAGCTTTGCGTAACCTCATCCTCGTAAAGCGATTAAGAATAATTCTGCATGAGTAATTTTCTCTGTACGCTACCTTTTATGGCTCCATGTGAAAAAAGAAAGAAACATGTATAAAAAGGGAAAGTGTTTCCGCTTGACGAGTAAATTACCAAACAAAAGATTTAATGAATCCAACAATGTTTCTGCACGTGCGTTATTCATCTTGGTACATTTCTCCTTCAGAAGAATTGCCAGTTACTTTGTAAAAGTAACATCGTTGTTTTTTTATTATAGGTCTCTTTGGTCCATTGTTAACGTGCAAAAAGGGATCATTGAATGACGACAATACGCAGAAAAACATCGACAAAGAATTCGTGTTGCTCTTTACTGTGACAGACGAGAGCGAGTCCTGGTATCACGACGAGAACAAGAAGAGAGCGAATAAGCCTAACGAGATTAACGATGGTATGTTACAAGCTGGTTTTAACCGCTAGCGATCGTCAGTGATCGTTAGCGATCGCAAATCATTGTCAATGATCGTAAGTGATCGTCAGTGATCGTTTGCGATCGTGAACGATCGTCAGTGAGATCGTTAGATCGTTAGCGTTCGCGAACGATCGTCAGTGATCGCCTTTGATCGTAAGTGATCGTGAACGATCGTAAATGATCGTTGGCCGCTACTAATGATTGCAAGCAATCGTCGGCGAACGTCACCAAACCCCGCGCACCAACCACGTGGTCGCTCGATCCCTGGCTAAATGACCTACGTTGTCCGCAATAAAAATGTATAAATCGCCTACTTCAAATGGGATGGTCATAATTCATCATTGCTAAGATAATAAAATGTTTAAGCAAGCAAGCAACCGTGAAAGATGATCCTTCTGGTATACGTTGGATCAGCTATTTTACTATTTTAGTTTATTTTACTTTATTTCTAGTTTATTTTACACTGTCAATTTAATTAGCTTTACGTATTTCCGGTATTACGCAAAATACCACAATCACTGCATATAAAACACCCCTTCCAATGTAAACTCCATTGTGCCTGAAGAAGGCTGGTTTGGCCAGCCGAATATAGTGCACCAAATTTAAGATCTTTCTACGTTGTATCGGTCTCTGCTAAGATAATGTTTCTGAATATTTCAGGGGACGAAGACTATCTGGAAAGCAATAAAATGCACGGTATTAACGGATATCTCTACGCTAACCTGCCTAATTTGGAAATGTGCATTGACAAAAAGGTTTCTTGGCACTTGATCGGTTTAGGAAACGAAGTGGATATGCACACGGCTTACTTTTATGGCAACACGTTTACATACAATGGCAATGCTAAAGACACGGTCAGCCTCCTTCCAGGTAATATATAGTGAACACAGACTTCCTCGTGCTCGTTTTTAAGTTGTATTTTGCAGTAAAACAAGACATCAAAACGAAACAAAATTGACATGTTCGAGTGATTCATCGGGGGTGTGTGTGTGTGTGTGTGTGGGGGGGGGGGGGGGGGGGGGTTACGACTACAAGCACATAGTCTCTAAAAATCTATGAAGCAGCTCTCGTTTCCTATCAGTTTAGAATGCGGTAAACAAATAATAAATAAATACATCATTGCTGGAATGAATAAAGTAAATTGCCCACGTCCGAACTAAAGCTGTTTTAAAGGGGCAATGTCATGGTGTTTATAGCCCTTATTCGGATAACTTTGAAATTGCAAGAAAACCTCAGAATAATAGTTTTCTAACATAGGAAACACCAACGGAATAATAAAAACGCAAAAATAATCAAGGATGGTTTCGACTGACGAAGATGAAGACCGATTAAGACCAACAAACTTGAAAAAAATTGCCAACTTTTTCAACATGCGTTGTCCGTGACGTAGCTCCTTCATTGCGGGTCCTGTTTCCGGATCCGGATTTTTGTGTTTGAGAACGGAAGAAAACCAGGGAACCCGAAGGAAAACCCTTCAAGCAGGGCGATGAACCAAAAAACAAACTCAACCCACGTATGACTCAGTTTCGGAGAATGGAAGTTATACCAGAGTGATAGGAGACAAGCGGCCCCTGGACTCGGTTACATGTAACACTGAAAGAAGCCTATACATCTAGAAAGCGTAATGCTATTTCTCATATTTCAGGAGTGTTCGCAACGTTGGGCATGACTCCAGATAACGCGGGAGAATGGGCATTAGTCTGCAGGACCAACGATCACTATTCAGCTGGCATGGTTGCGAAATACACCGTGCAGGCTTGTGGGAAGTCGACGACCGTAAAGCCGCCTGGGAATACTCGTCGATACTATATTGCGGCGGATGAGGTGGAATGGGACTATGCGCCCAGTGGAAATGACGTCATGGATGGAATACCGCTGGACAAGAGCGAGTCAGTATAAGCTTTTACATCTTTCAGTGTACATAAAATATCTTCAGATGGTCACGCAATTCTCCGCAAAACACTGCGTGACCATCTAGAGAATGACCGTGACTCTCTCCGGATGGTCACGCAAGTGTTCTGAAGGGAGTGGCTGTGTATTTTCTGGAGTTTAAATTCAATCTTGCTTCACAATAGTTTGATTTTTTATCTCTTCGTCTTTCCTTTAGAGAGGCTCAAACGTTCACTGTACGCGGCGACAAGCGAATTGGCCGAAAGTACAAGAAGGTAGTGTACCGCGAATACACTAGTGCCGAGTTCACCGAGAGAAAAACCAGAACCGCGGCTGAAGAACACTTGGGGATACTGGGTCCAATGCTGCACGCCGAAGTTGGGGACACGATCGAGGTGGTGTTTAAAAACAATGCTTTCAGGAAGTTTTCTATGCATCCGCACGGGCTGTTTTACAGGTGCGTCAAACACTTATTTTGTTATCAATTTACTGTGGGCTAAAGCATACACTGAGGGGAATGCCTTTGGGAATGCGCTAAGCCTATCACTGACTCTGAGAAGAATTGACTACAGGCCATAACAGTACGTTTAGCCCTGAAAACATCAGATAATAATAGGTTCCCTTCTTTGGCATACCATCACAGCCACATCAATCATGTTGACCGGCGAATAATCTTGAGTACAAATTACCAATTTGAGATTTCCATGACGTCAAAATTAGTTGTTAAGACAATACTAAAAGATGCCAAACATACCCTACTTTTGATTTTTGCGACTCGAGAGAATTTGGTATAAATTTCCAAAAACGTGTGTTTTGTCCACTGGACTAAGGTATATTAAAAAAGAGCATTTATAATATAAGTTTTAAGACTCAACTGAACATCAGAAATAGGGTAACCTCTTCCCCAAGTTTTTGTTTATTAATCAAGGGCCACAATGTAAACTACTGCAATAACAAAGTTAATTTTGTATCCGCATCATCACACTAGCCGTAATATACCATTAAACCGGAAAGGCCTATGAAGTGTCGCAAGCTACTTTTAATCTTCTTAATTTTTCCTCCACCTTCTTCTTGCAGCAAACAGAACGAGGGCTCAGATTATAACGACGGTACCTCTGGTGCCAGTAAATCAGACAACGCGATTGAATCCGGTAAGCAGTTTAAATACATTTGGCAGGTTCCTGAACGCGCGGGTCCTGGGACGAATGGTCCAAGGTGTACCACGTGGGCCTATTACTCTGACGTCAATCCGATCAAAGACACCAACAGTGGATTGGTAGGACCGCTGGTCATCTGTAAGAAGGTCAGTTGAGCTAGCTGGAACTAGTATTATAGCAAAGTTTAAACTTAAAAGTTATTGAATGCTAGACGTGGTTTTATTGTGAGTGAACTGCGGTTTCCACTGGACACATGCACTGTAAACCACCGCCACGGGCTCCGCATTAAATCTTCACTGCCACAATACCGAGCCACTCATAACCTAAGCTCAGATAAGTTGCGAGGCAGGCAGTCTCCCACTGCTGAATTAGCGAGAGTGTCAGTTTATAATAAAAAACAAAACAAAAAAACAAACAAAAACAAAAAACAGCCAACTTGATGGTCGATAGTATAACGCGTAATGGTGTAACGGGGCTTAACGATGTAACGCGAATTGTTTCATGTATATAACGTGTAACCCTTTCAGTTATTGGGAACTTACCACTTTCGAATTAGTTCTATTCTATAATTCTTTTCGAATTAGTTCTTAACTTGCAGCACTACTCAGGTTAACCAAACGAAAAAATTCTCGTTACGTAATGCCCGTTACGCCGTGACACGTTTTACTAACGGCCCACTAAAAATATCTCGCCAAATGATCCGCCATATGTTATTTCAATCTTTCCTTTTTGTTCAAATCAGAATACGCTGTCAGAGTCAAACGCTAGAAAAGAATTTCATCGGGAGTTTGCGCTGATGTTCACTGTCCTTGACGAAAATGAGAGCTGGTATTTAGACGGGAACATCGACAAATGCAGGAACCCTGGAGATAAAGACACCCTGAAGGCAGACCCAGACTTTCAGGAGAGCAATAAGATGCATGGAATTAACGGTTTTGTGTTTGGCAATTTGGAGGGGTTGAAGATGTATGAGTCTGAGAAAGTGGACTGGTACCTAATTGGCATGGGAAACGAGGTCGACATGCACACAGTTCACTTTCACGGACAGACATTTATTCACGTGAGTAGCAGTAGCAGGTAAAATACTAAGGTTATTTACCGACTTGTAGCTCCGTGCGAAGAAAAGATATGTTGTGTTGTTGTTTATCATGCAACCGAAGCTTTTTTAACGCTAGGTTATGAGCTGATGTTGTTACCTGCCCACGAGCTTTATACTGCAAAATAAATAAACAAACAAGCAAATAGAAAAAGGAGAAGTGAATGAATTAAAAAAAAGAATAAATAATTATTTATTTACATTAAAAAAAAAAGAAACGAAAGAAGAAAGCAAGACAGAGACAGAGACAGAGACAGAGACAGGCAGACAGACAGACAGACACACAGACAGAAAGAGAGCATTGAGAAATAGAGGGATGGAGACAAACATATAAAATACATAAAACCATGAGAGAACCATGCAGGCAGAGAGGCGATACAAATAACCTCCATTCTTCCCTAAAGTGCCGTTACCGCTAAGTATTCTAGTCTGTTTATAAATTTCGTTAACTTTGTGATTCTTCAGAACTCGTGAAAAAAAAAGGAAAAATAGTACTCGCTCGCCAGCCATGAAGTAATATATATATATATATATATATATATATATATATATATATATATATATATATGTTCAAATATTGTTCACAGAAATCAGTTGGATATCACCGCGAAGATGTCTACGATCTCTTCCCAGGAGTCTTTGCGACCGTTGAGATGATTCCGGACAGTGTGGGAGTCTGGTTGCTTCACTGTCACGTGAACGATCACATGACCGGGGGCATGGAGGCACTGTACACTGTTGATGGTAAGTTTCTCTTCTCGTAATATGGGTGGAAACCTTGAGCATGTATACACTGTTTTAATATAGTTATTTTCTCTTCTCGTATTTTTGGAAACCTTGGGCGTGTATAATACCTGTTTTATTATTTCTATCAAGTAAATTTAATGAACTAGCATCTGATAAATCTAAGCATGGTTCTCAATTTCCACAAAGTTCCTTTCCTTTTCAATCAAACATTTCGGTTTTTGCAATCGAATGGAACGCGCCTAATTTGCAATTTTCGCTGTGCTTGTCACGAAATCAAAATATAACAGAAGCAGCCATTAAGAGTTCTATAAATAGCATTAATTAAACTAGGAAACGCTCATAGTACCCTATTTAACTATCTATCTAAAGGTAACATTTTGTAAAAAAAAGTAAAGTATGTCTGCATAAGAGCTTAGTGGCCCATTAGGGTGGAGCTTATCCTGGTTTTTGTCGCATGAAGCGACTAGGAGTATTTCTACTCCCCCTGGATGGGATGCTAGTCCATCGAAAGGTTACCCCCAGCAGTAAATTCACCGGTACCCATTGAGTAAAGTGTGTTGCCCTCGAACACAACGCAGACCCTGGCCAGGGCTCAAACCCGGACCACTCGATCCGGAGTCCAGCGCACTAACCATACTCCACAAAGATTAAATTTGGGTGCGGAATTAAAACAAACCCCTGACTGTGCTTTTAAATTCTAAACAGACGCGTCGCTGAAACCAACCACACGTTCCATCGATCCAGCAAGCACTGCGGTCTCAACTGTGGCAAGCAGCTTCTTCATTGGTTTGCTGTTAGCTTTTGTTGTGATTTTGTACTGAAAGCTTGGCACAAGACCGGAACATGCAGAAATCAAATAACTAATCCATTAAAGAGGACCGACGTAACCTAAACAACTTAAACCAACAAAACTTAAACAACAACAACAGAAGCAGCAGCAGCAACAACAGCGACAACAACAACAACAACAGCAACAACAACCACCACCACCACCACCACCAACAACAACAACAACAGAAGCAGCAGCAGCAACAACAACAACAACAACAACAACAACAGAAGCAGCAGCAACAGCAGCAACAACAGAAGCAGCAGCAGCAGCAGCAACAACAACAACAGAAGCAGCAGCAGCAGCAACAACAACAACAACAGAAGCAGCAGCAGCAGCAACAACAACAACAGAAGCAGCAGCAGCAACAACAGAAGCAGCAGCAGCAGCAGCAGCAGCAGCAACAACAACAGAAGCAGCAGCAAAAACAACAACAACAACAGAAGCAACAACAACAACAACAACAACAGAAGCAGCAGCAGCAACAACAACAACAACAACAACAATAACAACGACAATGACAAAAGGTTCAAGAGCAAAAAAGGAACCAGTTAACCAACCGAACAAAAGTTTGTTAACTTAAGCATTAGCTTTGTAGCAAAATGTTTTAAAAATGTTTTTTCTAACCGCTAGAAAGAGACCGGGTAAGAATTTGTTAACTTAAGCATTAGCTTTGTAGCAAAATATTTTAAAAATGTTTTTTCTAACCACTAGAAAGAGACCTGGTAAAAATCTATTGTTAAAGATAGAATGAACAGTATTTGCTTTGCTTGTGTTGCATGTCTGCCTTAGCTGGTAGTTAATTTCGAGAAGGCAAAAACTAAAACTGCAAACTTTTGATGAAAATCTAAGAGTGAGGATTAAATTAAACGTCTGAGTAGAGCATAGTGGATGGCATTAGGATCCAAAGTGCCATAATTGGTGTGTACCAGCTTTTTTAGACTTAAAGATATTTGTAAGAAAACGAGTTCCTCAAGAATGTAATAAAAAAAAAAACCAGACAAATATCTGTTTGTTAGTTATATTATTTTATAAGCTTCTCCTGCTTCAGGTCGAAGGCTATGCTGCTTGGCCTTTGGCCAGGAAACACGTTTGGTGCCTAGGGTATTAATTGCAAGCTCCAAACTTAAAATGAAATTGAAACGTTAAGGTGGCTCACAATATGTAGCTCACTTAGACCTTTCCGTCTCACTTGGCATTCTATTACAGCTAGCCCGATGGTTCAGCTGAAAAACGTTTACTGTAAACAACATAAGCTTTTATTAGCGTAAAACATAGTCCGATCTAAATGACGCCAAAATTCGTTTCCCTGGCAACGTGCAAGCTGCAAACAATAACCTAGTTTTGACTTTTCAGGTAAATATTAAATTATTAGCCTCCAATGGTCAAAAAAGGGTCTCCTTGACGTCATTTGACGTTGTCGGGCGATCGAAATTTGATGTCAAAACGATCTTAATTTGTTCATTGGTAAAACCTATACAAATTTGTACTAAAATATACTATATTTGTACTATATGTTTGTTATATTGCATTACAGATGAAGACCCACTTTTGCAGTGGAAATGCAAATATGCAAATAACAACGATTTTAGTCCGGAGAAACCCGAAGACCCCCAAAGCTAGCTGTGATTACCCGAAGTATGCCGACGAGTACCGAAGATCACCCTGAAACTTCCAATATTTCGTACGTTATCAGAACGATTGCGAATATTTTTTAGAATCTTCCGAAGGTGGTCGACCGTCGACAGCTTTGGAATCTGATAACGAGTAGCTAGTCGTATCATTTTTTTCTGTGTACCGCTGTGGAAATACTTTGTAAATTGCACTTGTAAATGTTTCATGTACTACAAAACAGATTGCCCTTGCTGCATCACTCATGCATTTTGTTGTTGTTGAAAGTTTCTATTTAATAGCATTATAAAGTTAAACATTTTTTACCCTCAGTCTCTTAATGCTGGCGAATACCATCTTTAGATTAAACCATTCTACCATTCGCCGATTAAATACCAAAGAATAGTAAAGAATAATAATTAAAAGTGATATTTTCACATTATGGCTTACTTTTGACACTATGAGGCTGTTTTTGATATATTCGGTGTTTATGGCATATAATGTTTCCAAAATTTCGAAACAAATCTGCACTTAAGTGCTTTTTATTTTATGATCTAGGATGACTATGAATCTAGTGTGGATAATGTTTGTTTGTTTGATTTTGTTCTCGGGCGGCTTTTAATGAGAGTAAAAAAAATCGTGTGATTATCGAGCCAATCGATTTGTCGACATAAGTGCTACTGTTTACACAAATGCGCTATTACTTGGCAGTGAAAGCTTGCATTGTGGACGCCGCTCCGTAATTGCTCAAAGGGTAATACAAAAGCCAACTCCTTATCTGCTACAGCTTTGATGAGCTACTAGATTAGATATCCAAATAAAAGAGTCTCAGCTAAAACATTACATCTAATTGATGAAAAGGGACTTCTAACTACTACAGCCTGATGTAAGTAGGTTTTTCAAGCTATTGCTTGGCATATTATGGGCAAATCATCTTGATACTTATGACAGGGCAATCTATATGCTGCGAATGATTATCAGCGCAAATAAGTTCCCAGGTAGTTAAAAAATGGATCCAAACCGAGGGAATTTTGGGAAAATTTAGTTATCGTCAAAAAAGCTTAATGTTTTTCCGGAGATTTTCCTGTCTTGCGTTGTCATTGGTAGAAAGTATTTAAGTGTCAATTTAGCTTCATGTCGGAAAAAGTAATAGAGGGCACTTCTTCTAAAAAGTTGAAAATAAATTGCTTCTGATGTTATTTTCTCAAAAGGAACCTTAGCTATACGGGGCATTTACGCGGCGCATAACAAACGCGGCTGCAACCTCTTCAAAGGTTGACTTTCCCCGGGGGGTAGTCCCATATATGCATGGGCGATATATTTATGTGCCACAGGATAGGGTATGGCTTTTGAGGTTCTCAGTCAGACCTTAAAAAGGTTATCTTTTTTGCCTTTTTTGGCATGTGATCCTGGTGTGTTCCTTCGATAGGGTTCCCTTAAATTGAATATTAAGTTGCATTGTGTAAACGTCTGCCTAGTCAAAACAGATATGGTCTGTTAAAACTGAACTACCCGTTACTTTCTATAATACAGAAAAGAACTATCCAAAATTTGTGGGAGTACTCACCAGTATTGATGAATGTTTGTTATTTCGCTAGTTTGAATTAACTCAATTTCTTAGCATAGAAAATGCACCAATTATACATTAAATCAAAATATGAACAAAAAAGGAAAAATAAAAAAAAAATAAAAATAAATAAAAGCACTCTTTTTTTGCTAGAATTCCATTCCGCGCAGCTGTTTTATCTTTTATTGAAACTTTTGATGGGAAGTTGATTTTCACATCATCTCAAAGTTTTTGTCCACAATAAACTTTAGCAACTGAAGTACTCCGACGTCAATCCTATATTTTCAAAATCCAAAATTCGGCCTCCTTTCACGAAACTGTTCGTATCCACTAGAAAAACACAATTAAATAATGTTACTGTCAAACAGATTTTTATTTCAATTTCCTTTTTTGTTCTCAACATCCGTTGAAGCCCTTGACTAATTTTCGTCAATTTTTGAAATCTTGACATGTCCATATTTTTGTTAATAAAGCATTTAAATCAGCATTGACATTTCATCGAAGCAAACTGACGGGGCTTTAGTTTATTGCCATGCAATCGTGTCAGCTTTGTTTGCTTTAGATGGTGATATTAAACTGAAGGGACTCTTAAATGCTTTTTGGTTTGGGTATTTCGCAAGTCGCTAGAATAACATTTTGAGCGCTTCTAATGTCTTCATCGATGAATACTTCCAATTTTACCGATACTTTCAGTGATACCTCCAGATCTCACGCTCAAGCGGACCTGCTCATTTTCGCAGTGTATAAAATGATTTTATCCCCCGTAACTGTGATAGGAAATGGTCTTTTAGTTTTAACAGGCTGTGTGGATCCACTCAAATCTTTCCGTACGCCATCGTCTTTGTTCCTGCTCACGATGTCAACAGCGAACATTTTTACAGGAGCGTTGGTAGCACCAATCTTCGCTGCTGTCGAATACAACAGGTTCTTTGGACGAAATCATTTGCGTAATCTCGCGAAAGTAGGATCTTCACTTTCGTTGCTTACTCTTAATATCTCCTTTGGAATGGTTTTCGCTTTGGCTGTCGATTGTTTCATCGCTGTGTTTCGACCAACAAAGTACAGACGTTGGATAACAATGAAACGCGCCCAAATCTTCATTGCTATTGAATCAGTAATCGGACTGGCCTTTTCAATTCTTCCACACGTAAATGTTCCTGTAGAGACCGTTTTTAAAATGGATCTGCATTTTAAATCAACATTAAACTCCGTTTTGCTCGTGGTGTCGTATCTTTTGCTGTGCATCGCATTTCAAAGCAAGACCAGAAACTCGCTCAATCTTCACAGAGCTGACAACAGCCACAGTCTCACAAACACCGTGGAAGTTGACAAGATCTTCGCCCTCCAGAACAAATTTCGTAGGGTCTTGTTGATTTTTGTTATTTTCTCTACCGTCCCGGCAATTCTTTCAACAATTTCCTATCACTTCAAGCTGTACTGTGACGTATGCCAGAAATACAGGCCCATCGTTATTGTTCAGAAAGTTTTCCTCAATTTGATGTTCATGAAATGCGCCCTGGATCCCTTTGCGTTTGGCTGGAGGCTTTCTCGAAACAGACAAGCTCTTAAAAAGATTATTTTTTGCCAGGTCCGAACTGTGAGGCCGATGGGAGCCACCATTTATCCTGAAAACCAGCTCCGGGAGACAAGGTTTTAGCGCACAGTGTCCATGACGGAGTCTTCCAGGTCGTGATTTGTACGCAGCCATCTAAATGGATAAGGACGGACACATTTTACAAAACTAGAACTTAAAGGGATGAGTCAAAGTTGATTTTATTAAGTTTTGCCAAATACTCGCTAAGAAACTTAATGTTTGCAAAGAAAATACTTCTATGGATCTATAGCTTAATTACAACCAGATGTGTCGCCCGGACGTTATAATTTAAAGTTACAAGTGAACGAGATTAACTTTGAAAACTCTTCAAAAACCCATATCGCAATCCGTTATCATCTTCTTCACTTTTGGCCATCCGTACCTTGTTGTTATTGAAATGTCCCTTCACTGTTTTCCTTCACTCTTTAAAGCGGTTATTTTTATATTTCACCGCATTTTATGGCCATTTCCCATTGCTAAATTTGGCTAAAATCCGCGACACAGCTCCTTTAAATCGGCCGTGTAGTGGAATCTCAATCAGGCACCACTACAACTAACTCTACTGTGCTTTAGGACTGGAAGCATAAATGTGAGCGAATATCACTATATTCATTTTGCGTACATCGTTACCGCGCTCCGCGGAGTGGGTGATGTGCGACACCAAAGTAAAGTCAGAAATTTCACACTGAGGTTTACACACAAAAAATTAAAACAATGTTAATGTCAAGAAACCTGCGAACGACTTATCCACTGAAAAATCATGTAGATATGAAAAATATAGTAAAGACTTAATTCGACAATTGTTTTGGGGTAAAATTGTCAACATGCGTCAACGCTTTCAGCTTACAAAGCCGGCACCCTACTACACCAGTTCTCAGAAGAGTTGCCGGATAGAAATAACGAGTGGTACCGAATGGCCAGACCTTCGAGGGATGGATACCTTGAAGGAAACTGTCAAAAATTAGATAAAAATGTTGCAAAGATTCTCTATTTTCTCAGTTTTTTTAATTATACAGACAACAAGACCGAGCCTCTGGTGTTCTCGTGCCTGGGGTCTTCCCGTCTTAGATAATACCGAGTTGGAGACGGCAAGTTTTGTGATTATTTTGTCAGTATATATAGAGGATATTACACGATGGGGGGAAGATATGAATTTTATGTTCGAGTGGCAAAAAAATATCCCAACTAAAATGTTCTTTTTATTAAATAGACAAAAGAGAAGTGAATCGAAAGCACAAACCTTCATTTGGGAGTCATTTCAAACTTGGACAATAGGATTTTCAAAAGTTTGGCTCATGAGTGTGATCAACCATTATTTAACCATGACTTGTTATGGCCTCTTTTTCATCGTCAGTGTACTAATATCCAAAGCAATGCAAATAAGATTTCGGTTGCCTGGTTTCCGAGAAACAGGAATTTACAACGGCTCACGTATAGTCGAAAGGTGCTTGCTAAATCGACGGCTTCAGTTAAGACTTCGGTTTCACCAGTGTATTGTACTTGCAGGGAAGAAACTATTTTAGAACGAAAATGATTTGCATTGACAGACACCAATTTATTTAAGTCATGACTGTTCTTGTTGAGTAATGGACATGATTATTTTTTCTGCCTCGCGCGCGGTCTAGATCGGATTTACACAATTGGGTAAACGAGCGGTCCAAATAAGTCCAAATTAGTCCTTATTTCCATCTGTTACCCGGATCACAATCGCGCGCTGGACATTTGGTGGCATTATTTGTATAAGATATATAAGCCAGCGGTCCAAATAAGTCCAAATATATATATATATATATTACAACTCTTATTGGCCCATAAAGCCTGTTGTAGAAATAGTAACCTCGTTCATTTTATAATATTACGAAAGTTAGGCGATAACATATCTAGTTTGCACAGTGAATATATCACATTGACAGACCACTTATGTAAGAAGTAAGTGTGGTTTATCATTATTTGTTGTGTTTTTAAAAAGATATTGGTTGTAACTAAGTTAGGAGTATTGAGCTAAATTCCGTTAATTAAACTCGAAGCATTTAATATTCTATATTGACTGAAACGCTTAAGTCAGTCATATAAACCCGGAAACTACAAGAGAAGCGGCATAACAGGTTTAATAAGGGTTGCGACTTTGTACTTAGACAGACTCGCTAGCCCAGTCATTGAGATAAATCAGATAAGTTTGGCCGTTCTTTCAAGAAGTCTTGACTAGTTTCGTTTGGTGTAATTGGGCTGCTTTTCTTTCAATTTTTGTTTCAATTTTTGCCTGTTGAGTAATGGACATGATTATTTTTTTTCTGCCTCGCGCGCGGTC
Organism: Meandrina meandrites; assembly: GCA_963693305.1. NCBI lineage: Eukaryota > Metazoa > Cnidaria > Anthozoa > Scleractinia > Meandrinidae > Meandrina > Meandrina meandrites. The sequence goes on from OY855910.1 coordinate 31,521,858, forward strand.
TAGATCGAATTTACACAATTGGGTAAACGAACGGTCCAAATAAGTCCAAATTGGTCCTTATTTCCATCTGTTACCCGGATCACAATCGCGCGCTGGACATTTGGTGGCATTATTTGTATAAGAGATTCAATTTATAATATTACGAAAGTTAGGCGATAACATATCTAGTTTGCACAGTGAATATATCACATTGACAGACCACTTATGTAAGAAGTAAGTGTGGTTTATCATTATTTGTTGTGTTTTTAAAAAGATATTGGTTGTAACTAAGTTGGGGGTATTGAGCTAAATTCCGTTAATTAAACTCGAAGCATTTAATATTCTATATTGACTGAAACGCTTAAGTCAGTCATATAAACCCGGAAACTACAAGAGAAGCGGTATAACAGGTTTAATAACGGTTGTGACTTTGTACTTAGACAGACTCGCTAGCGCAGTCATTGAGATAAATCAGATAAGTTTGGCCGTTCTTTCAAGAAGTCTTGACTAATTCCGTTTGGTGTAATTGGGCTGTTTTTATTTCAATTTTTGTTTCAAGACTTGCATTGAAGCTGCGAGTTTCGGTTAGACCCCTCACCGGCTTTTACCTCACATTTGGTTTCGCGGAATGTATAAGTGAAGTCCGGCACCAGGAAACTCGCTCGAAAAATCGCTTAAAGGAGTCAATGTCTCGGTTAAGCCATTCCTGGTACAAAATTACTTTCAAATTAAAGGTAGCATCAAGAGAATAGACCGAGGCAGATTAAGAGAGTCGACCAGCACCTCATTGAACATCTCACATGATTGGCCATAAGAACAATAGGACAAAGGGCACAAACAATGCCCCTATCCCTGAAGACAATGAGCAATATTGTTTTAGAATGCCTCTGAAATTAGAGGTTCACAAGAGGTACTGGACTACTCGATTAAGACGACTTAAATAGGAATTAATTTTTTTAAAAAAGAATGAATCGTCTTTGAAGCCCGCGCAAAGGCCACACAAAAAGTAATCACGTTAAACACATTGCTTCCGTAAGCACAAGCAAATTTAGCGAAATTTCTGCGGCTTGAATTGCATTGGACGCCACATCATTAAAAGGACATATAAATCAGGCCTGGAAGAAAAGCTGGCTCAAAGCAAAACAATTTATACAAATTAGCTAGAGGCTGACAAAGATTCGAAAATTTGCTTTTCAGATACACACAATGCGCATTTTCAAAGGGCAAGTTGAATTTCAATGGCGAGGTGTATCGAGCATATTCATAAGTCCAGGAACTGCTACCAAATTATGCGGACACATTATTTTTTCATGACAAAAAGTTCTTTACATCGTCAAGGAAACAAACCAAACAATGTAAACGAATTTTAATTGTTTTGTTTGCCACAAAAATAGCTTGGAAACGATTTCTATAGCCAACGTGGGGTCAACGACTTCAGTTTAAAATTTCAGTTTATCGTTGCACTTTCGTGTGGAGTTGCCCTCTCGCTCGTACCCGTTTGCTTCGAAAGAAGAAATAATTCTGCAATAAGATGAGTTTCATTGAACGGAACCAACTGATTTCCATTGCGATAACTCTTTGTAAGTGACTATAAACAAAATCACTGGTTTCTTAGTTTAATCATCTAGTTTAATATTTCCAAGACCTGTCTACAAGTCGAGCTCATAGGGCGCGAAACTCCAACCCGGAAACGAGAAGCGAACGACTTTTAGAAAGTCTAGTTATTTCCACGCGAACTTCCTACAAAATTTAGAAGTTTAACCTTTTAGGTACATTGCTGTTTTGATATTACACTACAAATTGTATTTTTACATTTCAAATGGAAAGTTTATCAGCTAACGAGGTTGAATCACCTTCAACGAAAAGTGACAAAATTTTTCCGCGGCACGTGTAAAGCCAGATACCGCACGATTATTAGCCAAAGAGTTTCGACCATCTTTAAAAAAATTGATGGGCTTTCGAGGAATCCTTTGAGACTCAAATTATAAAGAAAATGAACTGACACAAGATCTCTGGTTCAATCGCGATCGATCGATGAAATTGTCAATATTTTAGTCCAGTTCAGAACTTTCCTCGTTGTTTGCAAAATCCTCGAGGCAAAGATTTTATAAAAGACATCTTGACGATGTAATGTAATCGGGAAGCTGAAAAAATATTATTTCAAGAGTGTTTCCGAACGATACAAATGTTTATTTTCGAAGCTTAGTTACTGCGAATTCAAGAGCCTCTGGCAACGAGGCAATTTGTCCATACAATACCAATGTTTATTTTCGTTGCTTAGTTACTAAGCATTACACAAAAGCTCCATTGTGCGATTCGACTATTAAATTACAACTTGGCATTTGCTGCACATTGATCGCGAAGCCGGCGAGATCCCAGAAATCGTTTTATGCAAAGAATTAGAAAAGTTCTTTCTGCTTTATCATGGTGCTTAGTTCTGGAAAAAAGGGAACTGCTTTGGTGCAATTTCTGCTCGTAACAGGTGAGGAACTAGAATAAGAACAAATATTAGGCCAGGAAGCGCGGAACCGTAAAATTGGCGTCCCTTACGTTATTCAATAAGTCAAGGATGACTGAATTTAACTCGAGGAAGATCCAAAAAAAAACCACTTTCTTCCTGGAAAAGAATTATCGAGCTTTGATCCTGGCATCTGTCATTTTGTACTTCGGTGCGTTCGATCTTAAATTCGGGTAGAAGAGATTAGTATCTTGCGTATTTAAGAACCACGATTTAAAAATAAATTACAAGTTAATATCTATCTACTGCCATGACGCGAATGGAGAAAAAAAATCGATTATTTTAAGGAAACACTGGATCGAATTTAACGCAGCAAAAGACCATGTTGCTTGTCGATTTTGAGGGTGCAATCTTTCGTTCAGGGCCCATGTTGTTTGTCATAGCAACAAGACAAATAAAGAAATGAAAGTTGTGCTATAAGCGGCGGCAGCTGGCGGGAAAAGTTTATATAATCCTTTAACTGCTTTCCTCACAGTCGGTGTTACTTCAACTGTTTTTTAATGTCATCTTATCTTTTTTTAGTTCTGGTGTTATTCACTGGAAAAGGAGCTTGTGATTCACGTAAGTGCTTTAATGATCAGTAAGGTTGTTTTTATTAAATATTACAGCAATTTCGCTTTGGCGATCAGTTCTTTTAGTTGGTCTGATAACCTGTGCCAAGCTGATTGACTTTTTTCAGCAATTTACATATGGTAATTAAAATAGTGAGGACTTTTAGCGCCAGCTTAATTAATTTTCAAAGCTGAGGAAGCTTTAGAACTGTTAAAAAACAACAACCGCATCTCCATCTCCTGTGGATCGGGGTATTTTTTTAAGAAATGGCCAAAAACAAGTTCAAATTTTTTTCGGTGAGTCAGGAAAAACATCAAAGAGGAAGTATTAAATAAAACCAAAACAGGTGCAGTCTCCTTCTCATCCGGTTGCTTGAGCTCGTCACGCAACGCTCCCGTGGCGTTTTGCGTGACGAGCCTAAACAACAAAGACCGGACTTGAAAAAGCGCCGCAATCAACCCCACTTAAAAAAGGCAAAGATGGAGACTAGAACAGGGATGGTTGAGATAGGGGAAGATTAAAAAAATTACGAACGGCGAATTTAAACAAAAAAGCTAAAGTCGTATCCCATTAATTTTTGGCCTAAATATCCCGTATCCCGTTAATTTCGATGGTTTGTATCCCCAAGTCTTATGTTCGATATCCCGGAATCTCTTGTTTAAATATCCTGTATCCCGTTAATTTTTCCCCGGCCAAATATCCCGTATCCCTGCAATTTTTTTACCGCAAATATCCCGTTTCCCGAAAACCCCTAATAGAGCCTCACCTGCGGTTGTTATTATTGTTAGGAAATTCACTGCTAAATGCAGTGGACATCTTATAGCTTTATAACAACAAACGAGAAATCTATTTTTTTGGTTCAGCGGATGAACAGTGAAAAGGTTGCAGAAGTTTCAGTATTTATTGTCGAAAATTAACTGAGTAGTGGTAATAATCGTTTCTCTTTTTGTATTCTCAGCAGTTTGCCCCAATGGATATACAAACATGACATCATCGAGTGGGAGCCTTACATATTATGATTATGGTGTAAACGAAACAAAATGTTGGATAATTGAAGTTCCAGACACTTACGCAACTGTTGGTTACACGTTTGGAATGTAAGTTCATCTTCGATTTTCCGAGGAGGAAATTATGACATTTTTCTTAAATTTCTAAATATTATAAATTTCTAAATATTATTTTGCACAGATGGAATGGGACAGGAAAGTGGTCAGAAATTCGCAAAAGGATACTTTGGGGAGTGGGGGGGGGGGGGGGGGGGGGGGAGACTTCACCCCAGACCTCCCCAGCGGCTTGCGCCTTCGTCGATCGCAGATCTTGCCTCGTCTATGCCAAACTTCTGGTTACGGTTCTGTTTTAGAATAGAGGTTATAATTAAAATAACATTGATACAAAGAAATACAATAGAAACTATCAAATATAAACAATAAACTGTTAGCTGGGTCTATCGAAATCACTGTACTGTTCGTTGCTAAGGAAGGTTTCCTGCCATTGAATCTGGGAAACCAGACGTCACACAAATAAGCTTCTGCACATGTTTAGTGTAAACGGCGAGTAGGTTTAAAATTAAGATCATTGCCAATATATAAATCACGTCCACATGCTAAATATGACATGTCGCTTTAATTTGTGAAATTCCCCTTATAGTAAATAAAAGGTGCGCCGTGATGTTAAAACACCCGCAGTTACAGACTTTCTTCACTAGCGTTCCTGTTTGGATGTTTTCTATGTTAGGTTATAAAGTAGGCTATGTTACCTCTGTTTCATGGATAAAAAATCGCAACTTTACTTCCTTTTCTTTTTCAAAGCAGGATTCCTTCTAAAAAATTCACTATTTCGCGTTACAAAATGCTCTAAAATCGTTTACCACAAAATTCTGCCCATAGGAATTCCTTAGCAACGGCACTAGACAAGTAGTTAAAGAGGAATCTCCTTACGACAACGAGACAGCCCCTTTTCCACTGTGGTCGGTTTTGTATCTGAATCTGAAAGCCATTGGTGATTTTGTCACTGCAGTGTTTTCCTGCCAGGCGAAATATGAGAGCTAAATGTGCTGATTCGTTTTTTTTTCCATCAGGTATGATATAGAAGAGTGTGAAAATTGTGAGTGCGACTATTTACAAGTGGCGTCCTCTTACTCCGGCTTGAAGTTTGCTAGGAAAGACTGCGGCAGATATACTCCCAATTATTTAGAGTTTCGGTTAGAGGAAGAGGATGCATTCTCCAGTTCTGTTGCTTCATCGACTGTGTACGTTCGTTTTGTGTCGGATGACACTGTTCATCACAAAGGATTCAACTTCAGCTATGTTGCTGGCTCCACAGCTTGTAAGTTGACACGCATTAAGGACAATTATGTAAAGATTATTTTAGCCATTAAGTTCATGTCATTTGCATCTTAACTTAAGTAACAAGTCAAGTCAAAGTCAATCCCTCCCCCCGAGAGTGTTTGTTTAGCCGTTTCTTGTGGTCAGAATCAAGAACACGGACTTTGGCTCAGTTTTGCGAGTTATGGACTTCTGTGGTTCGAATAATGTGTGATCGTCCGGGTGAGAGTAGTTCTGAAAAGAACTGTGGTTGGTGACTGACGTTTCGACAACCTGGGCGGAAGTCATCTTCAGAGTCTGCTCAAATCAAACACGAAAACTGTGCACATTTCAAAGAATCGGAAGCGGACAGAGCCTGCTTTCTTGGTGATAGGTATATTAAAGGGTAAGGACTTCATGAAATTCTGTATACAAACGGGTAGGCAAAGCTTTCATTTAGGTATTTAAAAAGACCTTTCAAAATATGTCAAATCGACCCACCGAACAGTCGATTCATTTAAGTATCTAAGGGGTTGTTCAGCTGAAAAATTAAAAAAGAGATGTAGAAATCCTTCTGTAGGCGTGTGAAAGGAGTATATACCATTTTCCAGAGGAAGGTATACGAAAGGATTACCTTTTCTGTCGAAAATGGTCTGTGAAAGAGTAAAGGTTTCGATCGCGAGGCGGGGCCAACCCGTACAATTAAAATTAGACTGTTCACAGGCCTCTCTATTTTTTAACGCCAAAAAAAAAAACACGAGAGAGTCGGCGAGCAAAGCGAGCGGGAAGCGCGAATCTATTTTTTTTCGCTCCCCCCCCCCCCCCCCCCCCCCACCACCCCCTCGTTGGCGTCCAGTTCACTCGCCGCTCTTTCCCCACGTTCAATTAACGATCGAAGAAAAACACGAAAAAATAGAGGGCTGTAAACAGTCTAAATTAAAATACGCACAAAACACCAGGATAAAGATATCAGGTATATTGCTGAAAGGAAAGCAAACAGACTTGAAAGACTTCATACTGAATGTTAACAACGCAATGTTAGATATAGTAACTGGTAAATAAAATAAAATAACATATAAAGGTAGGTAAAGTCTGTGTACGAGCCTAGGGGCCCATCAGGCCGGAGCTTATCCCGGTTTCCGTAGCGCGCAAAACATATACTTTCAATTAAACAATTAAGAAAACGAACTGTTTCACTCTATTCACAGCTGGCCCCGAGTCCTATCTGAATGCAACCGAAGAAGAAACCATCGACTTCGGAACACCGAAAGTTGGCAGCGAGAAATATCCCAAAAGTTACTCCCGCCAGTGGTATTTAATTGTCCCTGAGGGACGACAGGTTGAGTTATCTTTCGATACTTTCAATTTGGAGCAGAGCGACGACTGCAAAAACGACTACATTGAAGTTCGCGAAGCTACGTTTTACTTAGATTCTGGAGTTAGGAAAATTCAGGGGAAATATGGACCAATTCTGACCGGACGTCTGTGTGGCAGTTCGAAGCCGAGCACCATACAGAGCTCAGGGAACATGGTTTGGGTGCAGTTCAGGAGCGACAGCAACTCCACAACTGTGTACGAAGGATTTAAGGCCTCCTTTAAAGCAGGTGGGTGTCTTTTCCTTTTACATGTTACGAACATAATCCACCATAGCACAGAACTATAAACTACACCCTTGTCCCTGAAGAGTTCTTGCTTGAACCTTGACCAAAATGCTAAGAATACGCATGATCCCGCAAATTTGGAGAATACCAAAATACCGCAGTTCATGATTAAAATTACGAAAATACCGCAAAAAAATTGACCAACACCGCAACACCGCAAACCCCAATGTCTCCCCCCCCCCTTTATTCTACCTGTTCAATAAAACATAAGACCTCTTAAAGGAGCTACGTCACGGGGATTTTGTGGTCTTTTAGTCTAAACTGTTCTCAAATTAATAGGCAGGCAACTTAACCCATGAAAAACATTATCTTTGAACATCTAAAGGAAGATAAAGCATTAATTTGCGGAGAGAAATCAAACTACAGCTATACATATCAATTTTTGGAAGACGCGCGGAAACAGCTTGAAACCGCGTTCAGCTTTTTCAAGTTGTAATCCATTTTTATCCTAACCATCTCTGTCCAAGACACTTGTTAGCAGTTTCAGTGCTCTGATAAACCAATTGCTAATAAACTTGGACCATTATGTTTATAGGTTTACTAAAATACAAATATGACAAATATATACTTTAGCTGTTCAAAAATTTGTTAAAATCCGTGACAAAGCCCCTTTAAGGAAAAGCCCATCAACAGCATAGTAAGACAACGGATATCGACTGTCTTTCCTAATTAACAGCCTGCGTGCTTTGTACTTTCTAGGTCAGGGAAGATTGTCCATCACCAATCCTTTGACGCTTCTGCTGCTCTCGGCTTTGCTCATGATCGCCTCCAAGAACAGTGTGTTCTAAACGCCACTCAGACACGTGTGTTACCTGCGATTAGGCGTTCTTTTTTTCGCGGCGAGAAAAAAAGAACCCGTCGCGAAAAAAAGAACGCCTGATTCGCAAGTGTATCGATGTGTGAACAGTATCGTCACCAAAGAAATGTTATTTCTGACGAATGAGCTTGCGAAGAAGGCCGAAATAACTATTTTGCCGGCACGGGACACAACACGGCCTGGGTCCCAGGCCGGTGCATTATGGGTGGTTAACCAGTGGTATATAAGGGGGAGTTTAGCACGTGATAGTCATCTAGGGTTCTGAACCAACCCAGTTCAGGGCTCCGTTTATTTTTTATTTTTAGTTTTTCAGATTATTCTTCGCCTTGTTGTCGGCTAGCCTTGAATTTATTTGTAAAGCCTCAGTAGGATGGGCTACCAATTGTTGGAGCTTGAGCCATGGTTCCTACCCAGATTTCCTGCTTCTTTTTTGCCCATGGGGTTTTTTGTGGCAGGTTTTTTCTGGCCTCCGTGCTAATCGCGTTTTCATTGTACGCGGTTGCTCAGTTCGTTAGTTTGTTTATTCCAACTGATTTGTATTTATATTCTTGACTCGGGCTTTTGTAGCCGGGATGTTAAAGTTTCCGTTTTTCTATTAGTGGCACAGTGTATATCATTGTATTTCACTATGAATTCTGTAGCCCTGTCGGCTGTTGGTAAGGAAGTTTGAAGCTTCTGCAGTTCGTTAGCCTAACTGGCACCATATTGTATTTCGGGGTTTTGGTCCAAAGTTGTGGACCTCCCAGTCGTAATTCGCAATTTATAGCCTTACTGGCACAATATATTTGTATTCAATGAACTGATGAACAGCAGAGGGCTCCCTAGCCTAAAGTGCTATTGTACAAGAAGTTTGTTTGTCTTGCAAGTTTGCTGGCCTAACTGGCACAATATATTTGTATATACAGGGGATTTTAGTCCACAGAAAGTTCGTTGCATTCAAGAGATTTTAGTCCAAAGTAGTGGGCTCCTCAGACTTATGGCAGTTGTACACGAAGTTTGTTTGCCTTGCTAGTTTGTTAGCCTGGCTCACATAGTGATTTTGTCTTAGGGGTTTTTTGGTCCTAAGTAGTGGACTCCCCTGCCTTACTGGCAGTCAGTGATGTAAAGCTTGTTAAGGTCGCGTACTTACGCAAAATGATCGAGAAATAGTTATGCATTGCTATATTCATTGACGTGAGATGGTTCGCAGGAATCCACAAGGACGCTACGCTAGTGGCCAGCGGTGACGGTTTTTTCTTATCAAGAAGCAAGTTATTGAGTGTGTGATGTAACGTAGTTTATATTAGTTCTTGCAGTTGCTGTATCGTGGTTCGGGTTGGTTCTTGCCAGGCCGCCTTCCTAAATAAACTTATTTGTCCATAAGCTGTGTGCTTATTTGTTGGGAAGTGGAGGTAAAATCGCTAATTTTCGACAAGAAGAGTAACTTCTGACACTTCCCTGTAAGATATTGTAATAAGATCAATGTGTCATAAATTACAAAATAACAATGATCAATGCCGGTCAAAGTACCACTAATATGTATCTCTAATGCATTGCTTTGGCACAGGAATTTCAATAATTATACAATAATTATGATAGCGATCCTGAGCGTGTCTTTTAACCGGTATGCAACTTCGCTCATGTAAAGAGAGAATTTGTGAAGGCTTCATAAATACCCCTCATGGCCAGAATAAGAGCTGGAATAACGGTTTGAAATTGCACAGATGATAACAATAAAAATACCCAGAAAAAGTTTAAACTTATTGCAGTCCTGGTTTTTTTTTTCTTTGGTAAACAAAATGAATCAGGAAAATGAAGTTCCAATGCATTCGGTGCTAACGACAACGTGAGATAAAGTGATTACCAAAGATATAGAATAAACCATAGACTCATTATAACATTTCAGTGGTATGGCCAGAGAATGACGCATCGCATAACCAAACTAGCAGTGAAGTGACCGCCTATCCTCTACCCCAGAGCTCTTTTCTAGTGCATGACACAGAGAATCCGAAGGGTCTAAAGTCCACAATGCATTAAGTGGCAGACTACGGACAACCATTTCGTCCTAGTTGGTAGCGCTCCTTTGCCCACTACCTCTCGGAACGAGTTATTTCATTGGTTCCTAAAACAATACATAACAGGCTATAACAATGCCCCTATCCCTGAATAACAATAGAGGTAGTGTTTACAGCGGGCGAATGAAAATAGAGGTTTCAGAGAGGTAGTGTCTTACTGCTTCAAAGGGGACGGGAAGGGAAGGGAGAGACTGGGAGCGGGAAAAAAGGAGGGGGGAGGGGAGGGAAGGGGAAGGGTCCCCAAGCTAACGACCTGAAACGCGGTGCAAAGTTTAAGGTGCAAAGCGGACCACCGTACCGAGGCTGCGTACTGAGCTGGCGGGATTAGTGGGTGCCAGTGAATATTTTCCTTTCACTCACTCGCTCGCGAAATCCCGCCAGCTACGCCGGCTACACAGTAGTCTGCCAGAGTAAAGACACCAGGTTGTTTTGTAATCAAACGTTTGATTAACTCTATATATAATCAGCATTTTAAGATACAACTTTTTCCAAAGATAAAAAAAAAATTGTTGTGCAGTTTTAGATCCACCTTACATTTTTGAAAATTTAAGGTGGCTCTAAGATATTTTTTAACTTTGCAAAAAGTTGTATCTAAAAATTCAATAACAAAAATGGGGGTCATCGAGCTCGTTCTCGAGTTATAAGCACTTAAAGCTAAAATTAAGGGACGGACCATTATTTTTCTGGAGGGGTCGGGGGGTACGAAAAATATTGAAAAAAATGTATGCAGAGCCTAAAAGACAAAATAAATTGCTTGCAAACCCGAAGTGTGTGAAAAACTAGTTTCCATTTCGAAAAAGAATGTTTGCAGAGGTGCTTAAATTAAAAAAAAAAAAACGTTTGCAGAGGAAGATTTTTCATACCCCCCCCCCCCCCCTCCAGGAAAATAATGGTCCGTCCCTAATGGCAAACAGTAATGTCAAGAAAATAATCACAACTTATTTAGCAAGTATTGGGCAGTTGTTTGATACCATTATTGTAGCAACAACTAATGAAAATTTGTAGTACTAACCCATCGAAATATAAGAGCTGGAAAGTGCTGGGAAACGTTTCCAGCCACCTTAAAGGACAAATTTGAACTTTAAACCTTCAGCCACATCCAGATCGAAATAAGACCGGTTCCTCGGAGCAACATCAGTGAAATTCCAGGCTGCTTTGGCATAATAACTGAGACAGACAGATTACTGAGAAAAACAGATCAGCACATTAATTAGAAGCATATCACCTTGCTGATGCTCCTGGGACAATAAAACCAAACAAGAGAAAATGAACGAAATTGATTGCAAGGCTGGTACTACGGCAAAAGGAATAATTTATTGGCCAATATTTCAACTAGCAGAGCTAGTCTTCCCCAGGGCCAGTACTGTAGTGTAAGGAAAACTACAATTTCCTTTTCTTTACATTATAGTAAAACCAACACTTCTAAACTCCAATTCGATAAGGGAACAGTGGATGATGAGCTACTTTGTGGAAATGCCACTGCAAATTCCGCCCTTTTGTCATAGTACCATTCTTGCAGTCAATTTGCTTTTATGTAGTAGATAAAATATGAGCGGGAGATCTGTATTGGCGTTCACAATGGCGAGCGGATAGGCGAGCCATTGATAACGGCCATTCAGATAATATTTTATTCTACTTGTGAAATGAAAAAAGTAAATTCAATGTAAAGTATTGTTATGCGATTCGGTAGAGATCTGCATCAAAAGTTAATGAATACTAATTAGCTGAGCAGGAGTTTGTATCAAAAGGTAATTCTATTGTTTGATTTGTTTTGGGGTTTACAGTTGTGTACATGTGATCTGAATACTGTACTGGGATTGGTTTGCACCCTCATGAATAGTTTATAAATTATACAATTTAATTTAAAGTGACGTCTGGTATGAGCATTTTTTGAGAAAGAGATCCGGCAAGAGACAAGCCGTGGTCCTCTTCATCCAAACGTATCTGGTATAATCTAAGATTGAATGCTTGAGTATATTGGTCAATGATCGCGTCCAGAAGAAAACACTTCACTCTGAGCTATTTGGAGCATGCGTAGCGAAACATTCTTTTATACACCCATCGGTTAATACAAAGTTAGCTTACATTTGCATTTAGAAGGAGCAAGATCCATAAAATCTAATCATTCAATAAGCTAGGTGTTTGACTGAAGTTCCTAACGATCGGTATGAGCAACATCACGTAAGTAAATACTTGGGTGCAAACTCAATGTAACAACTATCAAGACATTGATATAGACATAGTCTATTTACCCACGAAGATGCTAGGCGCCGTAATTCAAAAAATAACTTAACCAGTGATAACAACAACACTTTATTTGCATGGTCATAAAAACGTCACAGCACTGCAAAAGTGTAGGGTAATTACGAAAAAATGCTATGCAGTGAAAAGAAAAAACGAGCGAGCGTTTGACAATAAGTTGTCTCGTATATCAATACAGGATGATATAAACTACACTAACTGCAAGGGGCAGTCTCACCAAGATTTAGCTCTAATTCGAAATCCAATGAAAGCGTTTGTATAATAATAGTTTCCTTACCTTGCTAAAACACACAGTACTGGTCAAGAAAGTTGTTTAAATCTGGTGTGGCTACGGACAGGTAGGAAACAAGTGGTCTAAAGACCTCTCACGACCTCTCATGATACTGCCCTTTAACATACTCATCAGCGTAGTTTATTAATTGTATAATTAATGTTTGAAATTGGTAACTGCTTGGAATTCGGGTTCTATTAGCTATCTCACCTACAATTTCGTCTTTGATTGATGAATATCTTGAACAATGAAATAACGAAGTTTTTGGTTGAACAAAATTGCTTCAAACAAACAAAAAACTGTTTAGTACACACATAGGGCGCGTTCGTTTGGGATCAATCCGGAATAAGAATAATTGGAATATGCAAGTTAGCCTTCGTTTGGCTGCTCTTCCTATTCCGGAATACTTGGATTTCCATTCCAGCTATTCTGCTTCCAGGAGCAGAATGGCCGGAATATATTCCAGAATATATTCTTATTTCAGAATATTACCAAACAAACGCAGCCATAGTTAACAGTAGGAATGGTTAGGAAGCCCAGCAAACATCAGAGGAGCAAACAAACAGGCCAAGATTTAGGTTGGAAGGCTCATGACCGTGCACATCGTTTGTTTTGTGCTCATACACTATGCATGATTTACGTAATCGTTATGTTTTTATAGGTTAGGTGCACGAACACACGTAACCACCTATTGTATTTTGTCAGGTTTTGTGCACGGTAAATCCAGTCAAAATAGCGAACAAAAGCTTATAGCATGCCATGCTTCATAACCATTTCCCTCTATTAACTATGGAACACAATTGCAAATCACTGAAGACTTGATTGGAACACTCTTGACGGAATTATAACAGGCTGTTCTTTGATGTGATCACAAGCAAAACTGACAGGAACAGAAGCGTCAGCGGGTTGCTAACGGACAATTTTCCCTGACCTGAAATATGTAAAACATGCAGATTATTATTCATCATCAGAGAGGAAAACTATTCACTTGTGTGGTATATACTAACAAATGATAAGTGATGCCTCTAATACACACCTGCTTTAAAGGAGGCCTTAAATCCCTTGTAGACAGTGGTGGAGTTGTAGTCGCTCCTGAACTGCACCCAAACCATGTTCCCTGAGCTCTGTATGGTGCTGGGCTTTGAGCTGCCACACAGGGGTCCGGTGAGAAATGGACCCCGATATCCTTCTATGTCTGTTGGATCATTGCCATCAAAGTAGGCTTCTCGGAACTCAACATAGTCATTCTTGCAGTTTTCGCTCTTCTCCAGCTCGAAAATGTCGAAGTCGATTTGGACCTGCCTTCCTTTAGGGACGATTAAAATCCACTGGTGTCCGAAACCTGTAGGATATTTTTCGATGCCAACTTTTGGTGTTCCAAACTCAATGGTTTCATCGTCGGTTGCCTTGAGGAAGGACTTATCGCCTCCTGTGTATGCAGTAAATATTACATGATTGATAGTACAAATTACGGTTTTGTACGTCAATGACTTGTATATTAAATCAGGGACGGCGGAGCGTAATTTGAAGTGGTGGGGGGGCTAAAAAAATTAAATTGTTAAGGTGATGTTCACAGAAGCGAGCGAGCCTCTAGAGTGGTCTGGCATGCTCCCTCAGAAAATTTTGAAATCTAGAATCTCGCAAACGCTATTTTGAGCATTCTCCACGAGATATTTCGTCAAAAAATAAATCTGAATCAAGTTTCAAATCACATGTATTTTCAGTTCTCACATCTCACATCCGATATTGCCGAGATTTTTTCTTGTTCTTGTTTTATTATGTTGTCATTTTTAATTTATGAATATTTCTTTTGGCTTAAAAGTGGAGGCCTAAAGCCCCCCCCCCCCAGCTCCCCCCGGCTCCGCCGTCCCTGTAAATTTGTTTTATTCTACTAGTATACTAATGCAAATGCGACAATCTGATTGGTTGAGCTTCTCGTATACTGTCAGAGATTAGTTGAAGCGAGGTCAGTCGTGTCAGTCTGTTGGATATCCGCTACTCGCTGTTCAGCCGCGTTCTATTAAAAATCCACGAATCTGATTGGCCCTGATCTTCCTCTGTTGACTATTCGCTGATAAAACACCGTCACGCGCGCGTTGCTCTTTGAAGGTTTTTGAATTGCAACTAGTTAAGAGTTCTATGAGGGTGGGAGCGTACTTGACAGGAGAAGTAATTGGGGGTAATCTATTTCCTATGCTAACCCCCTGATTACTCTCCTGACGGGCTTTAAGACGCTTTGGCCAGTTATTTCATTTCATAACTTACTTTTGTAAGAGCTGGCAATAAAAGAGAGGTTAAATCCTTTGCGATGGACAGTTTCATCCGACACAAACCGAAAGTACACAGTTGTACTACCAGTTGAATCCTCTATTGGCTTTCCCAGAAGGCGAAGGTATTCTAAATAATCGTCACTAAATCTACCACAACTTCCACTTGACAGCAAACTTGTGTAATATGAAGCCCTTACGAGAGAGTCACACTCACAATATTTACACTTTTCTATGTCAAACCTGGGAACAAAAAAATGAAACGAATTGGTAAGCGCCTGGACTACCAGCTATAAAGATGGTATAGTACCCTTAAAGGGACTAAAGTTTTAGTGTAAAAACTTCAATTGCACGCGATTGTACTCACTGAGAGAAATTATCTTTGAGCCACGCCCTTTTGATTACTATTTTGTACCATTTTTGCCAACAACTGTGGCTCTTTTACCAAAGAACATCCACTTATTTCTATGGATTTAAATGACAAACCATAGCTTCATTACAGCATAAAATGTCTCCTGAGCGTTATGATTATTACAAACAGACGAGATAAACTTTGAAAACTGTTTAGCCTAAAGTATTTGCTGTGTTATTAAAAATCCCCTCACTGTTTTAATTGTTTCAATTTTTATATTTCTCCCAATTAAGTGGCCATTCTCCGGCCTAAATGTGGCTTAAATTCGTGACACAGTTCCTTTAAGGTAAGAGAAAATGATTTCAGTAATTTTAAAGTTCAGTGGACGACGCCACTGACAGAATACTGCGCAGTAGTCGAAAAAGTGGGAAAGTGGAAAAGTGGGAAAAGTAAATATAGCGTTCGAGTTCTTATCATAAAGATAAGACAAGAGAAGACAAGACCTTGAGGTAAGATCAGATCAGATCAGATCAGATCAGATCAGATCAGATCAGATCAGATCAGATCAGATCAGATCAGATCAGGTCAGATCAGATCAGATCAGATCAGACGAGACGAGGTGAGATGAGATGAGATGTTGAGTCCACCACTTCAAAGATTGTATGGTGCGACTCGGGTTTGAATAGGTTAGACACCATTATTAGAGATTTTTCTATAGGTCTTTGTTCAAGTGTATTCATGCCCACCATCTTAAGAATTGACTTAAAATTCAGTTCAAGACGGAAGTCGTTTAAAATTGACTAAAAAACCATATGCCATCGAACAGCCTGTCCGCGTTTTGTTTCAATAAAGGCAGGGCAAGAAAATCTTACCTGCTATAAGTCCAATAAATGCCCTCAAAAGTCTCGGGAACTTCAATCCTCCAACACTTTGTCTCGTTTATGCCATAATTCCCTGACTCGGGATATGCGATAACACCCTTGGAAGCTGTAATGTTTGTAATACCATTGGGGCAAACTGTTGAAAGAGCCGAACAAAATCTTTTATAACCTTGACGAATTTTATTTACAAAATTTTCACTCGGCTCACATTATTTACTAACGGGACAGTGAAAGTGATATACGAACAGGACATTGCTAATTCACAGTACATTTCTTACTTATAGTACTTCATATGCAGACAATACAAATCAAAGGCAAATTTGGGCTACCTCGTGTCACCTTTTTTGGAACTATTTGGAAAGGTTCATTTTGTGTCCGAAACTAGTGCCAGTCCCAAACCGCGAGCTAAAATTTAAAATCCCTGAAAGTAGGAGAAAACAAGGAAGAGAGTTGCGATTTTTTTTTACGAATCAGAGGTAACGTAGCCATCTTTATAATACGACGTATGCTGGCAATTACCGTTTACACGGAAAAAAAGGAAACGCTACTGAAGGAAGTCTGTAATTATGAGTGTTTATTACGCCATATAATTTATAATAATGCGAATTTCATAAAAACGCTAAGTCATATTAAGCATGTGGACGTTATTTATCTATTGGCGCTGATTTTAATTTTCAAATCTATACGCCGTTTGAGTTTTTAGGTTTTTTTTTCTGTTCTAATCACGTGACTTGTCAAATATGGCCGTGACTTGAAACTCTTGGTGGAATCTTTAATAGAACAAACTTGTGTTAAAAGCTTATCCGTATGAGGTATGGGCCCGGTTGCATAAAGCAACTTAAGATTAAGTGGGATTTTGTGCAACTGTTCTTTGTGTCCCAAAGGATTTGTTCACACTGACATTGTGCTTGCCTTATTCTTTTATCCACCTTCTGCTGGTTTATCAATAATAGCGTGCAAGGAGAACTTTCATAACGCAGGGAATGGTTGCAGAAAATCTCACGTACTCTTTAGTTGCTTTATGCAACCGGGCCCTAGTTTCCAAGAGTCACTCCACATAAAACATCTATTAATGTTTGACTAAAACTGGATAGCTACATGTTTTCCGAGGAACATGGTCTCTTGTGTGTTCCGACCTTAATTTTGACGGACAAGTCCCGGAGACTTGCGAATTTATTTCTGGTTACGGGAAACAAATCTTAAAACTAAACAACAAGTTTTTCAAGTTTCGAACACAGGATTTTAAATATTCTTGAGATTTTGAGATAAGTTAATCAGGAGGTGGAGATCCGCTAATTTTTGCACTGAAGTTCGCGTGTGATTGATAACAGCTGTAATGCGCTACTGATTGGTTTATAAATCCCGCGGCACTTTTTCATCCAATCAGAAAAAAGTCAAAAACCAATCATGACTCAATCGTTCGGACGCGTTTTCCCGCGCTTTGCGCCGACTTCATGTATATACTTCGAGTTTGGATCGGCTGGTTTGTTTGTGTCCTTCAGGGACGTAGGCAGGATTTTGCTTGGATGGGTGCGACCATCAGAAGCATGAGCGTCTAGCGGGGATCCGGGGATATATTTCCCCGGGGAAATTTTGAAAAATCAAGTTCTTGAAGAACACCTTTCTGCATTCTGAGAGTCATTCTCCCCCTCCCTCTCAGATTAAGTGGACCTTTGCGGCGCGTGAGGGGTGCGGAAGCATCCATCACCCCCCCCCCCCGCCTGCCTACGGCCCTGTCCTTTGTGATTGGCCAGAGAGATCACCTTGGGTCTAGTTTTACGACACTCAATGGGAAATCGCTCTATTTTTTAAATGTTCATGTTCATCACCAAACCCTGACTTGTTGTCGTATGTAGTACGATATTAACTGTATGGAGTCCCGAAAGGGGAAATTGTTTGCAGATATGAGGGGTTTTAGAACTTACTTGAGTCACACGCTCCTTTTCCAAAGAAAATTGCTACAACTGCAACAAGATAATAGTAAATAATACAGTGAAAGTGAAACCAGATTAATAAATAAGAGCCAGTAATAAAATGGTCAAATCACATTTCACGAAACCAATATAAATTACCTATCAGAGTAGAGTGACCCAGGGCCTAGAGTGACGATCACTTTCTTGTATGTCTGTTTAGGCGGTGGCAAACGAGGACACAATGTTGCGGAGACATTGTTGCGGACACAAATGTTTCCCCGTTTGCCCGTGCGCGCAACCTTTGTTGCGGACACAACCTTTGTGTCCGAGACACAAGAAATGCTTCTGATTTTTGTCAGAAACATTTTGTATCCGCAACAAATGTTTCCCCGTTTGCGCGGCACGGACACAAAACAAATAATGTTTTGTGTCCCGCTCGTTTGCCCACCCAAGAAACATCATGAGCAACAATGTGTCCGCAACAATGTGTCCTCGTTTGCCAGCACCTTTACACGAGCCAACCGCGAGCCCGAAACAACCTCGAGTCACGTGTCAACCTCGAGTCAAGCCAAAAATGTTTTTCTGTTGTTGTTATTGTTGTTGTTTTTGTAGGAAAAGAAAATATAGAAAAATCTTACATGGAACTAGACAACTACTTTTGCTTTCGTAACTTTGCTAGTTTGAATTTGGTTTTTGCTTTTCATAGCAAGCGAGCGAGATCGAGGAGACAGAGAAGCTTTGAAGTTAGCCAAATTTTTAACGTAGGGTAGGCCATGGTCTGAAGAAAAACTGAAGCCGACAACAGAAGTAGTTTTCAGCTTGTCTCCCATCCAAGCACTAACCCTGCGCATGCCCAGCAGGGCGGACGACGAGAACCGGTGCTTTCCTCGTGGTGTCAGTCGCAGACGCGACAGAACATAAATCAGTTATAACGTTGAAAAGAGTTTAGCAAAAAAATGCCAAACTGTTCGAAAGATCCATTAAAAACCAGGACTTGTAATTCGCTAGTTTCGTGACTTTTAATACTTTGTATCGTCTGGTGCTGAGACCACAAGGAAAGCACTTATCCAACCGCGGAAGTAAAGCCCTGTCGGGCAGGGTTAGTGCAGTAACTTGGATGGGCGACCAACTTGAAATACCTCGTGTTCAGGTTTTCTTTTTTCTTCCTACGTTTCCAAGATTATAAAATAATTCTTCGAGAAGGGCCTTCCTTCTCGCCCGCGCCCCTCCTCTGAACGCCTGGAATCAACTGTCAGACCTAGTAAGAACAGCTGCATAGTCTCTTTTTAATTAATTTAATACTTATTTATTTTATTAATTTTTTTCGTTCTGTATTTGTTATTTATTCTCTCGGAATCTGTTTGCTAGGGGCCCTAGTAAGCCCCCGTTAGCTCCGAGGGATTGATTGGGGGAGGGGGGGGGGGGGGAGGTGAGGAGAGGACGGCTGACACTTCAGACTAGTTTTGTGTGGAAGCATGTTTACAACTTGAAATCACGCATAATCATAACGCGTGGCGAAGCGCGATACAGCTGCAAGAGATCAACCGAAGGAAAGCTACTGTAAATTCGTTTCAAGAGGTCCAATGCCATTGAGAGTTAATACATTAGTACATCGACCAAAACACTGCGTGTGAATGTTTTTAAGCGTCTTGCTGGAACGATTTGCCTGTTAGGAGCCCGTCTCCATTTTATAATGTAGTTTTCTATATATCCTAATATGTTTTCCTACAACATATATTCAACTATTTTTTCCTCCAAAAAAGAAACATTTCTGGCTTGACTCGAGGTTGACTCGTGACTCGAAGCTCGCGGTTGTCTCGTGTAACGCTACAACTCCGATGCGAAAGGGATTTCATAATTAAAGACCGAGGGCAGGGGGTTAAAAAAACTCAATGTTTTGATATTTTTGTGGCAGTAGTTTCCTCCCAGGGGGGACTTTAATTTTCTTATTAAACAATATCAGTTTTGCCCAAACGTGTCTCCTAATTAATCGATATGTTTAGTGATTTGCTTGGAATGAAAATACACTTCCGGTCTAGGAAGGCACACTTACGCTCTTTGGCAAACACCAGTAAAACCCTGGTAAAACATAAGAAGAAACCTCGGAAAATTTATATAAGGCTCATTTCTTCTCGTCACGAACTCGTAGTTTGCGTGACGTGATTTTATAACATCTGAGAGTTTGTTGCTCCCTGAAGGTCAATTCTTGGTTTTCACGTTACGTCATAAAATTTTGAAATCAAAATCCAATAGGCCTGCTAAACTTTCGATGCCGCTAGGTGTAAGATGAACTAACAAGATATCTTTTTGCAAATTTCCGGCTTGGTTGTACCCTTCGTTCTTAAAACAGAGCATTTTAAATATTTGATTTCTCCGCCGTGTGTGATATCAAGCTGAGTGCCGTGACAAAGTCGTTTTGATTCAAAAAAGGCCTTTCCTCTCCATTTTTGCAGATTGAACATTCCCAATGTACTAACTGCTGTTTATGTAAATATATAATAGATCATGAGCCAAAAGTAGTCGCTATTAATAGCAAAATAAAGTTCCAGATGGTTTCTCTGACATCACGGCGGCCATATTTGTGCCCCTCGGAAGGACACAATCATGGCGTCTCCATACTGAGCCTTATAAATTTGCGTGGAAAGTTTCGGCAAATAACTCGCAAACGGTGTATCGCACAGACCTGAGACTTGGACAAATTGTTTATCTATTTATCTTCAATAATAATTGAAATTCATAGCTTCTGTCGTTGAATGGTTTCGATTTTATTTTTTTATTGCGTGACAGTGAAAACCACCAATAAAGGTTAGCTACTGAGCACCATGTATTCGTGCTAAAACAAAGTATATGCGATACAGCACCTCGAGGAGTTTTCTGTTAAAAAGAAAACTCAGTCACCTTTTCAGAATGCGGAATTGGCAAAGAATGAATATAACCGTAGCATTTTACTAAATAAATTAAAATTTGAAGAATGATCAATCCACAAAACGTAAGTAGGTAAGGCCTGGATAAAGCGCGACATCGTTGTCATGTGCTTTCAAGTCAGTGCGTCAAGTGAACAGAGCGTACAGCTTCTGAAACTGAAGTGAAAATTAATCACTTCTCGTTTAGGGAAAATGTTAGCTAATGTTTCAGTCTGCCTCGGTGATCGGTGTTGCATTGCAAAAGTTTGCGTTGGGTTTCTATCTCAAGGGTAATAGTGATAAAAATCTACTTGAACTATAAACTTGTTTTCCATCCCCAACACGAAAAGGAATATAATCGAGAAATTTCGTCGTTATTTAGTTTCAACACAGGCAGACCAAGCGATGGCCTTGTTAATGATAAGCAACGGTCTTTCTCGGTTTGACTCAAACGATCGTAATGCCCCATAAATCGCTGAATTTGAGATCTTTTGTTCCTAAATTACAATAAACTGTAAGCCAGATAAATAAAGATTACTTGCCTAATGTTGATTGTCTGTTTTTGCGAGCTTTAGTGTGGTTTTGGGACGATTAATTCCTTACTTGCCACTGACGCCCCCTACTAATACCAAAGAAAGAGACAAGGCATGCAGCTTCCAACGCCGTCAAATTCCGACACAGCCCCGAATTTTTCCAATTTCTCATATTTTCACGGGTCGCTTCGCCATCCAGCCTCGGGCAAATATAGTTCGATAAATTACCAAGCTTTGGGCCGAAAATCGTTGCAATCGCTCGGTTCTAACGACCTAAACAGCCGCCGCGAATTTTCACATTCGACAAGAATACGCCATCGTCAGAGGATGTGGCGCAAGGTCGGCGACCAAATTCAAAGTTATCAAACACCGCGGTCAGATTACGCGTGCAAGCGACAAATAAACATTCTACCCCTCCCCACAGGGCGAGGCGTGTACGACTAAAAGACCTTCCCATTCTTTTAATTTTTAGAACTTGCCACGGTGAAAACGGAAGAATAGCTTACCATAAACGTGCCATACTTGTTGTCATTCAACTTTTGAGCTCTTTTAGTCGCACACGCCTCGCGCTGTGGGGAGGGGTAGAATGTTTATTTGTCGCTTGCACGCGTAATCTGACCGCGGTGTTTGATAACTTTGAATTTGATAAAGGCCTTATGATCGCCGACCTTGCGCCACATCCTCTGACGATAGCGTATTCTTGTCGAATGTGAAAATTCGCGGCGGCTGTTTAGGTCGTTAGAACCGAGCGATTGCAACGATTTTCGGCCCAAAGCTTGGTAATTTATCAAACTATATTTGCCTGAGGCTGGATGGCGAAGCGACGCGTGAAAATATGAGAAATTGGAAAAATTCGGGGCTGTGTCGGGATTTTGGCGGCGTTGGAAGCTGCATGCCTTGTCTCTTTCTTTAGTATTAGTAGGGGGCGTCAAGTAAGGAATTAATCGTCCCAAAACCACACTAAAGCTCGCAAAAACAGACAATCAACATTAGGCAACTGATCTTTATTTATCTGGCTTACAGTTTATTGTAATTTAGGAACAAAAGATCTCAAATTCAGCGATTTATGGGGCATTACGATCGTTTGAGTCAAACCGAGAACGACCGTTGCATATCATTAACAAGGCCATCGCTTGGTCTGCCTGTGGTTTCAAGCAGGATTTTTTTTACATGAACAACCAAAAGCATACTGAAATGTGTGATCATATTCGCTGAAGGTGTAATATAACACGATAAAATCGATCAATATAAACTGTTACTCACCTAGAACAGTCGAAACTGACATGAGTTGGTTTCGGTCAATCAAACCCATTCTTCTTCTCCTGAAAGTTCTTTTTTTCGATCCAATAATACTGTACTAAAGTGACTCCACTTGTAGTGGCGAAAAACACCCACCCAAACGAGAGTAACACCGAAGGTCAAGCTGAATCTACTTGCGTGACGCGTGACTTGGGTCATTCAGCTGTAGCTCTTTGTATTGGTGGTTTTCACTGTCACGCAATAAAAAAATAAAATCGAAACCATTCAACGACAGAAGCTATGAATTTCAATTATTATTGAAGATAAATAGATAAACAATTTGTCCAAGTCTCAGGTCTGTGCGATACACCGTTTGCGAGTTATTTGCCGAAACTTTCCACGCAAATTTATAAGGCTCAGTATGGAGACGCCATGATTGTGTCCTTCCGAGGGGCACAAATATGGCCGCCGTGATGTCAGAGAAACCATCTGGAACTTTATTTTGCTATTAATAGCGACTACTTTTGGCTCATGATCTATTATATATTTACATAAACAGCAGTTAGTACATTGGGAATGTTCAATCTGCAAAAATGGAGAGGAAAGGCCTTTTTTGAATCAAAACGACTTTGTCACGGCACTCAGCTTGATATCACACACGGCGGAGAAATCAAATATTTAAAATGCTCTGTTTTAAGAACGAAGGGTACAACCAAGCCGGAAATTTGCAAAAAGATATCTTGTTAGTTCATCTTACACCTAGCGGCATCGAAAGTTTAGCAGGCCTATTGGATTTTGATTTCAAAATTTTATGACGTAACGTGAAAACCAAGATATTTTTTTGGTTTTCAGTCATATCAGGGAAGCGTGACTTGTCAATTTTGACTCTTTATGTTTTTCGTTTTTCGTGGTTCGTGAATAAAAAAACAGGGATCAATTTAGGTTCCTGGGCAACCGAGCACAATAATATTTGGTAGAGTACGAAGAATAATTCGTGCTCGATGTATTTTCAATCGAGCACAGATCTAGAGGCGAGAGGTGAGATAGACTCCTATGCAAAAGCAACACAAATACTTCTCATAATCATCTCTGTTTCAAGAAATCAAAAAAGAAAATAAAAATCCCTGTGTTTGTCTTGCAAGGCAAATACAATTATAGTTTTCGCCGGATGTTTGTAAAATTGTAGAAGGCAGTACGTTTAATAAATCCCCAGGAGGAGGCTCCGTAAGAATGTGGATGCAGACGCGGCAGCCCGTTTCGCGCGCATTTTGTAAAGCCAATAGTAGCCCGTAATGAAGTGCATTGGAACCGCGAGGAAGTTGTAAAATGATTCAAACTTGTGTTAAAATTGTCAAAATTACAACCAAATCTTCGTTTCTAGCCTTATTCCAAGGAGATTTCAAGGTGGTCAAATTTCTAGTACATGACTGTATAGTAGTTTAATAATATATGACAAAGAATATGTACGACTAACGACGTTTCTTTTGAGCCGAAATTCCAGGTACGTAGCTGGGGGGTGGTGTCGGGGGATGGGGTTCCTGGGGTGCCCGTTGTTCTCCAACCCCACCTTAATGAGGTGATATTTGAAGTAAACAACATGCAAGTTGCGCTTGACACGCAGGTCTCACACAGGAACTGCTTGTCTCGCAACGTTGCGAAAAGTAGAGGATAGTTTTATTTTTCTTAAAACTTGCAACGCAATATTTTGTTTTATTATCCAACACTGCTTCGTAGAGTACAAATAACGTGCGAAACGAGTACAAATATCACACGATATTTGTACTCGTCTCATTCCCCCGACCGCGCGAAAGATAAAAAACCTTGGGAAGTCAGAATTTTGGGGAAACGAAAATGTTGGATAATAAATCTCTTGTTAGACATTTTAGTGTGCAGTATCGCTGTAAATTTTTACTCATCATTTGTATTTTGACTCGACCTTCGGGCTCGCCAAAATACTGCATGACTCGTAAAAGTATACAGCGATACTACACACTAAAATGTCTGATAAGATATATGTATTGCACCTTAGCGTGTAAAATGAGGTGTTACACCTGACTTTTCTTTTGTTTTTTTGGCAGCTGGTAATGCAACGTTTGTTACAAGGACTGAATTGGCTCATATAACATGGCGTCAAGAACTAAATAACTGAGACAAAGCTCTTTTTATTTTACAATTCTACGTTTCTAACCTATGTTGTTGACGTTGAAACCGAATATATTTATGCACCTTATAAACTTCAGTCACACCTAGAGTAAAAAACCGAGGACCAGCTTCTCTGGAGCAATATCGGTGAGGTTATAAAATTTTTATTCTCTATGAGTCGGGATCTTTCGCTAATTGTTGAAAAAAGAGAATATTTCGGCATGTTCAACATGTGCACTTGTTAAAGTTCCAAGTCGATCGGTCTAACCTAGGTCACATTTATAGTTAATACTTGGGTGCAAACTGTGCATTTCGCTTATGGCATAAGCCGTTGAACGCTCTTCCAGCTAACATCAGCGACACGCACACTCGCGGGAAGACACGCACACTCGCGGGATTTTTTAAACAGGCTATCTCAGTCTCCAAACTTACAGAAAATGCGGAGAAAATTGCTGTAAAAACTGTTCACACAACTGTAAATAACTGAACATGATTGGTACACACGGATTTAGAACAAGCTGTTCTTTGATGCCACCACAAGTACAGCTGAGAGGAAAAGAAGCGTCAATGGGTTGATGACGGACAGTCTTCCCTGACCTCCAACTGCAGAATCAAGAGAATCAGTCAGAAAGAACATTCTCCGATCCGTTCATGCCACTTTTTAAATTATAAAAGAATATTTAGACTGTCAGTTTAGACAGTGCCGTGGATCCTTTAATTGTCTCCTTTTTTCGGGAGGAGGGGGTGGGGGGCTACTTAAAAAATTATTATACGGGGAGGCTCGGCCCCAAGGTCCAAACCCTCACCCCGTTCGTATACAGTTTTTGACACGATAGGTTGCCCTTTCATATACCTTCGATAGATATAATGCCTTTCACACAACTCCAGAAGGATTACTGCATCTCCGTTTTTATCTTTTTTTGAATAACCACTTAAATGAATCAACAACCAGCCGTGGGTCTGAGATATTTTAAAAGGTCCTTTTAAGCAGCTAAATGACAGCACTACCCTTTTGTTTTCTCCAACTCGTGGAATCCCTACCTTTTTATATACCTAGAGCCTGAAAAAGGTTCCCCTTTCGGGCGGAGACTCCCCATGTAGTCCCCTATAGGGAGGACCCCCCCGGTCTGCGTTAGGACGTCACGCAACGCTTGGAGAAGTGTGGCGTGACGATTCAAATAAATCATGCTCTCCTGAGTTGTTACATTATTAGTCTTTTTGTTTATTACAAGGCCCGTCAATTTTAATACTGATAGAAAGTTCAATTCATTTTGCGTTTCCCAACCATGATCATCTTATTTCCGTTACAGTTGTTTCCACACTGTGAGGAGGTAGACAACGAAGATATTAACCACAAAAACTCGGCTACCCAACCGAGCATAATTTCTGCCACAAACAGAAAACTCGTCGTTTTCACTAGAGCAGTTTTTAAAACCAAAACAGGTTAAACAAGAACAGAAGTTGCCCAAGGCCAGGAAAATATAAAATTCTTGAAGGTCAGGGAAAAGTCAGTGAATTTTATTTTGAGTCAGGGAAAATTGAAAGTTTAGACTGGAAGTAATATTTCAGGTCACTGTGATCTCCGCGATGTTTTTGAAAGCAGAAGCTGGAGGCCGCTACTATATCTGACATTTTGTACTTATTTGGTTAGGGGTCGAAATTGTGTTTTTATCAGGAATAGTTGGAAGGAAACTTCTGAAAACTGATGTTTGTGGCACCCACGAAGCCCCGGCAGTAATTAATTTTAGTACTGTATTTTTTCTCAAAATTGCCAACCTTACTAATTTCATCACTCTTTTACCATTTCTGGCAATCATTTTGACCTGCCACCTATATTTATGAATGACAAAGTTACGTGACCGGGTTCTGCAAAGGGCTTATTGAAAATCACTCTAAAGGTTAAAGGATAAGCACAAGCAAAAGCAAAAATGCATTCATTCTTCCCAAGCTGTCCTCATAAATTTCCTGGAACGAGTGTGTGTGGTTTTATTACTTCTCAACCAAAGTTTTCACATTAAGTGGATCGATCACGTTAACAAAGATGATACAGCGTTCGAACATATCGAGCTGAAAGTAAGCCATCAGTCAGGACCGTCGGGCGAACATCGCACCCTACTCTTCACAATTACTGTTTATTTAACAACTGGCGTCATAATGTGCCAAGGATCCTCCTATGAGCTGTGGTACGAAAAAGAGTTTCCACGTCTCAAGGAAAGAATGGATCAAATCTTCGACATTTACCATGGCAAAGCAGCAACAAACGGAGAAGAAGATTTTCACGAGCGCGTTGCAGAAAATGAACTCACATTACGGCACTTAAAGGAAGCTTCCGAATTGTCTAAATCCAACAAGAAAACGAAACCTAGTTTTGAAGAGAATCTCTCCGAAGATGAGGCCGATGAAACCTTGAAAACAAAATCATTGCGTAACACTCCACCTTCAACGCCATGTTTTCTCCGGAAGAGAAGGAATTCGGTTGACTCTGTTAGAGGTCTTTCAACCAGAAGTAAAGCCTCCTTGACAGCATTAAAATCTGTTGTTGCAGATCTTGAAACAGACTTTACGGAAGTAAAAAACACTGTTTATACGACAAACGATCTGTATAATGGCAAATTGGATGTCTTGGCGGATAAAATCGCACAACTCGAAAACACGTTCAAAGTGAAGATCGACTTTCTCTCAGCGCGTGTTATAGATTTAGAAACAAACTACGACTCTCTTCTAGCTGAGAACGTCAAGCTCAAGAACGAGATCCAAAACATTAAACAGTTTAATAAAGGAACTATCAAACGAGTGGAAAATTTAGAGGCTGTAACCAGTAACACCACTTTTGTAAACGCTACACGGGACGCTACACCAGCTGAGCAACCGGAAACATCAGGAAACAATTCATTGCCTAATAATCCCTTCAATGTGCTACTAACAATTGATCAAGAAAACCATCCTGTGGATGCCGAAAATTCTGTCCACAATCCTGTTCAAGAATCCCATCTGTTAGATCATGAAGATTCTGCCCCCAAACTCAACCCGCAACTCAACAATAACCATCCTCCAGAACAACTCAACACTAACCATCCTCCAGAACACACCGAATCTTCTCAAAACAATGACATAGTCCTTCTTATCGACTCCAATGGAAAATTCATTCAACAAGATAAATTCTCGCGGGGAAAAAACATGAAAAAAATCTTTACACCGACGATTTCTTCAGCGATCGAATCTGTTACTAACCAAAACCTTGGAAGTCCTTCATCGCTTATAATTCACACTGGAACTAATGACCTTGAGAAATCCCCCCCGGAGGTCTGTTTTGATAACTTTCAGGCCTTGATCGACCTGACCGCACAGAAATTCCCACATACCAAGATCATCATTTCTTCGCTTCTGGTACGCAACGACCAGTTCGACGCTACTCGTTCTCAACTTAACAGCCAATTAAGCCGCCTACGATCCTACCCAAATGTCCACTTTGTTAACAACGAAAACATTACGAGTACAATGCTACACGACAGAAAACACTTAAAAAAACACAAAATAGGACTACTGGTCTCGAACCTCAAGGACTGTGTCTTCAACCGGATCTCGAGGCGTACCAATCCCCAATTGAACGCAAAACCACGGATGCCGCCAATCAGTCACCCTCCACCGCTACTGATGGCCCCAAATGTCAAGCCTTTCACTCCTGAATCAAATGGTCCATCATTCAATCACCTACCACCCAGAGTCACAAAAACATACGCGGAGGTAGTAAAGCCACCAACTGGAAATATGGACAGTGACACTCTAGCACAGCTAATAAAACTCTATGAGATGATTCGTCAATCCTAAGTAAGCTTGATACACTAAACGTTTAACTATAATTTATAATTTATTTAATTAATTAATTAATCTTGTTTTTGTTTTCTTTCCTTGATTATTCTTGCACTTTGTCCATTTTTACGCTATAGTTCTTGCCATTTATTGCTAGTTAGATTCTCTATAATGTGTTTTTCGCAGGGTCCCGCCCCTGTGAAAAATATATGCAAGCTAAGTTGCTGGAACGTCAGTGGCTTAAAAAACTCGGCTTTCGGATATAAATTGAATGATCCTGATTTCTTAAACCAAATCAACGAGTGTCACATTATCAGTTTATCTGAAGTATGGGGATGTGACGACATAGATGTACCCGATTTCAAAATTGTAGCAATGAGTCCTCCAATGAAAAGAAACACAAAAAGACCTGCAAGATGCTCAGGGGGGATCTTAGTTGCAGTTAAAAACTTTTTAACACCATATGTCGAACTTGTGAAACAAACCCCTAATTACATTTGGTGTCGAATAGCTTCTAACCTATTTCAAACAGACAAAGACATACTATTATGTTCGGTCTACATTCCACCAAGAGACTCACCTTATTTCGACCCAGACATCTTCACCAATCTCGAAAATGATATTAATAACCTAAAGAACGATTATTCGATTGTACTAATGGGTGATTTTAATGCCCGTACTGGAACAGAAAATGATTTTATAGTCGAAGGACTTAATGATTTTATACCACACGACAATTTTCCCTTACCAAGACAAGTACCAAACAGATATAGTTTTGATGGCCACATAAATGAACATGGTAAAACCCTAATCGAAATATGCAAATCATTAGACTTAAGAATACTGAACGGCCGTTGCAAGGGCGACTCTCTTGGAAAAATAACATTTCACGGAAGTCAAGGAATAAGCACAGTTGACTACATCATAACAGATCATGAGACAATGAACATCTTTCAGAATTTTGTGGTCCGTCACCCCTCCCCGTTTTCGGACCATTGCCAGTTAGTTTCCTGGATAAAAGTTAAGGACTCCCTCACGCTTAAGGAGAACACAAAACCAACGGAAACTCTCTTCAACCTACCGAGACAATATAAATGGAATCCAGATTCTAAAGAAAAATTTATTTCAGCTCTACAGTCTACTGAAGTGCAAAACATGATCTCTGTTTTTGAAAAAGAAAATTTAACTCAAATAGGTGACATTAACAAGGCTGTAGATAAATTTACAAAGATAATAGATGCTGCTGCAAAGAAATCATTACAACCTGTTCTGGACAAAAAGAAGTTCGTTAGACATCGACAATCACAAGTCTGGTTTGATAAAGATTGCAAAAATTTACGAAAACGTTTGAGACGTATTTCGAACAAAAAGCAGACGTATCCTCATGATGAAGAGACGAGACAAGAATATTTAACGGTAAAACGACAATATAAATCCATGTTACAACATAAAAGGCAAAGATACCAAGATACTCAAATACAAGAACTCGTCAAAACAAATGACCCCACACAATTTTGGTCCACTTTAAAAACCATGTCAAAATCGGCTTCC
The DNA here is from genome assembly GCA_963693305.1 of Meandrina meandrites. NCBI lineage: Eukaryota > Metazoa > Cnidaria > Anthozoa > Scleractinia > Meandrinidae > Meandrina > Meandrina meandrites. The sequence goes on from OY855910.1 coordinate 31,551,866, forward strand.
AATACAGCTGATTCAAATGTCCCTGTAGACGAACTATTAACACACTTCCAACAACTACACTCTGCTCCAAGTGAAGAAACCTTTTCCAAAACACAGGAGACTGTTATAGAAGAACTAAAACATAAACAACAGTCTCTATTGCATTATAATGAACTTGACAATCCTTTTACGGAGAGTGAAATAAGAAACGGCATTAAAAAACTAAAGAACAAGAAGGCGGCTGGTACAGACCGAATACGAAATGAAATGTTAAAAAGTGGCGGTCTCCTATTGATGACCTCACTGAAAAGACTCTTTAATCTTATTCTTGATGCAGGAATGTTTCCTGATTGTTGGTCCATGGGACTGATTACACCTATCTTTAAATTAGGGGAAAAGTCAAATCCATCTAATTACAGGGGCATCTGCGTGACTAGTTGCCTTGGAAAACTTTTTACAGCCCTTTTAAATAATAGACTACAAAATCTCACCAAAAACAAAAATCTATTACATCCCTCACAAATTGGTTTCATAGAGGGATTTCGGACATCGGATCACATTTTCTCTTTACGAACTCTTATTGACAAATATGTAACTAATGCAAATAAGGGAAAATTATTTTGCTGTTTTGTTGATTTTCAAAAAGCTTTTGACTCTATATGGCATGATGGTTTACTTTCAAAGCTGATTACCTATAAACTAGGTGGACACTTTTATCAACTGATTTCAGACATGTACTCTAGATCCAAATGCGCCATAAAATGCGGAAATCGTAGGACCCAATTCTTTAATTACAACAGGGGTGTAAGACAAGGATGTATTCTGTCTCCTCTACTATTCAATCTATATTTAAACGACTTTCCTTTTACTCTAGATAACTCTCGTGATACAGACACAATTACCCTACCAAATGGGGATCCACTTAATTGTTTATTTTATGCAGATGATCTAGTCCTTATATCTCAAAGTGCTTCAGGTCTTCAAAAGCAAATCGACAAACTCCAAAATTACGTACAAAAATGGCTGTTGAAAATAAATCTTCGGAAAACAAAAGTTTTAATTTTTCAAAAGCAGAACCGTAAAAGCACCCGGGAAAAATATTCTTTCTTTTTAAATGGAAACCAAATTATTAATACCCCAGATTACACCTACCTGGGAACAATATTTAGCTCGAATGGGAGTTTCACCTCCTCAAAAAAGAGTTTAGTCGAAAAATCTAGACGTTCAGTATTTGCATTCAAAAGGTATATTGAATTCAACAAACTCTCTATATCCAAATGTAATTTCTTATTTAATGCTGTCTTTCTACCCGTTCTTTTATATGGTTCAGAAATATGGGGGGCATATGATAGCCTCAATCTTAACAAATGGGAGAAAGATCCTATCGAACGCTTTCACTCGCAATTTTACAAATCTTATCTTTGCCTTAATAGAAGAGCATCGAATGTCGCAGCAAGAAATGAAACCGGAAGACTCCCTCTCAAACTAACTATTTTCTCTAATACACTCAAGTTTTGGCTTCACTTACTAAACCTTCCGACTTCAAGCGTTGCCAGACAATGCCTTCAAATTTCAACTCAACTGGCAGACTCTGGAAAAAAATGCTTTATGCTCTCCATCTATGATATACTTAAACAATATGGTACCGATTTCTCTACTGATCTTCAAACTATGATTGATACAAAAGGAGATAGATTAAAAACTAAACAGTGTCAATCCAAAATAATCGAAAACTTTAAAACTGGTTTAGAAATGCATCAACATGAATTGATTAGATGTAACAAAAAACTAAAATTTTACTCTACTTTCAAAACAGATGTTACTCCCTCTAACTCACTAGAACTAATTACAAATCTTAAACATCGTCGGGCAGTAGCAAAACTTAGAGTTGGCAACCATAACCTACGAATTGAAACTGGTAGACATTCTTATCCTAAACTTCCTGAGCATCTGAGAATCTGTCAAAACTGCAGCTCAAATGAAATTGAAAACGAAGAACATTTTGTACTTAATTGTAGTAAATATGATACAATTAGAAAATCTCTAATAGACTACATTGTTAGAAATTATTCTGATTTTAGTTCTTTAGATGCCAATCAAAAAATTACATTTCTCTTTAATAATATAGATGCCTTTCTCTGTAAAAAATTAGGTTACTTCATTCATGAAGCTTTTGCACTAAGAAATGAATCGACAATCGCAACAATTGTCAATTAGTTGATCCTATTACTTGTCCTTACATATCTTTAGATGTAATTCGTATTATTATTATCATTATTTTCCTATACTTTTGCAATACCATTTGTAATTGGGAATGCAAATAAAGTGTGTTGTTGTTGTTGTTGTTGTTTAACTGCGCTAACGCCCAGCTAAAACACCAGCATGAAGTGATGTCTCTAATACACACCTGCTTTAAAGGAAGCCTTAAATCCCTTGTAGACAGTGGTAGCGTTGTAGTCGCTGGCGAACTGCACCCAAACCATGTTCCCTGAGCTCTGTATGGTGCTGGGCTTTGAGCTGCCACACAGGCGCCCCGTCAGAAATGGACCACTATATCCCTCTATTTTTGTTGGATCATTGTGTTCAAAGTAGGCTTCTCTAACCTCAACATAGTCATTCTTGCAGTTTTCACTTTTCTCCAGTTCGAAAATGTCGAAGTCGATTTGGACCTGCCTTCCTTTCGGGACGATTAAAATCCACTGGTGTCCAAAACCTGCAGGATATTTTTCGATGCCAACTTTTGGTGTTCCAAACTCAATGGTTTTATCTCCCGTTGCATTGAGGTAGGACTTATCGCCTCCTGTGTATGCAATAAAATATTACAAGATTGATAGTCACAAATTTAGGGGTTTTTTTTACGCCAGTAACTTGTATATAAAATTAGTCTAATTCTACTAGTATACTAATGCAAATGCGACAATCTGATTGGTTGAGCTTCTCGTATACTGACAGAGATTAGTCGAAGCTAGGTCAGTCATGTTCTGTTGGATCTCCGCCATGCGCTACTCGCTGTTACAAGGAGTCAGTCGTGTTCTCTTAAAAATTCACGAATCTGATTGGTTCTCCCACTGTCGACTATTCGCTGATAGAATACAATCACGCGCGCGTTTCTCTTTGAAGGGAGAATTTTCCTTGATTTTTGGAAAATTGTAGGTTTTTGAATTGCAACTAGACAGTTTAGAGTTTTATTTAACAATTAGACTACTCGTCCTCGTTTGCTATGAGCGAATAGTCAACTCGACTGTGCCTATAGTGACTATTCGCTCATGGAAAACTGGGGCTCCTGGTATAATTGTTAAATAGAACACCATCATGCGTGTGTGAGACAATTTTTCTTCAATTTTTGGCTTAAAAGCACATAAAATTGTAGGTGTTGGCCTGCAATCCGTCAGAGATTCTACTATATCAGCCCTCGGTCCTTTCTTTTCAGGACCTAAAGCCAATAGGCACTTTAAAAGATACACTACGGTGAGACAAGTACGGCTACCATGGCCGGAAAATTCTGGGGGAGAGTACGTCTCAGCAGTCTGCCAAATTTAGTGTAATAAGCAAAGCCACGAGACTCTCTTGGCAAAGCGAAATACAAACAAGCACAGTGTAAGGAATTCCGTGAAGGTCTCTTTTGTTTAGTTTCTCACAGCCGAATGGCTTTGCTTAAAGAAAGATGTGTTAGGGACAGTTTGCTGTCCCGCGCCCCTCCGTACCCCCCTCGTGTGGGTCACGTGATCTTGAAAACCATGTGCTCTTCGCAGTTTGTATGTGCGAAGCGTTTGCGAAAGTTTGGTTGTTTTGATCGCTTTACTTTCGTCTATTTGCCATCGATATTGGATATGAGGCCGGAAGATGCCCAAAAAATATGTAAGTCTTCGTTTGTAAGGACATTTGTATTGTTTTTCTTTGTAATTCGGTTTCCTTTGGTTCAAGTCGCAAGCTTTGCATTTTGTAATTTTCAGCTGTACCGACTTCGACTTCGACTTCGACGATTGTGCCGACGTGCGTGTGACAGATTAAACATCTTTCAGTGCCCAAAGTTTGTCTTGTGGCTTTATTCAACAAGATGGCTGTTGTTTGCTTTGGTATGTCCAACAGATTAGTTCTGAACGAAAGCTTATGCTATACACTTTATACAATGATAACAATTTCAAAATTTGATCGATGAAATGTATATAATTTAAAAGAGACCAATATCTCAAAGAATATCGAGTTAAGAACTTAAATACACCAGTACTCACCCAAGCAAAATAGTACCGGATACTTATCAAAATACAACTCGAGCTCGCGCTTAACAAGAATACTTATCTTCAATTCCCCATACGGAAACTTTCACCAAACGAATTCAGTTGAAAATTTACATGCGTATGAGCGACAAACTCAACAAATATTCGACTGAAGTTGACTTAAAGGAGAACGGAAGACTAGAATTCATATTTTATATAACCACTGGAAATTATAGAAATAACTTAGACTTGTACAAAACAACAAGTAAAAGCGAATTTTCCTACCAAAATTACATGTAATGAAAACGGTCAAAACCTGAAGCTTTTTTCCAAAGTTGAACGTCCGCCATTTTGGACGTTTTTTCTTCCGGTTACTTCTAAAAAAGGAATGACAGCTCGCGTGTTTTTACGTCACTGCGCACTTGCAAATTTCTTCAGTTCAATGTTTTGTGCACTTCTGTGTATTTCACGTTGCCAAACCAAATTTTTCGTATTTGACAACTGTAGAAAACGTACATTATGGCTAAGTTTAAGTTTTATTCATTTTAACCGACGAGGAAAAGTTCAGGATTCGAGGAAGACGCTGTTGAACGTGAAGATCAATGAAACGAGGAAAAATGTCGTGGGCGAGTGTGATATTTGTGTTAACCTGGAAGGCGATCAAGAAAGAGAATGATTTTGCTGCCAGTCGATGCCAGGAGAATAAGGAAGCCTCGAATTAGGTGAGAAGAAACTTGTTTGATGTGTTTTGTTGTCGAGTGTTGTCACGAGCATTTGAGAAAGCGTGCGTGGCTCAAATGGCTGCCACATAACCTGCTTACCGGTATATTAATTTTCCTACGATGTACTGGAAGTTCGTGGCATCCTAGCAATCAAATGATTAGTTTAGAAACGTTTATTTCAAGTAGAAGAGCGACATCATGGGAACTATCTTTAATTTGTCGACTGTCAGACTAAAGCATGTGTATGTTGATGTCACTTTTTAATTTACCTTCGCTCCGCCTCTCTGACATTCGCTTGCAAGCCTTCTGTTAGCACTACTTTAACGTGGAAATATGGTTGGTGCAGTAACTTTCTTCAACTCTTGTTAATGTTTTTTTTCGGATCCAGAGTTCGAGGCAGCAATTTAAAGCAATTCCCTTCAAAGGTGATCTGAATAATTATGGCATTGAATTTGTTTTGGTGAATTCGCACTTTTAATTCCTGCCAGCCATTCATTGAGAAACGCTCCATTTGCCAGCGGTAAGCGATGAAAACTTCTCCTTCTTTATATGTATCTGGGCGTTTTTTTAGAACATCACAGAAGTGCACATGCAGCTGTAACTTTTGTCTTCCGAGCTCCAAACTTGTATTGCGCAGTGACGTCATGCTTAGCAGCCAAGCCTTCAATATGGCGGACAAAATGGCGGACGTTCAAATTGTCCTTGGGAGCACCTTTTTGCTGTCATGCTCGTCCATACTCAGGTTAAAATGTAAGCACAGTGCCTAATACCTTAGTATTTTCTTAAGACGCATCACATACTTTCATTTAAACTGGTTTCAAAAATTCGCGTTTTTGTCTTCCGTTCTCCTTTAAAAGGAGACATTTTGCGTTGGAACTCTGAAAATGCTGAGAAATTCATAGAAAAAGGACAGAGCAGCAAAATAAACCCCACCCCACTGCCTTATTTCGCGCGAAATATTACTTTCGACAGCCATAGTAGCGCCTCGAGCTCGCCGAAGTGCCTAATATTCAAACCTAATTGTACATACCTTTTTGGTACGCTTCGGCGGCTTATTATGGGAGTCGAGTTTGGTCGAGCCAAAATACCCGTGGCGAGACCAAACGAGCCTGATATGCCACCGAAGCGTAGCAAAAAGGTACGATTAGGTATTTACTGTACCCAAACTCAGCCAAAAATCTTCGACAAAATCGCTTGGCATTTTTTGACTCTTTTATTTGGAGTTTCATTCTCTAAATTTTCAAAATCAAAATTTAGCGAATAATTTGGGAACTCTGACTCCACTGTTTCAGTACTCGCCGGCAAACATCGCGCAATTGGCGAGCGCGTTCAAGGTTAGTTTTGGCGGGAAAAGTTTTACTCCTATTACGACCGGCAAACAGCAGCTAAACTTAACTTACGAGGTTCTGTTTCATTGGTAAAAACTCTTTTCAATTCATCGTACAGTAACGCTACCTTACTTGAAAGTGACCATGATATCGCGGCATATTAGGTCAGTCAATGACTTGATATCGTAGGTTATTATTCAACAAACTCCCGCGATGCCCATATATGGTCAGAAAGTCATTGTTATCCGTCATCTGTGTATAACAGATATCCTGCGATACCGTAAAATTTCGGTTATAAGCCCCTCCGTTTATAAGCCACCCCCCCCCCCCCCCCCGGTTATAGGCCCATCAAACTGGAAACAAAAAAAAATACATCCGGTTATAACGAATTTAAATTTACAAGGACCCCCGTGACGAAATAGAAGTACCGGATCCTCTAAATGTAGAAGATCTAATCAGCTATAACAAAATAGTAAACGAAGAAAAGCAAGGCTGATTGAACAGTTGGGAACTATATATATTTCCAATATTTCGAAAGGCACGGCCTTCCTTCTTCAGGGTGTTACAAAGAATGACTCTAAAAGTTAAACGTTACAAATTTAAAATATAGGAAATACGATATAACAAGCAAATAATGCATGATAACGTACTAATCTAAGTGATGCGGCTAAAAGATGAGTAACGGTAGAAAGAAACGTTAAAATTTGAAATTTAAAAATATGGAGAAACGTTACAGTATGAAATGCTGTGAAAAAGCTATAAATGGCACAAAAGGTGGAATGCTGATACTAAAATAACGTACTAAGTTTCATCTTTCTTATTTAAACCTTGAGGTTCAAGAGTTTGACCTCTTTCAATGAGGTATGCTTCTCTTGCCTTACGTACACTGTCACGATTAGATTGAACGAGTTCAAGAGGAATTAGTTGCATGTCAGTAGCGTTATGATTGTTACACAAAAAATGTTCTGATACTGTGGTGGGCTTAGAGCTGTTAGTTTGTTTGTCAACAGGTCTGCGATGTTCGTTGAAGCGGTCTTTAAGTCTACGTTTGGTTTCTCCTATGTATTGTTTGTGACAGTTGTTACATTGTACCATGTAAATAACGTTTTTGGAGTTGCAGTCAATGTAATGGTTAATAAGTCTAGTTTCGCCGGTAGAATTAAATGTATAGTTAGTAAGTCCGTCGTTTATGTAGTTGCATGTAAGGCAGTTTTTTCCGCAACGGAAAGAACCGCGGGGTTGGTTAGTAATGGTGGCCGGTTTACGAAGTTTAGCACTAACTAATAAGTTGCTGAGGTTGTTAGACCGTCGGAAAGCAACAAGAGGTTTAGCTTTGAAAACGTTACTGCATCGGGGAGATGAAGATAAAATGTTGAAGTGTTTGTGAAAAATGGATGAAACGTAACGAAGGGCTGGATGATATGTTATAACAAGGGGTACCCGTTGGGGCTGATTAGTAGTGGGAGTGTCTTTGGGGTTAAGTGCATTAGTACGTGTGATGTTGTGTACGCGTTCTATTTCTTGATTAAGGAACGACAGATTATATCCACGTTTGTTAAGATAAGATTTGAGTTCATTAGTACGTTGTTTAAAAGTCTCGTCAGAGGAACAGATACGACGAAGTCGGAGAGCTAGGCTGAATGGAATAGCTCTTTTAGTGTGTGTAGGGTGACATGATGAATGTAGCACTTAGTACTGATGTTTGTCGGTGGCTTTAGTGTAAAGGTCAGTCGTGATATTGCCGTTATTGAGAAAAACGTTGACATCAAGAAAGGGTATAGATGTGAATGAATAATTGGATGTAAACTTGATGGTGGGGTGAATGCCGTTAAGGTAAGAGGTGAAGGCATGGAGGTCGTCTACAGAATGTGTCCATATCATGAAGATGTCGTCTATGTAACGCCACCATGTGTGTGGCTGGTGAGGAGCACGTGACGTTATCATGCATTATTTGCTTGTTATATCGTATTTCCTATATTTTAAATTTGTAACGTTTAACTTTTAGAGTCATTCTTTGTAACACCCTGAAGAAGGAAGGCCGTGCCTTCCGAAATGTTGGAAATATATATAGTTCCCAACTGTTCAATCAGCCTTGCTTTTCTTCGTTTACTATCCGGTTATAAGCTCCCCCGAATATAAGCCCCCCTGTGCTGGATGACAGTACTGAACAGGGTTAAATGTTTCTTTATTTTGACTTTTTAACTTAAAAACGTATTTCGATCAACACTACCGTGGCTAGTTTCGAAACATTTTTTTAATTCCGCTTATAAGCCCCCCCCCCCCCCCCGGATATAAGCCCCTCCGCTTATAAGCCCATCCAAAACTCCTTACGAAGTTGTATAAGCCCAGGGCTTATAACCGCAATTTTACGGTACACGTAGGTTGCCAAGATTCGTCTGAAATCTTGCAACGCGCTGCACAACCACAGTTTTTCCTGCTGCAAAATGTGTTTCGCTGATAATTTGTTGAGATTTTCATATTAAAACAATTTTCCCGTTCGATCTTGCGGAATATCGTCTGATTTTAGCCAACTCGGCCTACGGCCTCGTCGGCTAAGTATCAGGCGATATTCCACGCGATTTTGCAGGATAATTGTTAAATATCAGGACAGTAGATCGCGCTTCTGATTGGCTACTTGCGGATTGGGTACAGTAATTGCATAATATTCCGTCAGTACACCCCTACACCTATGTGTAATGTTAAACAGAGGGCGGTTTTCTTTCTTTTTTTGGGGGGGGGGGGGGGGGGGGGTGAGGGGTGAGGAGGGGTGAGGGTGGGAGAGTACTTGACTGGAGAAGTAATTGGGGGTAATTTAATTCCCACACTAACATTACTCTCCTGACGCTTTGGTTGGCTATTTCATTTTATAACTTACTTCTGTAAGAGCTAGCGATAAAGGAGAGGCTAAATCCTTTGCGATGGACAGTATCATCCGACACAAACCGAAAGTACGCAGTTGTTTTATCAGTTGAACCCTCCATTGGCTTTCCCAGAAGGCGAAGGTATTCCAAATAATCGTCGCTATATGTATTACAATTTCCAGTTGACGACAAGCTTGTGTAATATTTAGCCTTTGCGAGATAGTCGCACTTACAATATTTGCACCTTTCTATGTCAAACCTGGGAACAAAAATGAAACGAATTGGTTAGCACCTGTACCCTACCAGCTGCAAAGGTGGCATAGCACCCTTACTTAAGGTCGCGCAGGACCGTTGCTCATTAATAAATGTGTTAGCAATTGTAAAGGTGTAGTTCTCCGAATATTGAATATCGATTCCTTCAAAACTTATCAAGGATAAAAGGGGATTGTTACTTTCGCAACGTGTATTATTATAATCGTTTTGTTTTAATTTTACTCAATAATTATTCATTAACTATTATGTGCATTATAAAATTGACCCGGATTTTTGCCAACAACTCTGGCTCTTTTACCAAAGATAAGATAAGATAAGATAAGCTGAGCTGAGATGAGATGAGATGAGAGAAATAAAAACGAATACAAACCGTAAAAGAGTGTAATATTATAAGAATTTCGTTGTACGTTTAGCCCACTTCTTCAAAGATTGTATGGTGCGACTCGGGGTTTGAATAGGTTAGACAATATTATTAGAGATTGTTCAATAGGTCTATGTTTTAAGAATTTGCTATACTATGTAATAATCAATTGCATATTCACTTGCACCCGGGCATGTATTAATCATAGATCATCATATGCACTTGCACCTTAATTGCACTATACAGCATTGTCACGCACGTATCAGATAGCATGTATTTAGTACTTGCAAAAATTAATAATAACGTTAGTTAATTGACGTTTCGATGTATCCAACATCATTTTCAAGAATAAAAGTTCGTTTTGTGTCAAAGTTGTTTTAAAATGGTTGAGTTTTGAATATTAATTGCGTTCATTCCATTGTGCGTGATATTATGTTAATGTAAAAAGCTTCATGCGAATTGAATCAGATTGTACATTGACACAAAATTATTCTTGAAAATGATGTTGGATACATCGAAACGTCGATTAACATTATTAATTTTTGCTATTGAGTGCTTTAGCAAGCAACTTATAATCCGATTTATTACTTGCAGCAACTTAATAAATTCAGTTTTGAACATGTTACCGAACAACAAACAAATTGACTCATAATTCAGTTCAAGACGAAAGTCGTTTAAAACCGACTTAAAACCATATGCCATCGAACAGCCTGTCTGCGTTTTGTTTCAATAAAGGCAAGACAAGGAAATCCTTCCTGCTATAAGTCCAATAAATGCCGTCAAAAGTCTCGGGAACTTCAAGCATCCAACACTTTGTCTCGTTTCTGCCATAATTCCCTGACTCGGGATATGCGATAACACCTTTGGAAGCTTTAATGTTTGTAATACCATTGGGGCACTCTGTTAAAAGTTCAAAAAGAGCCGAACAAAATCATTTTTAAATGTTCACTCGGCTCACATTATTTACTAACAGACATTGCTAACTTACAGTACATTTCTTACTTATTATACTTCACTTACATACAATACAAATTAAATACCATTTGGGCTTCCTCGTGACACTCTTTTTGGAACTATTTGGAAGGGATCGTTTTGTGCACGAAACTAGTGCCAGTCCAAAACCGCGAGTTAGAATTTAACATCCCTGAAAGTGGGAGGAAACAAGGTAGAGAGTTGCGATTTCTTTTACGAATCAGAGATAATGTAGCCGTCTTTATAATCTGACGTATGCAATTACTGTTTACACGAAAAAAGGAAACGATAGCCTGATAGATTTATTATCCAACGTTTTCGTTTCCCCAAAATTCTGACTTGCCAAGGTTTTTAATCTTTCGCGCGGTCGGTGGAATGAGACGAGTACAAATATCGTGTGCTACTTACTAGTAACCCAGCTTGCTCGCGTCGTACTTGGGAATATTGGCCCTCGGTCGTTTTTGTACGGACCTCGCCGTGCTTGGTCCGTACCGCCACGACCTCAGGCCAATATTCCCCAGTACGGCCCTCGCGCTCGGTTGAAGAAGTTAATATTTGTACTTCCCCTAACTCGTTTCGCGCGTTATTTGTACTCTACGAAGCAGTGTTGGATAATGAGAGTGTTTATTATCCAACACTGCTTCACAGAGTACAAATAACGCGCGAAACGAGTACAAATATCACGCGATATTTGTACTTGTCTCATTCCCCCGACCTTGGCAAGTCAGAATTTTGGGGAGTAGAAAACGTTGGATAATAAATCTCTTATTGAGCGTTTTCACATGACGTAACGGCGGCCATATTGGTGTTCCAAAACAAAGAAACGGCGGCCATATTGGTGTACCGAGCCATCCCACCGGGACTTAAAATCTATTTTTATTCAAAAATCGTCTTTTGTAAAGGTAAATCAATATGGTCGCCGGTCACGTGAGTGAAAACGCTCTATTAGACATTTTAGTGTGTAGTATCGCTGTAAATGTTTACTCATCATTTGTATTTTGACTCGCCCTTCGGGCTCGCCAAAATACTGCATGACTCGTAAAAATGGGACTCCTTCACACAAGATAAACCTCATCCGCACCCTAACTTGTCGTTGTTTTCGTATCTGTTCGTCGTCTTCATTATTACAGTCTGCCGTAGATGATCTCAGGAAGCTATTGTCACGCAATGGTTATCCCCGTGGTATCATCACTTACAACATGAACGATGTAGTGAATAGACATCAAAACAAGCCTAAAGACCCTATCACTACAGTTCCCAAAAGTGAAATCTTCATTATTTTACCATATTTAGGGTTCCAAAGTCCCGGTCCAAAGTTATTAATTATTAGTATTGTTGCATTTCATTAGATACCAGTCTTTTTCTTTTTCTTCGCATCTAAATTTCGATACTACACACTAAAATGTCTAATAAGATCTATTTATTACGCCATATCTTTTATGACAATGCGAATTTCATTTAAACGATACGTCAAATTAAGCATGTGGACGTTCTTTATTTATTGGCGCTGATTTTAATTTTCAAATCTATACGCCGTTTGAGTTTTTAGGTTTTTTCTGTTCTAATCACGTGACTTGTCAAATATGGCCGTGACTTGAAACTCTTGGAGGAATCTTCAATGGAACAAACTTGTGCTAAAAGCTTATCCGTATGAGGTCTGGTTTCCAAATGCAACAGTCACCCCACTTAAAACCTCTATTAATGTTTGACTTAAGCTGGATAACTACATGATTTACGGGGAACTTGGCCCCTTGTGTGTTCCGACCTTAATTTTGAGGGGCAAGTCCCGGGGACTTGCGAATTTATTTCTGGTTACGGAAAACAAAACTTAAAACTAAACAACAAGTTTTTCAAGTTTCGAATACAGGAATTAAATATTCTTGAGATTTTGAGATTAGTTAATCAAGAGCAGAGATTAGCTAAGTTTTGAAGTTCGCGCTTAGATTGTTTTTTTAATCCCCAGCCACTTTCTCATCCAATCAGAAATAAAAACAAAAACCAATCATGAATCAGTCGTTCGCACGCGTTTCCCCGCGCTTTGCGCCGGCTACCTGTATTCACTTAAATAATCAAAGATCTCTTCGAGATTCAACTATTTCGCATGGAGTATGCGTTGAGGAAATGTTAGTATTGAAAGCGATTTGTGATGCACTAACCCATTGACTCACAGTCCAGAAGGCTTTTATTAGCGCTCACCCACCCCCCACCCCCCCCCCCCCCCCCCAAAAAAAAAAAAAAAAAATTCCTGGCTTTTTTACGGCTTTCAACACAAACGTGCGAGTGGGAAAAAATATACCATATGCGTACTAAATTCAGACAAACAATTCTTTTCTGAAGTAAACGTTTATTACAACTAGACACGCTGAAAGACCAATTCATGGTTTGAAATGTTAATTATCAACCTTGATAAATTGATCCCAAACCAAACTTGAAGACGGTGAAAAAAATTTCTTCACCTCCGCGCGTCATCTTAACAACTCGCAAAAACACGAACTCTTTCTACAAAATATAACACTAGTTCGAAACACTCTGGTGAAGGGTAGGCTTTCATTCTGTACAACTGTCACTGACATTTATTTAACCACCACCAGCGGTAACTGGGGATAATAATTTGGAATCATGGTGCCGTGAGATTGCCGTGAGATAGCGGAAAACTACTGAATTCCTTCCACAAAATTAACACTCAGATTGCTTTTTATGCTATCCATCACTATAACTAATAACAAAAAAATACTTGTTTGCATTTTCCGAAGTACTGTTAGTAGTAAATCTTTGCATGTAAAAGGTCGTAAACTGAACACAATTATTAAATAAACAACAATGCGATGGTACAGTAAGTCGGCCGCACGCTGCATATCAGATGTCACCATACGCTTTTCAAATCAATACGCTTCAGAAGCCTAAAATTCCAAACATAAACTGGGCAAATGAAAGAAACTTGAAGGAAGTTTTGTTTTAGATTAATTCTCATTTCAAGATGTAGCTAATAATGTATCAAAGCTTCAAAATTCTGCATATTTCTGAAGCCGTGAGATCCTGCATTATATGTAATCACGCTAATTTAGCGTAAGTTTAATTTTAGCCCGACGGCTTTTTGCAGTCAATTTTTCACTAAGTGGCTTTACCGATCCTTCTAAAAATTCCATTTAAGTTCGAAGCAATATTGTACATTACCATTTCCCTGTCTGAAGTCTTGAGAAGCTGCTGTCGTGATCAAGTCCGTGAATTGTGGTCAAAACAAAAGATTGCATGACGAGCTAAAAATACTTCTTTCAATGAAGACTACAAACAATAGACTTGTAACAATAGAAAATAGCATTGGCCAATATCCTCTGACAATGAAGATTCGCAGCAGCTTTTAAGCATGTAAAACTAAGCAATTCAATCGATGAATAGCACAGATCTTTAAAAAATACCTACCTGTAGTTTGCAAAAAGGCTAGACAGGCTAAATGACGAGCGACGCGTGAAAATAACATTTCGGGATCGAAAACTGCAGACGCATTCCTATCCAGTGACGTTTTTATCACCCACAGCGAAAAGTATTCCCTTGACAAATTAAAACAGTCCCTTGAGAGTATACAAAAATGTGTGTCAGAGAGTGCCACCAAAGATCCCAATTCTTACCATTTTCCTTGGTAACCAAGCAAAATAGTCGAAAAAATGGTTAAGACGGAATCCACCAGCAAGTCGAGTAATATTTATTTAAGTTGGACAAAAATCGAGTATTTTGTACCCTAAATAAAAGGTAAAGATGTAAGTAATTATCACTGATAACACCAACAACAATTTCTTATCAGAGTCTTAGAAAATGAATTTCAAAGTTCACAAGCTATAGGGAAATTCTCACGTGCAGCCATTTTGTAAAATCGTCTTTAAGCGATTCAGTGGAATTCAGTGAAATTTCAAAATTTGTTTTCGGTGTTTGGTGTTGTTAGAAAAGATTTCTTTTGATAAGATATTTGAAGCAGTAACACAAACGTTTGCAATAAGGTGTAAATAATTTTGGTAAAACAATTTCTTATCAGAGCCTGAGAAAATGAAATTTAATGTTCACAAGCTATAGGCAAAAGCTCGTGTCTTTTAAGCGATTTAGTGGAATTCAGCGGAACTTCCAGATTGGTTTTCGATGTTTGGTGCTGTTAGATAAGATTTCTTTTGATAAGATATTTGAAGCAGTAACACAAAAGCTTGCAATAAGGTGTAAATAATTTTGGTACACAATTTTGTCCAACAACTACTCGAAGTCCTGGCGGATTCCGTCTTAATTGACTACTCCCCAATGGGGCTTTTCAGGGCCAATGTGAACAAACATCACTTCGAGTTTGGATTGGCAGGTTTGCCTGTGTCCTTTGTGATGGGCAAGAGAGATTACCTTGGTTTTGGTTTTACGACGCTCAATTGAAAATCACTCTATTTTCTAAATGCTCATGTTCATCACCAAACCCTGACTCGCTGTCGTATCTGAGTACGACATTAACTGTATGGAGTCCAGAAAGGGGAATATGAAGGGTTTTAGAACTTACTTGAGTCACACGCTCCTTTTCCAAAGAAAATTGCTACAACTGCAACAAGATAATAGTAAATAATACAGTAAAAGGAATTACCAGATTAATAAATATGAGCCAGCCAACGCCATCTCGGGTTAAAGGAGGTGGCAAACGAGGACACACTGTTGCGAACACATTGTTTCTCATGATGTTTCTTGGGTGGGCAAACGAGCGGGACACGAAACATTTGTTTTGTGTCCATGCCGCGCAAAAGGGGAAAACATTTGTGACAAAAATCAGAAACATTTTTGTGTCTCGGACACAAATTTTGTGTGTTGCGCCCACAGGCAAACCGGGAACCACCACCACCTTAACAAAGTAAATGCTCAGTCGCCTTAATGAGGCGTTTCACGAAAAATAAAATTGACAAATCACGTTTAATGAAAGCAATATAATTCATAATTATTCGCCTAAGTGGAGGTAAATATCCATCACTTTCACCGACACTGAGGAGAATAATTGTTTTAGTATATACCACACAACCTAAATAAATAGCAGACCAAAACATTACTTTCCGTACCCAAAGCGACGCGCGAAGCCATTTTGTTTTTCTTCGGCTGCTCGGAGGTGAATAGTACTTTGCTAATCATCACCGAGTTAACCAATCAGCGCTCGCGGAAAGCACTATTCACTTGTGTGGTATATACTAAAAGGTGTTATATATCGCAGTAGAGTAACCCGGGGCCCAAAGTGACGATCACTTTACGGGTATGTCTGTTCGATGTGACAAGGATTTGATAATTTAAGACCGAGGGCAGGGGGTTACAAAAACTCAATGTTTTGATCCCTTTGTGGCAGTAGTTTTCTTGGGATGAAAATTCATTTCCGGTCTAGAAATGCACACTTACGCCCTAAGGTAAGTGCCAGTAAAACCCTGGTAAAACATTAGAAAAAGCTCGGAAAAATATATATAAGGCTCATACTCGTAGTATGCGTAACGTGATTTTATAACATCTGAGAATTTGTTGCTCCCTAAAGGTCAATAAGGGTTAGCCACCGAGCACCATGCAAACGTGCTGAAACAAATAAAATATTAAATGCGATGTAGCACCTAGAGAAAACTCAGTCACCTTTTCAGAATGCGGAATCTGGGAAAGTATTAATATAACAGTAGCATTTTACTAAATAAATAAATATTTGAAGAATAATCGATCCACAAAACGTTGGTTATTGTTTACGCCGCCCATGTGATTTACCGTTTATGGCCATCAAAACAAACACCTTGACGATGCCTATTCTCGAATTTTCAACCCATTTCTTGATGCGAATAACTGAAGTGAAAATTAATCACTTCTCGTTTAGGGAAAATGTTTCAGTCTGCCTCGGTGATCGGTCACCGTGTTGCATGGCAAAAGTTTGCGTTGGCTTTCTATCTCAGTGGTAATATAATAGTGATAAAAATCTTGGTCATACTCAGGGCCGTAGCGAATATGAGGCAAGACAAGGCACTTGCCTCATCTTGATTTTGGCCTTTTTTAAGAAACGTTTAATTGAGAAAATTATCCCCAGAAACAATTTTAAAAATGCCATGGAAAATGCTCAAAAGAGCATTTCTGAACCTCTAGATTTCAAAATCTTCTGGGCAGCCATGCCCCAGACACCCCTAGCGACTCGTGCATTCGGCGCTCGAAACTTGCCTCGTCTTGTTCTAAAGTCTGGCTGCGGCCCTGATACTTGAGCTATAAGCTTGTTTTTTTTTATCCCCAAAACGAAAAGTAATACAATTGAGAAATTTTGAAGTTATTTACTTTCAAGCAGGATGTTTTTTTTTAACTTGAATAACTAAAAGCATACTGAAATGTGGGTTAATATTCGCTGAATGCCAATATAACACGAAAAAATCGATCGATGTTACTCACCAAGAACAGTCGAAACTGAAATGAATTGGCTTCGGTAAATCAAACCCATTCTTCTTCAACTGCAAGTTCTTTTTTTTCGATTCAATAATACAGTATTAAAGTGACTTGTAGTGGCCAACAACACCCAAACGCGAGTGAAACCGAAGGTCAAGCTGAATCTATGTGCGTGACGCGTGACTTGGGTGATTTATCTGTAGCTCTTTGTACACAAGCGATGCGTGACTTATCAATTTTAACTCTTTGTTTTTTTCGACTATTATGCTTGTTTCAAGTAAACAAGAAGATGAGTGAGGATCGTTTTGTTCGTAACAGAAAAATGTGCATAACTAAGTAAAAACTCAAAAGGACTCCATTCCAGCGAAACTGTTTACTTAGTTATGCACATTTTTCTGTTCTCCACACCTCATTTATTGTTTATTTATTGCTCTCATTTAGAGAGCACTTCATAAGATACCAAAAAGGGCCGATACGCACGACCAGATAAAAGAAAAAATATATACATTTTTGTCATTAGCTTTATTAGACTATTCCTACAAGGGAAATGTGGAAAACAAACAATCTGCCTGTTATAGGCGATCCAACTGTGACCTGGGAGTGAACAATGTCATGATCACCTTCGTTTCATTGCTACAATACAAATCACAAAGATGATGAAACTACCTGATCTTATTAACTCTTAACAGGGCCGTAGTCAGGGGGAGTGCGCTGGGTGCGTCGCACCCGCCCTCCTCCCCCCACGCGCCGCAAAGGTCCGCTTAATCTGAGAGGGTGGGTTAAAATGAATCTCAGAATACAGGAAAAGTGGACTGCAACAACTTGATTTGTCAAAGTTTCCCGGGGGAATATATATCCCTGGATCCCCCCTAGACGCTCATGCTTCCGGTGCTCGCACCCACCCAAGCAAAATCTTGCTTACGGCCCTGCTCTATAACTCAATAAATGAGTGACTTGAGAAGTGATTAACATGATCATACATCTTGTAGTGAACTGATGAATGTGATTTAAATTACCCACACCCGGTGCATTATTAACACGTGACCAGCAAAAATTGAAATTGTGTAAGGTCATGTTACACGAGGCAATTTTCCTTGCAACTTGCAGAGATACGATGACGACTGAGGAACATTGCAAGTTGCAGAGGGTGTGTAACTCTTTCTCAAATTTTGTTCGTAATTTGCAACTCATCCGCCGGAAATTATCATCTTGAAATCTCCCGTGAGCGAAGGACGCGCTTTGATTGGTCAATTTCAATAGAATTGTGTTGCAAGTTGCGCTTGACATACAAGTCACACACAGGAACTGCTCGTCTCGCAACGTTGTGAAAAGTAGAGGGTAGTTCGACTTTTCTCTTTTCTTGCAACTTGCAACACAACATTTTGCTGCATTGCACCTTGCAAAATGGGGTATTACACGTGAGTTTTCTCCTTTTTTGGCAGCTGGCAATGCAACTTTTGTTACAAGAAATGAATTGCCTCATATAACATGGTCTTAAGGACAAAATAACTGAGACAAAGCTCTCTTTATTTTACAATTCTACGTTGCTAACCTATGTTTTTGATGTTGAAACCGATTATTTTTGTGTACCTTATAAACTTCAGCATTAAAATACTGAGGACCAGCTTCTCTGGAGGAATATCAGTCAGATTCTAAAATTCTTATTCTCCATGAGTCGAGATCTCTCGCTAATTGTAGAATAAAAGAGAATATTTCGGCATATTCTCTTTCGTGTTGTTGAAAATGCTGAAAACTTTATCTGCAAATCGATCCTGCCCAAATATCAAATAATTCTGAGGTAATTGGGACGTTCGTAGGAATGAAAATTCTTTGTAGCCACAACAAACTCGTCGTGAAATGCAAAAAATGTTTACGTTCTAAATCTAATCCTTGTATGCTTGTTAAAGTCCCAAAAACTTGGGTGCAAACTGTGTATTTTGCTTAATAATTTCACCATTTGTAATGGTGTTAGCCGTGGGAACGCTCTACCAGCTAACAAAGGAGACACGCACACTCGCGGGAAGACACGCACACTCGCGGGATTTTTTAAACAGGCTATCTCAGTCTACAAACTTACAGAAAATGTGGAAAAAATTGCTGTAAAAACTGTTCACACAACTGTTAATAACTGAACATGATTGGTACACACGAATTTAGAACAAGCTGTTCTTTGATGCCACCACAAGTACAGCTGAGAGGAAAAGAAGCGTCAATGGGTTGCTGACTGACAGTCTTCCCTGACCTCCAACTGCAGAACAAAACAATCAATTAGAAAGAACATTCTCCGTCCATTTCATTTTTTTAACTATCATATTTAGACTGTCAGTTTAAACAGTGCCGTGGACCCTTTTATAGTCTCCTTTTTTCGGGAGGAGGAGGAGGGAGTGGGGGGGGGGGGGGTGGGGGTTACTAAAAAAATCATTATACGGGGGAGGCTCCTCCCCGATGTCCAAACCCTTACCACATTCGTATATCATTTTGACAGGACAGGTTACTCTTTCATATACCTTCGACAGTTAATGGTATCCATTTTTACATATCTACAGAAGGATTACTACACCTCCTGTATTTTCACTTGACTAACCACTTAAATGAATCAACCACCTGAATGATATTTTGAAAGGGTCCTTTTACACAGCTCAGGATGACAATTTTCCCTACCTTTTTGTATACCTTGAGCCTGAAAAGAACCCCTTTCTGGCAGAGACTCCCCGTATAGTCCCCTATAGGGAGGACCCCCCCCCCCCCCTCCCCCGTAACCCTTAGGATGTCACGCAACGCTGGGAGAAGTGTTGCGTGACGATTAAAATAAATTATGTTTTCCTGACTTGTTATATTATTAATCTATTTGTTTATTATTTCACTATTGCGCCATTTTACCATGTAAGGGCAAAAGAACGAGCAAAATATGCCACGTTATTATACTGCAGAACAGGGGAAAAATACGGACTGAAAGCGGAGCGACAAAATGGCCGAACCAAACTTTATTTTATAAGTAGAAAAATAAATCCTTTATTCGATGGTTTAACATATAATACGAACGGACATTTTGCTCATTGCTCGTATTTAATACGAGCAACACGCAAAATATGGGCGCATATTACATGTATATGTTAAACCATAGAATAAGGTGTCTTCATTACAAGGCCCGTCAATTTTGATACTGATAGAAATATATTTTTAAAAATTAATGCCTGTGGCAACCATTAAGAAACCCAGCAATAATTAATTTTAGCAATGTATCTTTTCTCAAAATTGCCAACCTTGCTAATTTCATCACCCTTTTCCCATTTCTGGCAACCACGTTTTTTGCACTGCCACCTATTTTTATGAATGAGAAAGTCACGTGACCGCGTTCTGCAAAGGGCTATTGAAAACCACTCTGGTGGGTAAAGGATAAGCAGAAGTATCGCAAGCAAAAGAGCACTCATTCATCCCAAGCTGTCTTCACGCTATCATTAAATTAGAAGAACGAGTGTGTGTGTCTTTGTTATGTTCTTATGCCTTAACTGTGCTAACACCCGACAAAAAAACAGCCTAAAGTGATGTCTCTAATACACACCTGCTTTAAAGGAAGCCTTAAATCCCTTGTAGACAGTGGTGGAGTTGCTGTTGCTAGAGAACTGTACCCAAACCACGTTCCCTGAACTCTGTATGGAGCTTGGCTTTGAGCTGCCACACAGGCGTCCGGTCAGAATTGGACCACGCTCTCCGGTTTCTCGGAACTCAACATAGTCATTCTTGCAGTTTTCACTCTTCTCCAGTTCGAATGTGTCGAAGTCGATTTGGACCTGCTGTCCTTTAGCGACGATTAAATACCATTGTTCTGCAAAACTGTGAGGATACTTTTTGATGCCAACTTTTGGTGTTCCGAACTCAATGGTTTCATCTTCGGATGCATTCAGATAGTTTTTTGTGCCAGCTGTGTATGGATTAAAGTAGGTGAACATTACTCATGTTACTTGATGGAAAGTATAAATTGATTCCCAGGTTATATATCATATCATATATCACACCACACCACATCACACCACATCACATCACATCACACCACATCACATCGCATCACATCACATCACATCACATCACATCACATCACATCACATCACATCACATCACATCACATCACGTCACATCACATCACATCACATCGGTCTTTAACTCATTCATTTGACGTCCTGTGCTGGGGGGAGGGAGGGGGAATCCCGTACATTTCGGATTCAAGGATAAAGGAAACGAAAATTGAGACCCTTTTTTAGTCCCAAACTTGAAAAATGACAACCTCTATTCAAGGGAAGGATTAGCCTTGCGTGACGACCCAAATAACTGCCAACCAAGCACAAATCTTTAGAAAATCGCTTTGCTAATATTTGAATGAATAGTTAGTTGGATTTAAGGTTATTCCATCGAAATAAAACTGACAATAGATTTTCGTTTAAACTTTGCCTATTGGTTGCTCATCTTCAATAAAAAGGGGGGTCCCAGTATTCGTCTTAGAAGCAAGAAGTCAAGACCTTGAATATACCACATAATTCCTTACAATATTAGCTTTCGGAGATATTATTATTTAAAACATTCACTTCACGTTCGAGAGAGCAGGAAAATATAGGGAGAAAGAAAAAAGCGATAAATAACTGAAAATGTACCATATTTAACAAGTGTTTCGTGATTAAGGCGCGCAGTTTTAATCGACACGTGTCCGACTTGTTCCTAGTATGCAGTGATCTCGCGGTCACAATTATATCATCACGAGTACTGGCTAAGTTCACAGTTCCGTTGATTATTTATTTTTCTACAATAGAAATTTCTTTTTAGACATTTAATACAAAGAAGGTGCTTACTAACTCAGAAAAAGCGAAAAAAATAATAGGTCCCGGTACTGAACTACGAGAAAACGACGATTTATTTCTCTTGCGAACCAAGCCGCCATTTTCTTTGTGTGCGCACGCTAATCACGTGTAAAGTTATGCGCAGTACGGGATGCGCAATGCAATACCAAGGAATGACCTCAACAAATTTTTGTTTTCGTTTAGCTTGGCGTTTACGCACGGTATTTTTAGCTGAAAGAATTTAGGTACCCTTTCTAAAGGACACACGCGGAACAGAATGGCAAAAGTAGCAAAAAGTATATTCTACCAAGAAGCTCAAAAATAATACCCTATCCCGCGGCACATACCTATATAGCCCGTATATGGGGGTACCCCTCCCGGGGTCCTGAGGCACTAAGAACGTACTTATTTAATTGCATAACTTACCTTCGTTAGAGTAAGCGATAAAGCAGAAGTTGAATCCTCTGCGATGAACAGTGTCATCCGACAGGAAACGTACATATATCGTGGTATCAGATTGAGTACTAGTTAATGGGTTTCCCACAAGGCGTCGAGACTCCAAATACCTGTCGCTGTACTCTGCACAACTTTTACCCGCGAATGGTAAAGCATTGTAAGCGGAAGATTGCACTATCTGAAAAGCGTCACACTCGCAACTTTTACATACTTCTATGTCAAACCTTAAAACAAACATTAAACAACATTGGTGTTAATCTTTTATATTGCTCGGTCAGAAAACGGATCTACTTAGTATTAAAACAATGGATAGTGTTGTTGGCGCGCGCTGATTGGATATCTTTGGTTTTTAAAAATTAGCAATGGTATATTGCCAGATTGCAATTCCTGAGTTTTGATTGGTTAACAGGCAATGGTATATTAGCTGATATACCATTGACCACATATATCGTAGCCGACACGCGTCAATGAAAACAGCTGGGGAACTCAAATATTGCAATTCTTTTTGGCGTTTTTAATAAAACAGTTATTCCACTCACACTTGTTGGATATGAGATCGTTATAGCCAACTCGGTGCCACGCGCCTCGTTGGCAATTTACCATCTCATATCCAACCCGCGTTCGTGGAGTAATTGTTAAATATCCTTTGCTATTCACCTCCGAGCAAAAAAAAGTTTAAAATAAACCTTTTTTTGGTTATATTATCTCAGTGTTTTAGTATATACTAGAACAACTATTCACTTCAGCGTCAGTAGTGATCCTTTGCCAGCCTTAACTTTTCTTTTTTCTTTTGTTTATTTGGTTTTTAAGACAGCTTTGATAAAACGGAGCAAAATCACTATGTTACTGCTCCTTGTGAGAATATGGTAGCGCGGGAAAAACTTACCTGTTAAAAATGTAGTAAATGCCTCTGTAAGTATCGGGAACTTCAATCTTCCAACATTTTGTCTCGTTTATACCATAGTCTCCTGAGCTGGGATAGGCCAGAAGACCACTTGAAGCTGTTATGTTAGTAATACCATCCGGGCAAGCTGTGAAGAATACAAAAATATACAATCATTCTCAAAGACGAAGAAGTTCCTCTTCTACTAAGCGTAGAAGAATCGTCAAGTGACAGCCCATACGCCCTTTCGGCTTGTCATGCAATCTTTCCTGCTTTTCTCTACTTCGTGGAGAAGATTGTGTGACAAACCCAAAGGGCACAACGCAACGCACCATACTGCACAAGCAGAATACAAATCAAGGGTCTATATACAAATTCTCCTTTCCTGTTATCGTAAAATTCGTATTGCTATAGTTCAGAGATTGTATTTGTTTACCACACCAAGATGCGCCTCAGTGATCAATTCCTTTATTGTTATGATCTGCCATATTAGAGAAAATTTCAACATTTCCTTTCTCTGCCCACTCCCTCCTCGTTTCTATCGGAGTTGAGATTCATAACTTACTTGAGTCACACGTCCCTTTTCCGAGGAGAAACACAAGACCTGCGAAAATAATAATGAGAGAGTTATGAATATATTGATGACAGACAGGTAGAGTGAGTGAGTGAGTGAGTGACACTTTATTTAAGCTCGGAATTCCATCAATTCTTAAATATTGGTTTTCATGAAAGCCGAGTAAGATTAAAAATTTAAACAGAGATTAAAAGACAGACAGAGAGATAGACAGACAGACAGACAGACAGGCAGGCAGTTAGAGATACAGACAGAGAGATCAGACGACAGATAGACATACAGACATACATACATATGTACAGACAAACAGACAGACAGACAGACAGACAAGACAGGCAGGCAGGCACACAGGCACACAGGCAGGCAGGTTGAAATACAGACAGAGAGATCAACCGACAGATTGACATACAAACATACAGACATATACTGACAGACAGACAGACAGACAGACAGACGGACAGACAAAAGACAGAGCAGCCTACAGACCGATAGACAAACAGACGGACAGACCGATCTACAAACTGACAGATCTAGACATACGCAGATAGAGAAATACAGACAGACAGACAGACAGACAGACAGACAGATCGACTAATCATTCAATATCTTGGCCCATTAAAGCAAATGTTCAAAAAATCAGTATATTTTAGCGGAAAGTTCAGCCTCTTTCCTGGAAGAATACCTTTCGCGAGGCTTGAAATGAATCCTCTACAGAATCACCTATAGTGTTACTCTCACTTCTCAAATATACTTGTTAAGTATGCTCTCGATCGAGTGTATTATTTTTGACGGTGATTAAACAAAAGGCACTGAAGTTTAGTTTATCTGCGAAAATCGCCTCATCGCGGAGGCAATTTTCCGTAAATTAATAAATTCGTTCTTTAGCTATATATTTTTTTACGCGTCGAGAAAACTCAGAATATTTTTTCCGCTGCAATTGTGTACATTTAACAACTTTACACCTCAGTGTCGGCCCCAACAACTGTATCCACTGTTTTATACATGTATACTAAAAATGAAAAGCGAAGCCGCGCAAAATTTATCAGAAATATTATAAAACCAGTTGAAGTTCGCTGATTCTTAGAAATCTGTTGCTCGATTTGCATTTTAATTGGAAAACTATCAACTAGGCAGCTCCTGTTAATTAAAAGTTTACTGAAGCAAGAAGCTTTTTGTTATTCAGATATACTACCCGTTGCGTTCGGTTCTTTTCACCTCTCTTTAAACAGCTATTTTGAGAAAGGTTGTCGGAAAAAAAGAAGCACCAAAGTGCACGCGACAAGACCGAAAGGTGGTCTGGGTATTCACTGGAATTTCGCATATTGGCCTAGAGGAAATGTACAAGACTTTTTTGCACGTGGAGAATTTGCGTTTCCTCTCAGGAGGCCTTTATATGTAACTTTACGTTTACTGTCGCATGTCTTTGAGTAAGGAAAATTGTTCTAAAATTCAGTGTGGCTAAATGTACCTTGTTTCCACATGTCTTTTGTGAAAGAAAACTTGTAAATTCGCATTTAATATGTCGTTATATTTCATTAGTATTACTTAATACTATACTATACTTCTACCAATACTATCTTTCAGTCTTGTCGCGTGCACTTGTGTGCTTTTTTCCGACAACGTTTTTCGAAATAGCTGTATATATGTCTGTGGAATGACTTAAGATGGCTCAAAATAGTTTAGACCTTCCCGTCTTTGGCGTACTAGAGCTACGATGATGATGCGGATGCAAAAATACTTGTGTAATCTTGCTTTTACAATTTTTTTTAAAATGTCTGTCAATAGGGTTTTGAGTCTCCTTATATTATGAAAAAAACCCAACTATGACAGAATTCTTTAAATATTTGTAGCAATGTTTCTTTTGTCGATTGAACAAAAATATCTCAAAAACAAAATTTTCACCGAGTGGTTTTAAAGTTATTAGCCTGAAAAAAAATCAATATTGAGTATCTTTGACCTCTTTTGACGTTGCCATGGTAACGAATTTTGACATCACAGTTGCCTCGATTTGTCCATTGGTAAAACATACACAAATGTGTACTGAAAGTTATTTTTCAGCATTATTGGTGTTGCTGCAATAAAATGCGTAAAGCGGGAATGTCTAAACCGTTGCGAGCCACCTAAGTCACGTACGATCCGACATTTTTCCTGAATACTCGATGCCATAATTATCCGCACGCGAAATTCGATTTCATGTATTTCCGCACGCGAAGTCATAAAAAAGCTTTTACAATATTGGGTACCATAGCGTTTGTTTCGCCACTTACTGTTCGGTGCTTAACAACTTTATAATTGACTCGGTGACGGCAGAACATATTAACAGTTCGGTTTCTTAGAGCAAGAAAAGTTGCAAATACTCAACCCGCACTAAGGTCCTCAAAGGATTTGAATTGCAGTTTATTTTAGTTCTGATTTTATTTCAATTTGTTTTAGTTTCGATTTTAGTTAGACGTTTTTAATATATTCATACAGAAATGATGAAGCTATAAAATACTGTAGAATTAGATCCGATTATATCAAATCTACACTGGTAATTACAATGAAGCGAGTTTAAGAACTGCTTGGAGGTTTGTTCGGTCTTCTACGAAATCTCTTACTCAGTGATGTACGGCTAGGTTTCATTTCGATGTCTCACTGCTTATTTACAACGGAGAAGAAATGTAATGATAAAATCCAGGAGTAAAAAGTACAACTGAGCCGAACTAGTAAGAAAATTATTCTTGACACGAGTTTTTCCGCACGAATTAACTTCTGCATGCACGTGTTATAAAAACCATCACCATTACTTACCAAGTATTGTGAAAATGGATTTCTCTGGCTCAATAAAAACCATCTTTCTTCAAATTATGAAAGATCCTTTTCTTCCCTAACAACAGCACTAAAGCTAGTGATCGACAGCGAAAACAAATGTGTGGTGGGTGC
This sequence comes from Meandrina meandrites, assembly GCA_963693305.1. Classification (NCBI taxonomy): domain Eukaryota; kingdom Metazoa; phylum Cnidaria; class Anthozoa; order Scleractinia; family Meandrinidae; genus Meandrina; species Meandrina meandrites. Next base: position 31,578,645 of record OY855910.1, read on the forward strand.
TTGTTTCAAATTGACTTTATATGTCAATTGTTGCTAAGGTGGAAATTAATAAACATGAACACTGATTGGGCAAGTTCACGCCAACAAATCGTGTTGTTTTGAGCTGTTACTATGGAAACAACGAAAATCATTTTTGTGGTATAATTTGAATATAAAATTGATTCTTCATTTCTCGTGGTAAGGTTTCTCTTTAGCAAATGTGCCGTAGTATATTGTTTGCACAGAGTGCCAGATCTTGGAGGTGAAGGCCAGACGCCAGAACTTCTTGAGAAGTTGACCAAACAGCCGCATTTTATGTACAAACTTCCCACTGCTCTCAATTAAGACGGATGTCTCTACATGACTCTACGTTATATTTAACAATAGCGTGATGCTTTCAGCGTGCGAGAAACGTGAAATTTATCCTTAGGCAATCATCCTCTCCGGGTTTTTAAAGAAACATATTAAATCGGCTGGGAAATGATGAATGTTGGAAGGAAGTGTCAGTTTGTTCCCCAAAACAGAGAATAAATCCAGCACAATTTATCATTGCCTTACCAAAATTGAAATTAACCCAAGTGGAATTTTAGTAATGCCACAATGTGCGGGCAAGTACTCTGCCTAAAATATTTTAATCTGGCCGTAAACACTCTGTTGAAAATCTGTTTTCTGACCTGAAAAATAGAAGCCGGCGAAAGAAAGCCTCATCACTACCTGACAGTTTAGCAATGTTTAGTAGCATCACAAAACCAAATCGTCGAAAAATAACATGCCTTTTTTTCTTGGAATCAAGAATTAGCCAAGCGAAAAGACGTTTGTCGTAAGACATCTCGCATTGTGTCTGACACGGGTTCTTATATTGCTTGCTTGTTGAAGTGGATAGTCTTGTTTATCTACGTATTTATTTGATTTTAGATGTCATAAGACTATCGAAATAGTTAATTTGCGAATGTGGCTTACGCACTGCCTAAGAACTGCCAAAAAAAGACGACTTTAGATGCTTTACTACTGTCGAAATAGTTAATTTGCGAATGTGGCTTACGTGACTGCCTAAGGACTGAGAAACAATGAACATGGCGTCCTTGTTGCGACATTTATCCCGGGTTAATTAAAAGTTCTTCACAATTTCTTTTATTTTGCAATCTGGGCCTGCCACTGCCGATGCAATGCACTCTTCAGGAGTATACTTTCGTGTTTTGTGCAAGCACCGGCATGGCATAATATTAATACAGTGAAAATCCAGCAATCTCAATTTTCCTTCTCTGGAATCTTTTACGCCATGTCAGTACATTTGCTACTTAGTAATTCTTCTATGAGACGACATAAGCCCACGAGGCCAAAATTCTTCAATTTAAAACCTCGATGCGGCATCCGGTCGTTCCTCTATTTACCTTATTACAATTTACCGACATATTTAAAGGTAAAAGAGGTGATTCATTTTTCTGAAGCAGTGAATCAAAATCCGCAAAATAGATTGGAAAAAAGGCAATTCAAAGAAAACTACCTTGATTATTTTTGAAATGAAGGATAACTGTCCTCAACATTGCTGCGACAAGAAATAATCAACGCCACCTAACGGAACCAAGTTGCTCGTAGAGCGAAAAGTAATCTCCCCGAAAAAAAAAATTGAAAAAACGTTTCCAGTGACAATATTTGCAAGGGACTACTTGGCAGATGCAAGCATTTCCACTTTGCGATGTAGTGTTGTCACATTTCCAATTCGCCGAATTAGAAATTTCGGATTCCCTTCGATCAGCCCGTGTACTTGAAAGGCGCTCACGTCACAGTGTTTGAGCAGTTCTTGTTTAAAACGCCGAGAAAGAAAAGCTGCGACTACAAACTTGAAATACCCCACCGCCAGAAAGTTTCAAAGGATTTCAGTTGTTTATTTAAGACCACAATATGTATGAACAGTGGATGTTCTTAGCAGAATCTTTTTACACGTAACTGTTTATTATTCATTATTAGGCAAACTGTGAAAATTTATGTCAGTCGATCGATTACGATCGATTGAGGTCGATTATAACCAAAAGTTAAAGCAGGGCAATACAGGAAACCTTTTTTTTCAATATTCACATTGAAAAAAGATATACTCAGTGCACAAAAACTAAATCTTTGATACAAAAATTGTGAGAACGATTTGTTTTGCCGACCCTCGGCTACTTCGCAATTAACATATCGGGTGAGTGAAATCAAGCGAGAGAGATATGTATATGAAACCAACGAAAAATAAACAGTTTTCTGGTGTTGTGTGAATTCGTGTGAAGTTGTAACTTTGGAGCTCGAGTTGTAGACTGCTTCTCTAATGTCACTGACAAAACTGAAATCCCCCCTTTTTATAGAAAAGTGACCTTAGACGAGAAACTGCTCTTTCTAATTCAGTGTCCACATGTGGCCATGTTTGCTTTTCGCGACCGGTGATTTCAGAATCTGACGGGGAGTAAAATGTAAAATTTCTCGTTCTTTCGTTCTTCGAAACGAAAAAATAACCACAAAATCAAGGATCAAAGGTTAGAAACAAAATAAAAAATTTAAGAGTTAGTTTCAAGCACGGGCTAGTTTGAGTTCCTTTTCCAAATGAATGATTTTTGAAGCCACGCCATACTGACCGCGCGACGTTAACCCATTCGGCACATGTGTGATATAAGCACGATTGACTATCAATGTTACTTACCAAAAACAGCCGCAACTGAAACAACGTGGGTTCGCTCAATCAAACGCATTGTTCTCCAAATGAAAGGCTTTAACTGCGGGTTCTGTGTAAAAACAGCGTTAGAGCTTTGAGTTGAGCGGTCAACCGGCAGTTGCAAGGATGACTGCCTGACTATTTATATTTGGAAACCGTTGCTAAGCGACTTCTGACAAATAAACACTTGGAAAGCTTGACTTCGCTTCGATTATTCTGCTCTGCATGTATGTATGAATTTTTTCTACCGACTAGAATTATTGTATCTTCGATTTTTTTAGCACTTTTCTGCATATAGCGTGACCCACCTAGCTTGACAATGATTGACTGAATAACATCACGCGAGAAAGGTCGTGTTGCTCTCAGCTGCTGTTACTATGAAAACAACTGACAAACTCTGCCTGAGGTATAGCGGTTGAATTTGCATAAAAAAAATTAAATTCCTTTTAACTGACTACCTCTTATGCATGGCTGACGTGCAATCATGGTCTTGCAAAGAGTCTCAGGCCTATTCTTTATGTACTGGATGCCAGAAAAAACTTAAACTGAAGTCGATCACAATGTAAACGGCTTCACGACTATGAGGGCATTTTATTATTCGGAGATGAGATGTCTCTAACTTCATGTTTCGCTTGATGAATAGTTAATAAGTATTCAGTGCTTTTCTTTGCCTTTTGAGTCTGATGAGTTGTGCTCCGAGCAAATGCCATTACATGTACAGTGTTTTGAAGTACATCCATAAATCGGGGGGGGGGGGGGGGGGGGGTACACCCTTATAAGGGCTTAACGGGGACGTGCCGCCCGGCAGGGTATGGTTGTCAAATTTTTTTGTCTTGAACAGAGTATCTATTTCACCCCTTTTTGTTTTGAACGGGGTATCTTAAATGGACCAATGTCTTAAACAGGATAAGCATAATATATGTTAATTTTTGCAAACCTAGCCACAAGCCGATTTTTTACAAGTTGTTCCTTAGCGAGTTGACTTCCGTTGACTTCGGTATTGATACAACAAATGCCTTAGACGGGGTATTAACGATCGGCGTTCTGTCTTAAACAGGGTAAGAAAATCAGGATTCGTGTCTTAAACAGGGTCAGGGTTTAGGCGGCCAGGCTGCACCTCCCTAGACGAGATTTTCTCAATTCCCCCCCCCCCCCCCCGGCCACGATCCATGAGTTGGTAGACATTATTTTAAGTAACACATGAATAGATCAATTATTTTACGACAGGAAACAGCCAATTAAAACTGCTTGTCTGGGCTGACAAATTGACGCCTGCGAGAACAAACCACATCTCCTAAAGTCGACCACTGTTATGCCTAGCAACTGCTACTAACATTTGATTCAACCTCGTTCCCAGGGTCTCTCTCTCCCCGCTCTTGGGGGCGGGGAGAGAGAGACCCTGGGAACGAGGTTGCATTTGATTCTAGTTGATTTACCACCAACAAAATGAGACTAAATCTTGAAGTGTTTGTCAGATTACTTCAGAGAGTACTGTTTATTTAATATCTTCAGACTGAAATACCTGGAGTGCAATTCGTGTCACCGGTTTGAAAGTTATGTTTAGTATTAGCCATTCACTGAAATGTTTGCTTCAATAAAGCCACTGTACTGTTAGAAGAAACAATACAACAGAGGGACAACATTTAAAGCCGTATATCTACTTTATTACCTTTCTACAAATTCTTACAAGTTCTTATATTTTGCCATCAAGGTCCGCTCTTAGCGCGGAAAAACGTACCTAAGCTGATCCACGATTGGTTAAAATTTGTTGATAAAACATTACGGCTGCACTGATTGGCTAGAACACTTATGTACAAGCAATCCTTATTAGGGATGGACAATTTTATTTTGAGAGGGGGGGATTGGGCAATTTTTCTGTGCTTGAAATTCTTTCAACTTCAATTTGTGAAAGAATTTATTTTTTTCACCTTTGTGAAAGAATTTATTTTTTCACCTTTGTAGCTTCACCATTGGCTTCCTGTGCATAAATTATTTTCTCCACTTTTTTTTCAGGATTTTTTGGTAATTGCCCACCTCCCCCCTCCCAAA